>VXAD01012343.1:1453162-1538654 GCA_013399195.1 Dicrurus megarhynchus
CGCACCGTCGGGTCCCCGATGCCAGGTGAGGCGCCAGGCGGGGAGGTGCCGTGCCCGCAGCGAAGCCCCTCGGGGGGCGGAGGAGGCTGTCAGCCCGCTCCCCCGCCGGCCGCTCGGAGCTCGCTGCGGGCAGCCGCCCCGCTGCCGACCCCGCGGGGACTCGGGGTGCGAGGTGAGGGGAGCAGCCGCGGGGCAGGCGGGTGTGCGGCACCTGCCCGCAGCAGCCCTGCCGCCGCCGCGCCCGCCGTCCGGGCAGGGTCTGTCCCGCCGGGAACCACTGGGTTCGAGAGGTGAGAGAGGCATCCTGGCGGCTGCCGGTAGTTGGCTGAAGCGGTGGTACCCTGGGGATGCCAGGTAATAGGAGTTCCGTGTAGGACAAAGAAAGTGTAGACAGGAAGCGCTGGCGGCATCTCTGCGTTCTTGCAAAAATGTGTGGAGTTGGCAGTGCTGAAGTTATTTGGCTGTACCCAGAGAACTGGATTTCTACACATTCCGGGGAATGCTTCTGCTCCATTCATAGTGAGTTGAGACACATATGGAGATGCAATTATGTGGTTTATAACTGCACAGTGCTACAGCGCAAACCTAGCACCACGTTAAGAGTCACTTTACCCAGCTATGGTTGGGTACAGAGGATTGGATATATATGGAAGAAGAGGAGTTTGTATCATGGTGCTGAAAAAGGTACTGAAAAGTACCCCCATTACTCAGAACCATCATCTTGTTTAGATCTCATTATCCTACAAGGATTTGTGGCTGAATATTGTGCTCCAAAGTAAAGATGTGCTAGCAATAAGCTGTGTCTCCTGTACTGTCATATGGTTTCTATGCCAGCTACTGAAATTTAATGGAGAAAATATGAATGCATATTTTTTCTGTATGTCTTTCCCTTTTTGATTAAGAACATTTCCATTAAAAGTATCCTTAACTTCTATAATTTCTCTTCCCTTTACCTGATGCTACATTTTACTTCTGCCATCAAGAATAGACCCAGAATAGGTGTTAGAAGAATCAGTCGAAATAAAAATTCTGATTTTATATGTGTAGTTGTTGTTTATGGCATTTCATGAGGAAAATTGCACTATTATAGTTGATAAATATTTTTCCCCAGTACTTACTACTTTTTGATTTATTCATAGGAGTTATGCTGAAGAGGAAAGGGTTGTTGTGGCTTGCTGTCTTGATAACCCTGTGGTTCTCCTCGAATGCTCAGGGTAAGTTCAGACACTTCTTGACTAGATACAGAGTAACTCCCAAAGTTAAAAGTCGTTGTAAAATGTTGGCTTACCTGAACTACAGTGGCAAAAGTAATAATAAAGGATTTTTTTGGAAGTGCCTGGGGTATTTTTGGTAGATATACCCTGCCAATGCTAAATGAAGATTTCTCAATATATCTCAAAATTGCTTTCTTTAGAAATTATTGATTAATATGTGTATAATCCCAGAAATAATTGATATACTTTTCTGTGTGGTAGCATAGACGGAATCACTGTGTGAGATAAATATTGTAAAAAGATAGAAGTGGAAAAATAGATATCTACAGACCAAACATAAGTAGAATGCAAATTGGCACAATGCCAGACCCTCATTTACACCCCACTTATTGGTTGCAGTCTTTAAAAAGCAAATCTCTTTTTTCTGGTTGTCATGTAGGCACGTGGATCCTCATAATTTGATTTCCATTATCTGGTAATCAAAATACAGAAATTGCCTCAAATTCCTTATCCATTCATATATATTGAAATATTTAATGAATAAATTGCTACAGGCATCCATGTGTAGGCATATACGTGGCATATAGCATGTATATATGCAAGTATGTACTACATAGTGCTATAAAATATGAACCCATACATATAAATATATAATCAAAGGTATTTGTACACATAGAAGAAGAGAATTGTCATGGAAATGAAAATGTCGGGTAGAAAATATGATTCACTTGCCTGCTAGTAGGAATAGTTCCATCTGTGGAAGTGGGAAAGTACTGGGTTTACTCTGCTGGTCCTGACTGTCTGTCACATAATTGCAGTTACTAAGTATGGTGTACAGAGTTCTTTCTTGTAAGACTTTTCATAGACGCATTGTCACACACTGTTAACTTTTTCAGATGGTGACAAGGAAGAGGAGACTACTTTTGATTTACTTCAAGTCAGTAACATAAACCGAAAGACAATTGGAGCAAAGGTGTTCCGGGGCCCAGACCCCACTATGCCAGCATATCGTTTCATTCGGTTTGACCATATACCTCCATGTAAACCGGAGAAATTAAAAAAGATCCTAAAACTAATACGGCAGAATGAGGGCTTTATCCTTTCAGCCACTCTGAGGCAGGACAGGCAATCTAGAGGCACTATCCTTGCTTTAGAGGGTCCTGGCATCAGTGAGAGGCAGTTTGAGATCATTTCCAATGGCCGGGCCAACACCCTGGACCTTATCTATTGGGTGGATGGCTTCCAGAATGTGATTTCCCTGGAAGACGTGGACCTTGCTGACTCACAGTGGAAGAACCTCACCGTGCAGATAACAGGGGAGAACTACAACCTCTATGTGGGCTGTGACCTTATTGACAGCTTCATCCTGGAGGAGCCTTTCTATGAGCAGCTGAAAGCAGAGAGCAGCAGGCTGTACGTGGCGAAAGGGTCCACTCGGGAGAATCATTTCAGGGTAGGTGACCTGGAGAGGCTGGAGTCTCTGGTGTGGTAAGGAGGTAACTGCAAGTAGTTTGGGAAGATGCAGTAGGAGCAGTTTTGTTCTCCCAATACCTCTTGGATTTGATGGGGTCACAGGTGTTCCCAAGCAGACTTTCTTCAGAGTGTGCTTTTATTAATTGCTGGGTCTGTGTTGTGTCCTTTTGGGGTTCCTGAAAGCAAACGCCTGGCAAAGCAAAGTCTAAATCCAGGAAAAGTGTGCAAAACCAATTCTTGGGCTTTCCTATACAAGCATCCGTTTTCTTTTCCAGATCTAAGTCTTCTATAGATGTTGGATTTTTGTAGTGATTTGTAGAATTCTTTGCAAATTTCTTGAAGAAATGGTTTTCCATTGAAATATATCTATTCAAATAATGAGAACATGTCAGTATTTTTATTTTTTTATTTGAAAGAAGGAGAAAAAAAGAATTTTTAATGGAGCTGAAGCATGTGGTATTGGTCCATCCTGTAACAAAACATCCTGGTTTGCCATTTTGAACATTTATTTTCAATTAAAATCAAAAAAAGTGGAAAAATTTGAAAAATTAAATAGAATAAAGAGTTTTGATCAGCCCTGTAAATGAGATGATTTTTCTTTTTGCGAAAAACATTTGAGATGAAGTAGTTATAACCTTTCTGATTTTCTGATCAAACGAAAACAACCTCCTGCCTCATGTCATATAGTGATGTGATCTGGCCCAACTGCTTTAAGGATGGCTTCTTTTCTCTCATAGCTGATATCAAACTTGAACTCATGGCTCCAAAAATTTCAAAAAGCCATTTCTTTCTCATCATGTCGTGCCATCTAGTTTTCAGGCAGAGCCTGACATGCTGGAGTCTGGTTTCATGGGATGACCAGTTTTGGCAGGGGCATCAGAAGTTCTTGCCCACAGCCTCTCCATTCCTGCCTCCATGACTAAGTTACTCCATCGGTAGTGCTCATACAACTGTTTCTGAAGCTGTACAGTTAAGTGGCTCACTGAAACAATCTGGGTTTTAATTAATTTTTTTTTTCTTTGAGGGTTTTTTTTCCCCAAGTGAAATAGATACCAGTCTGGTTTTAGTGTTATCTCAGGGTAGCATCAGCACAACTGAGAAAGCAGTGAACTGTGGTGCATGGGAATAACTGGCTAAGGATGGAAGTGGTGATGGTGCAGGAAAGTTGGCTTTGACCTTATGACAAATGTCTCATAGAACTACAATCTAAAATTCACTATGAAAGTGGAGATTTGAGCTCATAGCAGAGTAGTATCTTTATTATGACATGTTTCAGAACATACCTAGCTTTGTGGCTTATAGTACTGAAATTGTATATAACAAAGATATAACCACTTTTTTTTCTGTGTCTCAGGTTTAATGCCTTGTAGATTGTTTTTTATATATTTGCTTATGTCTGAATCTAGTCAGTAGCATGGGATTGAGACAGGTCAGTTATTAGTTACTCAAAAATTGATCTTACTGTTTTTAATTGCTATTTAAAATTATTATTACAGGGTCTTTTGCAAAATATTCAGTTAATTTTTGATACTTCAATAGAGGATGTTCTGCGTAAGAAAGGATGCCAGAGAAGCCAGTCAAGTAAGGCTTTTGTTATCTTGTTAATACTGTTCAATATTAATACTGTGAAATATTTAATACTGTGAAAATTAGAAATGTCAGCAGTGACTTATTATCCTAAAACTATGCAACAGATCCCTTTGAAATGAAAAGGAGAATGGGTTGCTTTTTGGTGGTAATGGGAACTTATATGTTTATATGATGGCATTTCTACTCTCTAGCCTATTATTTCAGTTCAGTTGTTTAGGTCTATAACTCTGAGCCTCTGTTTTTAAGTTGGGAAAAAAAAATGTTGAGCAAGAAATTAGTAGAAATGGAAGGAAAAATGGATATGTATGAAAATATATATTTTCTTACATGAGTTTTCTGTGACTCTTTGAGCACGAGACAGGTAATGTTGGTTCTGAATTCTGCTGCTGACTGTCAATGGGCCCACAAACTAGTCTGCCATTCTTAAAGACACTGAATTCATTGGCAATATCTTTGACTGAAAGAGGCTTTGGGTTTGAATCCCAAAATATTATTAATGAAAACATCCTTAGGAAAATAAGAAATCAAAGGAAGAGGTAGGGAAGGCATGTATGTTATGGGCTGACATGTGTTCTTGTTAGTCCAATTCATGCTTACCCCACCAGGAGGGAGGGGAGCACTCTGTGTGTAGGGGTGTAGTGGACTCCTCATAAAAGAATTGGAATTATTTGTCAAATGTGTGCTAAGGTTTTGTACTCAAGCTCATAGGAGGTGCTGACTGTTTTACTTCCCAGTGCTTGTAGCTGACAATAATTCTCAGTCAAGAATTATTTATCACATAATTAAATTCACAGTATTTTTACTTTTACTTTGCAACACCAAGAGAACACTACAAGATGGAAATTTCTTGTGCAGTAACAGAAGGGAACTAATAGCACAGTAAGGCCGTCAAAATTACTTGAGAGGTTTGTTATGTGCATGTCTGATTCTGACATTGCCTATCCAGCTTAATTACATACTCACAGAATGGGTCAGGTTGAAAAGGACCACAGGGCGTCATCGGTGTAACCTCCCTGCTCAAGCAGGGTCATCCTAGAGCACCTGGCACAGGATTGTATCCAGATGGTTCTTGAACATCTCCAGTGAGGAAGACTCCACAACCTCTCTGGGCAACTGTTCCAGTGTTAAGTCACCCACACAGTAAAAAAGTTCCTCATGTTCAGGTGGAACTTCCTTTGTATCCATATCTGCTTGTTGCTTTTTGTCCTATTGCTTGGCACCACTGAACAAAGCCTGGCTCCATCCTCTTGACACCCTTCCTTTATATATTTATACACATTGATGCGGTCCCCTCTCAGTTGTCTCTCCTTGAGGCTGAACAGGCCCAGCCTCCTCAGCCTTTCCTCAAAAGAGGGAGGCTCCAATCCCTTAATTACCTTTGTAGTCCTTGGCTGGACCCAATTCAGGAGCCCCATATCTTTCTTGTGCTGAGGAGCCCAGAATTGGACACAGCACTCCAAATGTGGCTGAGGATGAGGAGAGAGGCAGAATGGTTCTTTTCTGCCCATCTCTCCGGCCTGTTGAGGTCCTTACGGAGGTCTGCACTGCCCTCTGGGATAGTGGTCACTCCTCCCCAGTTTTGTGTCATCAGTGAACTTGCTGAGGAGGCATCTGTCCCTTCATCCAAGTCATTGATGCATGGTTTAAACAATACTGGGCCCAGTACTGAAACCTGGGGGGATGCTGCTAATGACAATTACCACATTGACAAGCCATGAGTGATGTTACTGACCACAAGATACATATTTTCCCATTTCGATGGCCCAGTCATTGAGCTGAGGTACAGGCATTAGGATGACGTATTTATGTGTTAATATCCCATAACAGCAAGGCAGATGTTACCAATAAAGTTCCCTCAGCCCTAAGGACACAAAAAGAGACAGGACTGTGTTTTCCAAATGTATCTTTAAGCCTAATATGGAAATGTGACATATGGTGAAATGGTGGCTTGGGAATGCTGTTTGGTTGAGGGTAGGAGAGTATGCCTGTAGTGTGGTGGCTGCAAATCCTTTAGGCAGGATTTATACACTGCACTGGATAGGAAAGATAACGAAAACACACCTAAATAGGCACATCAATAAGGTCCCTTCTTGAGCTATATCAACAGAATGACATTTGCATATGTGAGAGGATGCACATTTTGCTCTTCTGGTTTCTCATTTTAAAGATAATCATGTGGTCCTTAGGAAATTAGCAGGAAGCCAGCAGCAGAGAACTGATTTCCCAGTGATCCCCAGGCATCTTCTTTCAGTCACTGCCAAGTACCAGTAGGAAGTGAGGATTTAGTTCTTCTAACATAGTTTTGGTTTATGTTTCCTGCTGAGTTTGCAACTTTATTAATGTCCTCAGAATGTTCCGGTCAAGGCACACTCCATGTTGGCTTGAAAAATATGAAATTAATGATCTGAGAAGTGCTATGGGGGGATCTGAGAAATCTAATGTTTCAATGTGGTAGGAAAATTGCATTCTTTCCAGGGAATCAAAAAAAAGCTGAAAGAAACTGTTATGACACAGAGAGTTCTGATCTGCTATGTGGTTTTCTCCCATCCTGTAAATGAGGCTAGACAATTGCTTCAACTTTGGAAAACTACAAATAATTTTTGGTAGACCTTGGCTAGGGGCAGATGTTTCATAGCTAATTTAAAAGCACATCAAGCCAATAATTTTAAGTTTGGCTGAGAAGTAATCACTTAATGTCATATTGTGGGTTGGTTCTTTGTTCTTTTATTTTTAGCCTTCCAAATGAATGAAGAATTCTTTGCTCCTGTTTTCGTGTCCTTTTATGTTTAAATATAACTCTTTACATTGTATAGTAAAGCATCAAATCAAGCCCCTAACATTTCTGAAGCTTGGCCACCTTTGGTGATTTGTCAACACTGAATGGTGTTGGGGTTTTGAAGCATATGTTTCATGGCACATGTTCCTGTGCTGATTTCTTCTTTTTAAATGGCTATATCCTTTGCTTGTCTTTTCTCTTTGGTACCCTTGAGCTATTCCAACATCACTAAATCTGGTAAATAAGTCTTTGTTGAGAGATAGGGTAGTGTGGATTTCTGTATAGCTGATACCAAATTTGAGTGTATCATGGAATCCTTAGAGAAAGCTTCCATGGAATCCATAAGACATTTACCTGATGGAGATTTAAATGCTTAACAGAACATAGACTGTTTTATGTAATTATGTGCTTTTTTTTATTAATTACAAATCAAGCTTTCTATTATGTTATTTTTCAGGAATTTGCTGTAGATACGGATGTATTTTAAAATTATATTAGAACATGTCCAGTTCTCCCTGTCGAATGCATGCAAAGTTTTGTTTTAGTTACAATCTGCCTTTTGGAGGAGGGTTTGGAATGACAAATCTAATAACCAGTCTGATCTTAGCTTGACCTCCATTTCACTTCAGAATGAAACTATTGTTATAACAGCTCCTCTGAGCTTAACACTGGGAAGTGAAATATAGAGCAGCCCAAAGTCTGGTATACATTGCATAGTGGTCCAAATTTGATCCAACCACGGAATTTATGGACAGAACAAGGACAACGACTTTCTGCAAGGAAAGTCTTTCTCCTGCCTTTTTCCCTGCCTTGAGAAAGTTTGATAGATCATGAACAAATCTGAATCCTTTTATGTCTGAGAGGATAAAATGGGTTTGCTTTTTTGATACTGTGTTCTTTTGTTAGCCGCCTTCATAAATGAATGTGTTGCAGTGCCAACAATTTTAAAGTGAGGGCCATGTGAGACACAGCTTGGCTCTTAATTTTGAAAAGGGAAAGCCTATAATTGGAACCAGCTGACATCTAACTCCTCTTTTATTCATGGGTATAATAAGCATGAAGCTGTGCCAAAATAGATGTGTTTAAACCCTACCCATGGGTGCCAGTCTGTGATTTCAGCAGGAATCTGTAATCTGTGGAAGAGCTTTGTATATGCTGCTCTTCTCTTTCATTCTCTTGCTACCAGCTGAAGTGAACACCATCAACGAGAGCACTGAGATACTTCATTTGAGCCCTGCTGTCACAACCGAGTACGTGGGTGAGAAACCGGAGAAGGCTGAGTTCTGTGACCGCTCCTGTGAAGAGCTGGGATCAATGTTCACAGAGCTCACTGGCCTGCGCATCGTGGTGAACAACTTGGCTGATAACCTCCAAAAAGTGGTAGGTACCTGTAAATCTGGAGAACTGACAGACGTCTGCTGTGCAGTGCTCTTTCCTCACTTATTTTGTGCCGGGGCAGTTAATAGAGATTTCTGTATTACATATGAATACTTGTTAGTATATCTACATAATGTAAAGATGTCCTCTTTTCATTGTGACTAGTTTGGTATTTATTGAGTATAACACTTTAATCAAGACTTGGTTTTCACAGACTGGGTTTAAAAGAGAACGCACACATGCACTCACACACAGGGGAAATCCTCCTAAAGGTTTGGAAATTGAAAGCTAGCAATCCCAACCTTGCCTGCATACTGTTAAAGCCTTGTTACCATGTTTACAACATTTATGACTGCATCAGTAAGTGGCTACATGGGGTACCTAAACTGTAAGTAAATGTATGGGATTTTCATAGTTGAAGTATGATGGTGATGTTTTGCTGAAGTCTGCCCCGCTTCTTATTCTGAATCAGCTAATTATTTCTGAAGGAATTTTATTACTATGCCATATGTCTCAGGACTAAAATCTTCTAATGTAAAGATGAGCTGTACTAGAGGAAAGCAAAACGGCTAAGAACAGATTTCCCTTCTTATTGTGTGACTGTGTTTGTACCATTGCTAGAAGAATTGCTATGCAGGACTGCAATACTTGAGATCATCTTCCTTATGTACATAAATATGTAAAAATACTTTTTTGAATGGAAGAATTAAGTCCAGTGGTGTCTCAGTTTTGTCTATTTAAAACAGTTTGCTTATAAAATACACAATTTGTTTTCATTAAATCCATCTTCTAGTCTGAAGAGAACCAAATTATGTGGGAACTGATTGGGCCTAACAAAACACTGAAGAACCAACCAGTTTGCTGGCAGGATGGCCGTGTCTTTGCAGATAATGAAAGCTGGATTGTAGATAGCTGCACCAAGTGCATTTGCCAGGTAAGGTTTTGGAAACCTTCTTCTCTGCAGAAATGGATAGTGGGTTTAATCCAGCTCATCTGTTCAGGTCAGGTCGTATTTACTTAGAGCTTGGCTGGACTTCATGACATTTATAAAAAGTAGTCCCCATGTCCGTGGTAGGTAGAACAAATCAAAACATTTCTACACATGAAACTTCCCCAGATGCCCACATTCATTTACCTCTGTCTGTGAATATAAATCAGTAAGTTGATTTCTTTGCCTTTAGGATTCCAAAATTGTATGCAATCAGATCACCTGCCCAGCAGTCTCCTGTGCTGATCCAGCTTTTGTTGAAGGTGAATGCTGTCCAGTCTGCTCTCACTGTGAGTATTTAGCCGAGAAGAAAGACAGATAGTCTTTGGCATTATTTAAAATCACTACTAGTGTTTTTGAAACCTCAAAACAAGTCAGATGTCAAGGCAGGTAAGATCAAATATAAAACTTATATGTGTACAAAGATCATATGAAGTAACTTGGGTGCCTGAAGTTACCTCCTGAAGGACTTGATTTGTCTTCATTGATTATATTGGTTGCTTAGAATTAACATGATAACCTGCCTACCTACCTTGGGCATAAACTGTTGAAAGCATGCTTCTCACCAGTCATGTTTCATGGTTTTTTGCCCATTCAGACCGTAGGGCATATTCTTACAATGTGCTCTTGATCGTGTTCATCATTGTGTAGCTTCTAAAGGTGGGGCCACATCTCATCATACTGACTTATATTCTGAAGCCAAGGGCAGTTTTGGACTCAGTTTTGGGCTTGGCCCATTCTAGAGATAAGATGTTCTTCTTCCAAAGATGAGTGCTTCATGCAAACACACTGCACACAAGTTCATGAAGATCCAGGATTCTTATCTGAACTAACCTCTCATTATATTACACCATAATTCCCTTACTTCAGCGGCAGCTTGGGAAAGCAAAATTAGGAAAAGAGAGATCTAAATGTTAAAGTACATATTCTACAGAGAGAGAGAAGTGAATATCTTCTAAATAGGATAATAGAGCAACTTTGAAAACTAAGTACTTTTTCTTGCCTTTTGCTCTGCAGCTGATGACAGTGAGGAGGGCTGGTCACCATGGTCAGACTGGACAAAGTGCTCAGTTACCTGTGGCTCTGGGACTCAGATGCGAGGAAGGTCGTGTGATGTCACCAGGAGTGCTTGTACAGGCCCACACATTCAAACAAGGATGTGCAGCTTTAAGAAATGTGACCATCGCAGTAAGTAATAAAATTTTTTCTTTTTTAAAAGCTTCTTTGGACATCTCAAAGCAACACCAAGCTAAGTCAGGACAGTATGTACTTGAGAAATCCTATATGCAAAAATAAAGTAGCCGTCATTAGATTCTTTGTAATTTTTCCCCTTTCAAATATTCCTCCCTTTCCTGACAATTTAGTAGGTATGTACATTTTGGGCTCAGCTATGTTAAAAAAAAAGATGATGAGTGATCCTTTCTTTAACATTCTGAACTGGAGTCTTTTGTTTGAACTCAGTTTGGAAGACAACACTCTAGTTCATAACCATGATATATGGGGCTGTGTTTACATCTGCCATTCACTGATTGTTGGGCCATCCCATTAACTTAGTTGTGTTTAGGAATACAATAATCCTGGAAGATTTTTGCAAAATATCAAACTGCTTTTATATTTAAGGCACTGAAAAGGATTATATTCCAGAAGTGTAGTTAATACTATTGCAGGTACCCACGATATCTGGGCTAATATAGTACATGAGGCAGTATCTAGCAGCTGAGACTGCTAGATGTCCAAATGTGCATTTTGAACAAGTGTTTGTTTCATTGGAAAAGTTTATTTTTAAGTAAAATGTCTAACATCATTGTTAGTCATACACTGGTTACTGAAATTCCTAAGAAAGCTGTTCTTGAGTACCTGAGCTGGTATGCTGGGCTTTGTAAGTGAAATGGTGGGAAAGAGATGGGACATTCATCAGATGTGGTGAGAGGCTCATTAGAAGGCTAACGTCACAAGTGAGTTTGTATTACTGCTCCAGGTGGGCTGTTTGCTTGAGTTTTGCTCTTTTTTTTGGCAGTACGTCAAGATGGTGGCTGGAGTCATTGGTCTCCCTGGTCTTCCTGTTCAGTAACCTGTGGAGTAGGAAATATCACCCGCATCCGCCTCTGCAATTCTCCCATTCCCCAGATGGGTGGGAAAAACTGTGTGGGAAATGGGCGTGAAACGGAGAAGTGTGAGAAGGCTCCATGTCCAGGTATGTCTGTGGTCTTGAATCAAAAGTAACGCAATAATATTCCAGCTGAATCCCTTCTCTTTATTTAGATCTAAATGACAGTGAATTTCTATGATGGAAAATATAATTTTATCTTACGAGTGAAATAACACACAAGGGTGCTTTGAAAATGAAGACAACAATGCAGTCAGAGATTTTGTAAACCTTCCAAGTTATAATTTGGCTTTAAATATTAAGAGTTTGAGAAATTTCCATTTTTGTGATATATCTCTGCTTATCAAAAATAAACACTTCCTTTCTAAAAGGAAGCTGTCTCTGTACTTGTTAGGAATAGACATAGAATCCCCCAATAGTCAGATTTCTTTGAAATAGTGCATGCATTTTTTACGCATTCAACACAATTAATTGTTATTACAATTCTTTCTTATTCATCTACACTTTTAAATCATTTTGAGAGACCTTTTATTCCACACACTTTCCTTTCATATAATTTTTCCTCCCTTTTTTCTCTTTGCATATCCAGTTGGCATGGCATGCTGTTTTGAATTATTGGCCAAAAAATGCCTATGAAACAGTTGGGTATTTTTCATTTGTTTGTTTCTGAAATAGTGCTATCTCAGTGCAAACATCTGCCAACATCTTTCTATGTACGTAGTGAGAAACTGTCTCTAGCCAGGAATCTGATGAAGGGTTGTTGTCATTGGCACCAGATGTCCCCACTTGACTGCCTGTGGTGCTCTGCTTTTCTGCATATCTTAGTGAATGGCCAGTGGGGTCCTTGGTCTCCGTGGTCTGCCTGCACTGTTACCTGTGGAGGAGGAATTCGTGAGCGGTCTCGCCTCTGTAACAGTCCAGAGCCACAGTATGGAGGAAAGCCATGTGTGGGAGATACCAAGCAGCATGATATGTGCAATAAGAAGGATTGCCCAATTGGTTGGTATTCATTCTTTATTCAGTCTGAGCAATTATTATTGCTGTTATCTCTTTAATGGGTAATTTATGAAGTGACACTACAGGAATCTGCTAATTATATCTTTGTTTCAGGAGAGGACATTTAAGTATTTTTAGTACTGTTTTGTGGGATTTTATATATATTCTCGATACTGACTTTTTGAACAAGTATGCCTTTCTTAAGCAGGGATTCAATATGCTGTAATGTATTTAACTGGATGTAGCAATCTGTAATATTTTCATATTAAATCAATAGTACTTAGTCTTAAATGCACTTAATAACTCCAGTTTTAGGGGTTTTATAAGAGTTTGTTGCATCAAGTGTGGTTTAAGCTAATGATCAGAGAATAGCTGTTTCTTAAATGAATTCTTAAATGAATTTTTACATGCCTTTTATCCTCCTTACTTAATTTACAGTTTTGTGTGTCTTTGCCAGATGGGTGCTTGTCAAATCCTTGCTTCCCTGGAGCCGAATGCAACAGTTACCCAGATGGGTCTTGGTCATGTGGGGCATGCCCAGCAGGGTACCTTGGCAATGGTACTGTCTGTGAGGATCTTGATGAGGTATTGGCTTTGTTTCCATTAACATCAGGCAATCACCATGAATAATTCATATTTGGGAATTACACAGCCATCTAATTGATTTTTTCTTTGTTTCTTTCCCTGCAGTGTATAGCTGTATCAGATGTTTGCTTTAAGGTGAATCAGGTCCATCGCTGTGTGAACACAAATCCGGGTTTCCACTGCTTGCCGTGTCCTCCACGCTATAAAGGAAGCCAGCCCTATGGAGTAGGGCTGGAAGTTGCCAAGGCAGAGAAGCAAGTAAGTGATGTTGAAGGGAATTTGATAGCTTTGAGTAATTCTCATCTGAAATATCTTTTGATGATGGCATGTGATAAACTTGGGTAGCAAACTAAACTGGCCTAAAATAAATAACTGTTGTTCTAGAGAATTTTTGTTTCGAGTAACAAAACACTGAATTTGGGATTGGCTTTTTTAAGGGTTTGATTTTCTTTAGGCATCTGCATAGTTGCACCAAATGAACCTAAAATTCCAGGAGCAAACATTTCCCTGCTTTGCACTCCTTTCTCTGAGGTTTACATACCTACTCTGGAGAGTGGAAACTGAAGAGTTAGGATTGTTTTTTTCATAAATATAATGCTGTTAGTGTCAGTGTTATCAGACACATATCTGAAGTTCTCAGTCCCTAAGTTCCATTGGGCCAAAACTTATCAGTGGTGAAGGACAGCAGGAAGTGGAAGTGAGGTTGAAGACTACAGTTTTCTAGACAAGACAAAAATGTTAAAGCAGAAGTCATGGGATGCATTCTCTTTGTTGCTGTTGAATCAATTGGTGGTTAGCTCAGCTTGTGAATTCTACATGTAAACCATCTGTGTAAGATTCTCAAATACTGTCAATGAAAAATATAGTGATAACCAAGAGATAAAAAAAACCTGCATGAGGTGAACACAAGAATTCCTTAGGGTCTCTTTGATTTAAGAAAACAAGATAGTCCCTTGATACTGTCAGGCAGAACACTAAGAAAAGAGGTGAGTACAATCTATTTTCTGTTGCAGTTAGTTTCTGGGGTTTAATGACATCTGGAAGAAGGCAGATACAGTTCTGAAATTGTTAACCACTTTAATTGCTTTTTAAATAATGTCCAATTTTTCCTGTGGTTTCTTTTAATTATTTTCATTGTACATATTTGTTGGAGTTGTGAACTGACAGAGCAGTATGATTTACTGTTCCTGTATGATTTACAAAGTTCCTGTCTTCAGACCTCAAAATAACTGGTCTGATTTTGACAAAATTGAGGCACACACAACTGGCTGTGATTATCAGGTTTCAGTGAATATGCTCCATCATTTATAGGTCTGTGAACCTGAGAATCCATGCAAGGACAAGACACACAGCTGCCATAAGTCTGCAGAGTGCATCTATCTGGGCCATTTCAGTGATCCAATGTACAAATGTGAATGTAGGACAGGGTATGCTGGTGATGGACGCATCTGTGGCGAGGATTCAGATTTGGACGGCTGGCCTAACAATAACTTGGTCTGTGCTGCTAATGCAACATACCACTGTGTGAAGGTAGGTGAAAAAGGTTGATAAAAATACCACGCATTAACAGAACTTTCTCTTTTTCCTAAATAGTTGTGAGTAACGTTTTTAATTCGTGATGCTGGTGGTTGCTTTCAGTAAGCTTTTGACGGTTACAGCATGCTTATTTTCTAGGAGATGCTGTGGAATTTGTATTATCACTTAGTCTGGTAAGATACAGTAAGGGATTCTCCAAATTAAATCCAGAGTCCTCTGCTTTGGATTTCTTCCTATGCAGAATTGGATGCTTGGGATGCTTGTGAATGGAGTTAGCACACTGAGCAGGAATTACCTAAAGCATGGGTGTGAAGTATGCAGCTAGAGAGAACCAAACAGGGATTTTGGGGCCCAGGTGAGTGTGAAATCCTACGTGCAGGACTTGTAAAAAGACACTGATAGCCACGTAAGGGCTACACTTCTAAATGTTTTCTTGAACTACCCCTTCCTTTCCAAGGGTTAAGCAGACCACATGCAGTGAAAACTCGATTCAGAGCTTGAGATAATTTTTGACACTAGGAGCCTAAGAGAGGAATGAATGTGAATAATTAGAGGAATTCTCCTTATTGCAAAAGCTCACAGGGACGGGATGAGAGATTCAGCCTCTCTCGCCCTTCAGAGATGTTAAGTCCCAGCTCTCACCCTTCCAAGCGTGACCTACTTGCCACCATTGGCTCTACACCTGGCAACTGGGACTTGTCCAATCTTGCTGTGCAGCTGTGCTGTTGTAGTGAACAATGAACATTACTAGACCAATGAGAAAATCAGCATCAGGGAGCCTGAAAATGGTGGCATGTGGCTTTAGTCGGGTGTGTCCACCATGGTATGTTCCCTGGGACCTGGTTTGGTGCTCATCTGAAGCACACAGTAAATCCTTCTTGGTTTCATGGCCTGAGGTTCCTTCCAGTGGGAATTGCTCAAAAATGGTGAGCCTCCTTGTAGGTCTCATCCCGATGGAGTTATACTGCTGTATGAAACCAGGCTGAAAGTTGTTCCAGGTCCACCAGTTTAACAATGGCCCAAACAGCTGAGGGGCAAAGGCACTTCCTGACAGGCAATTCCCTGCATCCTTGTTCTGAGTGGTTGCCTTGCTGATGGTTGAATGACAGGCACAGTACAGAGGGGCATACACTGTTTGCAGCAGCAAATTAAGCAGCTGGGATGGAGGAGTTTTTTCTGATAATAAGGCTTATGAAGGTGTTCAGTTTTAAACACCTACCTATGGGACCACTGACAACACTGGATTACCTCTATATGTTCACTAGGCAGATGCTCAAGTATTTTGCTGATCTGTCATGGCTGTAAGGGAAAGCTTTCTCTTCTGAGGTTTTTGAGGGCTTCTTTTCCCAGACCTGAAACATTTTTGTTTCTTCTTCTCTGTGCTAAAATGATCTACCTGTAAACCTTCTTGAAGTTCTAGCACAAAAACTTCTGCTTAAAAAAATGAGGAAAGAAATGCAGAAATGACTGAGTTCTAGACTACTATAGTGGTTAAAACAAATAGAGACCAAGAGACTAGGAAAGTTTGAAATCAGGTTGTTTGAGAGAATAAGTCACTTGTGTGAATCTGGGCTCTATTATCTGAAGAGTTTCAGATATGGATGGAAATTTTGGCCTCAAATGTTGGTCTTCCTCACTGTAATTGATGTCTGCTCATTGTGTATTCAGCCAACTCAGCTGTTGCACTTCATATATCCTTCTTTCAGTTCCTGTCATCAGAATTTGCAACGTGTTCACTCATGATGTAACACAAAGCACTAGTTTTGATTAAACACAGCATGCTGAACCCATTCAGGAAAAAACTTGTTTCCAAAGATTGTTTCATGTTTTGTGTAATGTGTTGATCTAATAGGCACAAGTACTTCATTTAAGGGGACCCTCCACCTGCCAAAAAAACCCCCTTAAAAATATCACAAATTTTCAGGCCCTTATATTCTTTACAAAATATCCTAGTTGAGTAATTTGATTTTTAAAAGCTTCTTTCCTTGAGCTGATAATGGTTGAAAATTAACTTACTCTTGTGAAAAATTTCTTTCATTCTTTCAAATTTTTTTTTGTATCACTGGTAACCAATTTTGAGGTCAACAGTCAAGACTCTTCACAGGTATTTGGTAAAAATTTTGGGTGTTTGATTCTTATCACAAAATTTCCAGTTTTCTTAATTGTCTGTACTATTAGAACCACTGAGATTGAAAACATCTTACTAGAGTATGTGTTACAAAAAAGATATTTCTGGACTCTATTGGCAGATTCAGTTTTGGGTGAGGTAGATCTGGAATGTGAGTGAAAATGAGAATAACAGAGTGTGTTTTCAGAGATGTATTTATTCATAGCAAGTGGTAGAATTGCAATCCATTTTAGCTGGTTTTAGTATTTAAAAAAAAACGCATGTTAAAAGTTTGGCAAGCTATTTTACTTCTTATTTTTCAGTGTAACTTAAGAATTGCTTATTTAAAATGATCATTCTTTACAAAGCTGTGATACAAAATAAAGAGATCCATTTGTCTTTTATTTTTAAAGACATGGGAGTGCAAAGGTACTGTTTTGCAGAACAGTATAAAAACACTTTTTTCAAAACTTTCTTAACGTGTTTCCCTTTATTGTTGTGTAGTACTTTCCACTGCTGTGTAGTAACTTTCCATATGACCAACTGTTTCTGAAGACCTTCTCTTGGCTTGTATCTTTATTTTTCTGGCAACCAAACCTGGCCATTTTTTATATAATCTTCAAACATATCTCATGAATTGTCTATAAAAAGTTGATGTATAAATGCATGTCTGTATGTGTGGTGTGTTTGTCTCTGCTAGTTTCCTCTAAAATTTGCTAGAAATGTCACTTTAATAGCACCTGGGAAATAGAATTATTTGCAGATGCATTTTACTTACTTTACAGTATGAAAGCAGCAAATGAATACTATCTTTGGCAGCAAACAAACAGGCACTTTAAAAAGTACTTTGCTGATTGCTCTTGTTTTATAGTCTCTGGTGTACCATATCTACTCCTCTGCCCAGGCAAGTTATTCTGACATAATGTAAGCATAATGTATTGATTATTTTTTTTGGCCAGGATAACTGCCCCCTTCTGCCTAACTCTGGCCAAGAAGACTTTGATAAAGATGGCAAAGGAGATGCCTGTGATGAAGACGATGACAATGATGGTGTCGAAGATGACAAAGTAAGAGGTGTATCTGTCTGCAGTACATTTGACCTAAACATCTGATTTTAAGGAAAAACATTACAATAGATGTGAACTTCATTGTTCAGAGCTCCAGCTGAGTTATTCTGCACTTCCTTCCCTGAATGATGTGTAGTGCAGAGTAAAGCTGTGTTCAGTCAAAGGACAGTAGTACTGTGCAGAGCAAAGCAGCCTGGGGAACCCCAGGAAGTATGTTCTCTGTATCAGTTTTGAGTTCAGTTGTGTACACGAAAACAGTTTAATGGAAAGTGGTATTGGATCTTTTATATTGTAATGGGAGAATGACAAGTCTACTGTATTTGAAAAGGTGGTAAATGTTATCTATATGATCTTGTTTTCATTCATTGTAAGTTGTTTCTAAAACTATAAACACAGCCAGTATCAAGGGGAAATGATAGGAGGAAAATACCTAGCCTGGTTCATGCTTTCCTTCAGATCTGCCCAGAAGACAAATTCATTTACCTGCAGAGCCTGAAAGATAGACACTTAGTCTAAAACTGTTGCCTTATACATTCAACAGAAAGACAGAGGCACTTTCAGAATGTGCTTCACCCTGGCTTTTCTGAACATGTTTAGGATGAGTGAGTTGGTATTAGAATTTTACTGTTCCTCTTTGTTCCCTTCAGAGGGAATCTAGATGGTCTAGAGCTTCAAATCGTTAAAGCTGTGTAACAGCTGTGTTCATTTGGTCTCTATTTGGAAAATTAAAAAAAACCCCAAAATAATAATTTGATAAAGTAATATGATTTAGTATGTGTATTTTTTTTAATTGTAGCTAGAAGTTATTTGATAAACAGCATAATATTTTGACTTGCCTCTATATGTTGCCCTTGATTATATGAAACATATTTCTGGGGAATTTAAAATATTGTGCTAAAAAATTATTTCCTAGTAAATGTCAAGTTTTTTCTCTTTAGCAGAGAAAAAGTAGTTTAAAGATTTTTTCCTTATGTCTCCCTTCAGATTCCATGACACTGATATAGCCCTCACTCCCACTGTTTTGGTTTTCTTTCTTTCTTCTTTGCATTTAACACAGTACTTTCTCATGCCTGTGCAAAAGTCCACGTGTAATTTGGGAATGTGTGAAACGTGGGAATTCTTCTTCTGGCAGATTTTGAAATCAAAGTGATAGGAAGTTTTCAAAAATCCATTAAAAGGAATGGTCTCAGGGTAAAATATTTTTGATAAATGACAGTATTTCATTTTAACATTTTTAAAAACTTTTTTACATTTTATTATCGTGTTCAATAGAATACAACCAACAGAAAGTCAATACTTGTTTAAATTGAGAAATCAAAATATGTGATATAAACTTGAAAAGACTGACATTAGTTTGTTCCAAAAAAGTCAGAGTAACAATTCTAGTTGGTTTTTTCCTTGTTTTTCAAAAATTATAAAATGCAGCTGAAGTTGGCCTGATTTTGCAACATGTTCTGGTTTTTTTTATAAAGTACATATACCAGTGATACGCCTTTATTTATATATCTGAGTACAGATCTGGTTAAAAATGGCTGTTGCTCTCCTTGTGAGATATGGAACACAATTCACATGTTTTGTACAAAACAGACACTGGGCCAGGCTGTCCAGATGCCATCCTGTTACCGCCAAGATCTTCAGTATAAGTACAGCTTCTCCATTGAAAAAACGATAGATTAATATTTGATTTTTGAACTCTGTCCACGATGAAAAGGAGTTACTACTTCATAGTATGCTCTCATGAGTCGTGATTTATATTTTGAAATCTTCTATTTTTTCTTTACTAGGACAATTGTCCTCTTCTGTTCAACCCTCGTCAGTTTGACTATGACAAGGATGAAGTTGGTGACCGCTGTGATAATTGCCCCTATGTCCACAACCCTGCTCAGATTGACACAGACAACAATGGGGAGGGTGACTCATGTGCTGTGGACATTGATGGAGATGGTATGATTGCACTTTTGAGAATTAGGTGCTGTTCCACAAGTGCACTTTGCTTTATGTCCAGTAAGATGGGCTACCTGCTTTTATACGTGGAATAAAATTGGGTCTAGCAGCTCAAAGACAGAGAAGGCTGAAGTTATCTGTCCTGTGTAGTATAGTTGCCCATACAGTCCCTAAATGACTAAAGTTAATAGTATTAAAGAATAAATCAGAGCAAGTCTTTATCAGTGTAATCTTAAAAAAGAAAAACCTTTCCTTCATCTGTGTTCCAAAGTAATCAGGGTCTAATATGACACTTGTGTTGACTTTTCCTTTTAGGGAGGGAAAAGAACATCAGAACATTCACGCAGCTAAGACAATATCCATAGTAAAGTAATCTGTTTTTCCGTGAATGTATGCAAAGCTCACAGTAATCCAAATACACATTTTTTGGTATGTCTTAAAATATTGTTAAAAGTGTTTATTTAGTCTACCAGTACATTCCTATATAACCCCAATTTGGTCAGAATTAAGAAGGGGAAAAACACTTGAATATTGTTCAAAAATCATATCCCTGTAGCATTTCAAATGTGTGAAGATCCAGAAATACTAAAAGTTGAAGAAATCTAGCTTTGTGTTTTCCTCAATAATGTTTTAAACTTTTGGATGCTTATCTGACTTTAGCTTCTGAACATTTTGAAGTCCTCTCATCCTTCTTCTGATCATCATGTTCATACTAGTACTCATGGTGGTTTTGCATTTGAAGAAAAATCCGATCATATGCTGTTGGTTGAAAGATTATGCCAATATCCAGGGACCATGTAGTATAGGAAAGGGTCCTTGTATCTTTCCCAGATAGATATGCCAACATGTGTTTGTTTCTTTTCATCTTATTATAATTTTGAAGTAGATTGCTGGGTTTATAATAAAGTTTCCTGAGGAGGAACAGTTTCTTTTGAAAATTTGCCATGCTATACAATTAGTGATGCACATGTTCTGGTAAAATTAAGTTATTAAATGCTGAGGCAGCTGAATATTAATACAGTTCTTTCTATACCAAACTTCAGAAGTTTGAACCTGATATAGCTGTGTGTTCTGTGCCATTTCTTAGAGTGGGGGAAGAAAATCCAAAACAAATTATTTAAAAAGAAAAATACCCCACCCCTTTCTCTGTTATTCTATGTAAAAGGACTAAATTCTTAGGACATAAGCAGCCCTTATTCTGGCAAGATTCCATAGAAAGATACATACAGAAAACTTTATCATGGCAAGAAAAATGGAATTGATACCATAATTTTTCTTTCTATTAGTCTTAACTATTTCATTTTGTAGCAATGATGTTGTAGCAATCAGAAAGCTTATGAACCTCTTAAGAGCCTTGCTTCATTACTGGTGACTCCTACAGTCTATGGATGTCTGTGTTGGATGTTGTATCATTTTGATTTTTTCAATATTTTGTTGTTTTTCTCCCCTAGACATTTTTAATGAACGAGATAATTGTCCTTACGTCTACAACACAGACCAGAGTGATACAGATGGTGATGGAGTTGGTGATCAGTGTGATAATTGTCCATTGATGCATAATCCAGACCAGGTAATGGTGAAAACAGTTTCCTTAATGGTAACATCAATAAAAGGGCAGTGAAGAGAACACAGGAATTGCTATCAGTCCCTGTGCTGGACAGCTGAAGAGGTGGATCTATATTGCTCGCTTTCACATCTCACATTGTCAGATCTCTTTGTCTCAGATGAAAGGGAAGTACAGTGATGACTCCTTTAATGCATCTGTAAGTAAAGCCCTTCCCTGCTAATATCTTGGGGACCAGATCTTACCCACTGATAGAAGAATAAGTAGCCATACTAGCTTGAAGTTATGCTTGTGCTTTAAGCACAGTTGTCATTGTGGTATCATTTGTCACTACAGAAACCCTTGAAGAGACGTGTTGAGCAGTGAAGTACCAGGCTGTTCTTTTGCATTGAGTGAAAATAATAAAATTACTCTGTAAAATTCTTTTTGGGGTAGACTGATGCAGATAATGACCTTGTTGGTGACCAGTGTGACAATAATGAGGACATAGATGAAGATGGCCACCAGAACAACCAGGATAACTGCCCTTACATCCCCAACGCTAACCAGGCTGACCACGATCAGGATGGTAAAGGAGATGCCTGTGATTCTGATGATGACAATGATGGTGTCCCAGATGACAGGGACAACTGTCGCCTCAGATACAACCCTGGGCAGGAGGACTCAGATGGTAAGAACAAGGTCATATGAATTTCATTTAGTTCTTAGTGTCTGATTTTGGTCTTGGAGTATTAACATCTGCTGAAGAGAGACTTCACATCAAACTGAGCTGCTTTTAGTATTTGAGACACCGCGGAATTTGATGGAGCTGAACTGGTCAGTTTGGTCCAGGGTTAGAGCATTAGGAAGCATCTTTGACAGGAGCTCAAACATGCATATACTTAATTATAGAAGAAAACCTCTACCAAATTTTAAAAAAATCCCAAAAAATCCATGTTTTTTTTTTTAATATTCTTATTTTCACATTTAATTGAAATACTAAAAGTCTCGGAAAATATTTCAAATAGCTTGAATTTCAAATGTCTGAAAAATGTGAAAAGGGAGCTGTTTCAAAACAGGTTACCATCTGAAAATTAAAATGGAAAAAATACGGTTTACTGCTCTGTTTTATTTTGAGAAACAGACTATTTTCCAGGATTTTTAAAGTCTAAAAGGATTGTTAATTTTAAATTATTTTTTAAAAATTGACTCCTGAGCAGGTTTTCTCAAATTTTCTTTATGGGCTGCTTTAAATATGTCTTGATGATATACATGTCACAGTTGAAAAAATGGATACATAATTGCTCTTTTTTTCCAGTTTTTTTTGGTAAAATGTTGCTGGTCACCTCAAAAATTCCTTCTCTATGCTTGACATCATTTAAATAATGAAATAGTGATAGTTTCACAATTATTCTAATCTTGAAAATGTTTATGATCCTTAGACAACCACTAAATATGTTTACAATAATGACCCTTGCAATAAATACAGGTAAGCAATTTCTATTCCAAGTTATACAACTTGCTGGAGTTGTTCCATGGCTATGCTGTAGAAATTGAAAGCAGAATTTAGTTGGTATTTAGTAGCTCTTAATTTATATAGTCTTTCAGTCCTATAATATGTGTCCAGAATGTCTTTGTACTTGCCAGTCCCTGGAATAACCCCTTAATTTCATAAATCCAGAATAAGGGTGACCCCAAGCTGAGACAGTTTTTTAAGTTATCCATTACCTGGATCTTGTAAGGGAAACTACATTTATGTATGGATTAATGATTCAGAAAAAGCATAGATTTAATCAGTTTAGCCAGCTCATCACTGTCATTAGCAGCAGGTCCAACAAAAATCTTGGAAAAGGGGTAAGTAAAGCCAAAAATTGCTTTGAAGATGTGAGTTTTAGCATGTAAAGATGAGGCCCTGGAGAGAGCTGTTGGATGTGACTGGATAAACAAACACTTTCTAACTTTCCTTGACAAGGAATGAATGTTGTCAGCAGCAACTCACTACCAAATGAACATCAGCTGGATTTTCAGTGATTAATTAGATTCTTTTGTGAATTATCTCTTTGATTTGGCAAAGGAAACAAAATAGGAAATTCACTCCCTGTTCTCCAATAAGTGCTAAGACAAACAGGTGGAGGAGCACACAGCTGGTCAGAATTTGGAGTTCTCTATGGCAGATATCCAGGGTGGAAAATGGGACCATTTTACCACGTATCTGAGCTGCAGAGAGCCCTGAGATACTAGATGTTTCAGTTTTCTTTTCTTTTTGGCTGTTGCCTAGAACTCATTCTGCCTTCTCTCTGAAAGCTCCATACTTGGGTAATACTGTGTTGGTCAGTCATGGTAAGGTAGCTTTCCATTTTTCTGTGAAACATCTCGTAGTAGGTCAGTATTGAATGAGCTGGGTCATTGCTATTTCCCACTGTGTTAATTCCCATGTTCTTATGGCAGTCATAAACACTGGAAGAAAAAAAAAGGAGATGCTCTGCTATGTGAGGATAGAAACAAATTAGTAGGCAGCACTGGTTTTGCATTAGTACCCAGTGTAATACCCAGTGGTTTCTGTTGTAAAAGTTGGAGCCATTTGGAAATTTGTTTCTATACTTGTCTAGCCAAGCTTTTCTATGTTATTTTCAGGTCTTTGTGCTATTGCATGCAATGGAATAATGGAGCCATTGGCAATGAGATTTTTTATAGATGCCTCCTTTCATTTCTTGCTATATGAGGCACATCACATCTCCTGGTTTCCATTAATATTATGGGTAAACTAAGAAAAGAAATAATTTTTTAGTTTTTTTAAAATATTGGGTGTAAAAGTAGTTGAGCAGAAGCACAACTGTAGATAAGCTGTATTTTTTGTTCTCTAAACAACTTACTTTAATTCATATAACAAAACTTTATTTTTTCATTCCTCTGAGGCTAGTCCTGTTGAATACAGTGCTGCCTTCTTTTCTCATGCATTTTTCTGAAGAACTATGTTTTTAATGAGTCAAATTGTTCTACCTACAAGTGAAAGAGTGGCTAAGCATGTATGCATATTTTACTGCAACACCCTCCCCCCTTTCTTTTGACCATAGAGGTGACACATCTGCAATCTGAAGCATCTTAGATGGATTGTTGCAGAAAGAATCTTAAGTGAAGAGTCTGAAATAAAGTTTAATATAACCATTGATCTATAAAGATTTAGTAATGTGTGGAGGATTAAGATTTTAATTCTATTGTTTGAATTGATTTGCACAGCACGTATTAAAATGTGGTGTTGTATCCACATCTGGAACAAATCAAACTGAAAATGTAATGCAAGTATTAGTGAATTACATTGACATAGCAAACTTCCAACTTTTCCCACCCTGATTCCAAAGTGGTGTATAGACTGGGGCTGGATAAATTGCTAACAATTGTCTTTGCATATTCACATTGCTTACAGGCGATGGAAGAGGTGATATTTGCAAAGATGACTTTGACAATGACAACGTTCCAGATATTTATGATGTGTGCCCTGAAAACAATGCCATCAGTGAAACTGATTTCAGAAAGTTCCAGATGGTCCCTCTGGACCCCAAGGGAACAGCTCAGATTGATCCCAACTGGGTTATTCGCCACCAAGGCAAGGAACTGGTTCAGACTGCCAACTCAGATCCTGGAATAGCTGTAGGTGAGTATCAGATGTAAGTCATCATCTTTGGAAAAGTAACCAGTGATTCTGTGATAAGGAAAGGGAAATAAAGGTAGATAAATGCACCTTTTTGGTGCTGCAAACTTTGGACTAACCACGGAGACATTGTATATGCGCAAAGTAAAAACAGCTCAATACTGCCTGCATTTTTTGTCCATTCATCTCATCACTGACTATAACATACATAAAATACACAATTGAAAACATTTATATAAGTATAGTGCCTGCTGTCTTCAATGCACCTTGTAAGCAACTTATTTCTCTCCAGAAGTCTCCATGCAGGCAAGTGTAATTACCTCCTGTAACTACCTGCTCTTCTACAGGTTAAGAAAACTGAGAAAGACTACTTACGACTCCTGCCAAAATTTAGGATGTAGCTGGGACTCTTGGGTATGTGCAACTGGACCCAGCATTGGAACTCAATGTTTTGTCTCTTTTGCCCTCTCCCAGGCTACGATGAGTTCAGCTCTGTTGACTTCAGTGGGACATTCTATGTTAACACAGACCGTGATGATGACTATGCTGGCTTTGTGTTTGGCTACCAGTCCAGCAGTCGGTTTTACGTTCTTATGTGGAAGCAGGTCACTCAGACCTATTGGGAGGACAAACCCACCAGGGCTTATGGCTATTCTGGTGTGTCACTCAAAGTAGTGAATTCAACAACTGGTACTGGTGAACACTTACGAAATGCTCTCTGGCACACAGGAAACACCCCTGGACAGGTGAGAGATTTAAAACTTCAGGCCAACAGTGCATGACTAATATTTTAAAAATAAGGCATGTGTCTCAAAAAGACTTTCCTTTCACATCTCAATTTTTGCAGAGGTTTATCAGTTTTTCTTCAATTCCCTTGTTAGTAGTGTCAATAATAACATTCTCGTTTCAAAGCAAATCACATGTATAAAAGGGAAGATGAGGTGTGATCAAAAGAAGAAGCAGTGAGAGGTCTCAGTTGGTCAACAAATCCTTTGTTACTTTTGTACTTGCACTTTCTTCTTTGGTGTTCCAGCTTGTTTGAATTATACATGGTTTAGAGTACAGTAACTGGTGACAGAAAAAGAGAAAAGAAATGAAAGAAAAGAGAGAAAAACTTGCTGCTGTTCCAAGTAGGGTCCAACCATGGAAGGAGTTTGTGCATTTTGGAAATTAGGGTAGTAGGGCTTCAGATGTAGATAGGAATTGATAGGACCGTTACAGAGTGAGAATTTTCAAGGAGCAACTACAGGCAGTAACATCTGTGCAAGCTGCAGTCCCTCTCCCTCACTGGAGGCACTTGTGCAGCATCAACTCTGTCAGCATGGGTGTGTGTATGTGCAAACCTGAACAGTTCCAGAAGCATTTGGACAATACTCTCGTCACATGATGTGACTCTCGGGGATGGTCCTTTGCATGGCCAGGAGCTGGACTTGATGATCCTTGTGGGTCTCTTCCAGTTTGGCTGATTCTGTGACTTCATGAGGGAGGTCAAGGTTCGATGCTGTAATGGTCTTCAGTGACTCTAGCTATGAAATTGCAGATGAATACCTAATCAACAGTTTAAGACAGAAATTTCCATTACTCTCACCCCATAAAAGAAGCCTTTTGATCATGGAGTCAAATGTTAAAACTATTTTCAGTTTCATGCTGTGCAGAAAATAATCTTTGGCTGTATATGCAGTTACTGTGGTGGATGTACAGTTACTGGAGCACGGTGTGTTTCTAATACGGCATTTGTGTTCCTACTGTAGGTGCGTACTTTGTGGCATGATCCCAAGAACATTGGCTGGAAAGATTATACTGCTTACAGGTGGCATTTGATTCACAGGCCCAAAACAGGATTAATAAAGTAAGAAATACTTCTGTACCTCTACATTTTCTAGTAGCAATACTTTTGTCTCTGTTGATTTAAAAGCTATGTCATCAGTTTCATTGTTGTTTCTGATAATTATGTTACTTGTGTGACAGTTTGTCCAATATTTTGGGAACATTTTGTGTATCTTCAGAATAAGTTATTTTCCTTTTCAGATGTATTTAATTTAGTCTGGATGGTTCAATATTTACATCAGCTAAATACCCTTAAATTAAAGAAAAAAAAATAGAATTCTTTCTCAATAGCTTTTCTGTAAAGAGACCAAAAATTCCTGAGCAAAACTCAAAGCAAGATTAGAACATGAGATTGCTCCCCAGCCTGTGGAATTTCAGTGAATGAAATTAATTAGAAACATGAGCATTGCCTCAGGGAAGTAGGCCAAGGGCCTGTCTACTTCAGCATCCTGTCTCCCGTAGTGGCTTATACAAGACACTGCAGAAGTGGCCATGAGCACATCTGTAATGCACACAAGGAGCTGTGGCATATGACTTTCTGTGGAGCCCAGCTGTTTAGCTGATGTTCCAAAGACTGAGCATTAACTGCCCACGTCGGTTTTATCTTCTACTAACTACTGGAACTGTAAAGGATATTTTTCATGGGGTAGATCTAAAGATCTTGTTTGTGCTTATGTGCAGGGGATTTTCATTTGTCTGTGAAAGACAAAGTGTAGACAAATTAGGATAAACTAAGTTACCTGTTTCTTGGAAAGACAGGAGTTTCTTTATGGATCAGTGTATTGCAGTGCAAAGCATTGACTGATACGGGGCAACAGGAAACTTGATTTTTTATATTCATGTTGCTGTTACCTGTAACTTCCTTTACGGAATCTACATAGGGTCAGACAAAAGATGTTACCACTGGCATCACATTAGATTAATCTAGCATAACAAATTCTGTGGCTTGGGGCATTAAATTCCATTGTACTTTAGGGTGTTCTGATAGAAAATAAATTAATTATTTCGCTCATGTAGTCATGAAACAATTCTATTTGTACAGAAATATCAATTCCATATGAACATGATCAGAGCTATGTAATTTTTTTTGATGAGATGAATGAACTATTAAACTCTTCCCATATGTTTTGGGTTCTTGATATTTTGGGAATTATATTAAATAGGGTTATATGAACATGAAAATCTGTCTTTTTTTTTGCTGTTCTTTTCACCATCCATTAAATACTGATTTCAAGGAGCAGTTTCATACTTGTCTTTGTGCACTTTTCAGGAAATAAAACGCTTCTAGGAAGCTGCTCAAGTGTTTTCATTCTCATGTGAAGCCATCTGTACTGCTGTGTATAACCAATGTATTGTCAGTTGAAGCAGGACACTAATCCCTGCCTCCAGAGACTAGTCTAATTAACAAACTACAGAATAAGTTCTCATTTGGCCCAGGAGATTGAGAGCCTAAAAATCTTGACTATCTCAAGGTCTTCCAGAAGTGGAGGATCCAAGTTTGAGGAAATGCAATCTTTCTGATAAAGAAAGAAAACGAAGTGCTGTATTTCAAGGTCTTTTGTCTCCAGGGTGGATGCCTGAAATGCTAAATAAACCTCCAAAAACCAAAAAATCCAAGTTCTCCTTTTCTAATTTATTGTTAGTCTAGCTGTTTGTGTCCAAATCCTTCCAGCTTTCATTAAACTCTTAAGATGTCTGAAATTGAGATTCAGCATGTCTCCAATTAATGTTTTGTTTGACTCTGAAGGGATGGTTCTTCCAATTTCTGATGTTGGCCCTTGCACCTAAAGATAAATAAATCAGCTGTTCACACAGCTGCAAAGACAGCTTTGCTCAGTGATGTGACAAGGTCGTGTGCTAACCCCTGAGTTCACTGGGACAGGGGCTTATCAGTGAATGCTAGTACATGACATAGTTCATTCCAGGAGACATGACTGTTCTAAATAAAGAACTGGGAAATCTTTTGCAGATGGTGTGCATAAAATCACTTAAGGAGCAGCCCCACTGCTTCTGATTAATGTGTTATGGCTGCCAGCCAGGTGGGTGTGAGATAGGGATGAGAAGTGATTCCTACAGTGACGTTGGGTTTTCTGGTGCCTTGCTAAGATTAATTCTGTTCCAGTTTTTAGAGCCTATTACCAGCTCTTAGACTGGACACTGTATTATCCTCCTTGTTTAATTTATGTTCTTCTTTACAGAGTTCTGGTTTATGAAGGGAAACAAGTCATGGTGGATTCTGGACCAATCTATGATACAACTTTTGCTGGTGGACGATTAGGTCTTTTTGTCTTCTCTCAAGAGATGGTCTATTTCTCTGACCTCAAATACGAATGCAGAGGTTAGTTACAGAAAATGTCTGGAAAACACTGAAGCCTTTGATAACTTGTGGAGCAAGCACAAAGTGTTTAAATGAAAAGTATCCTCTAAGTGAAAAGCAATCTGTAATATCATTTTATTTGTTATTTGCATCATTTTGATTTCTTGAAATGCCATGAATGCCCCTTGCTCCCACAGTAATCTCAGTTTGAATAATAAACCCCAGATGTTTAATACTTTCCACATGTAAAAAATGAGGTAGAAATTTCTGAGAGAGACTTGCTTAGAATTCTCTCTGTATATCCACTGTCCTCTGTAGGCTATTTCAGTATGTCCTGCAGGCAGAGAGATACTTCTGGATCACCCCTCTTTCAAGAGGCATGGAAAAGAGAGCAGATATCTTTAATGAGCATGTCTGCCTGTAATGCCTTGTCTGAAATGTTTTGAAATACAGAAAATGCTTTTCCAGGTTTTCTTGTATATGATTTTGTATCTACATTTAGATACATAGCTGCACATACGCATGCTTCTCTCTTTCTATGTGTAGACATATGTGTTTTTATATAAATATCCTCCCTTTTGTAGGAAAATGAAGAACAGAAGGCATTGTGCTGCATCGCTTTAGTGTATCATGGTGGAGTTCTTGTGTGATTGACTTCCTAACCAAAAAAACTCCAACTACAATTAAGATATTTTCTCCCATTTCTTTCAGATGCTTGAGCAATGGTTGCTGCATTACCAGCAAAGTACTGTAGATGCTATGCAACCCAGACACCTCAGTACACCCTGGTACTCCCAGTTTCTATTTTTGTGTACCTCCTGCCCTCTGTCCTTGTGCTCCACTCTCCAGGATCCTCCCAGCTGCCAGGAGTGCTTCAGCCATCCTTCCACCCAAGTGCCTTCTTACAGCCAGGACTAATGAAACCTAAACGTGAACGTCGGACCCACCACTGAAGCAAAAACAGATTGATACATTAGAACACTTTCGTAGAGTGAAAATTTAGCAAAACGTGTTTGTTTGTTTACTTGTCTTTTTTAAAGAATGACGTTTACATATAAAAATGTAATTACTTAATGTATTTATATATATGGAGAAAAAGAGGGGGGATGATGATTATCAGTCGTTATGTTTAAGTGAGGAAAAATGTGTTTTAATTTTTTGGGTGTATGGTTGACACTTCCTTGCTCTGATCAAGACTGGACTTTAGTAACACAAAGCTTCTGGGTCTAATTTTAGCAAAGTAATGGAGGGCCACACCAACAGTGAAAATTACTTTGGATATTAAAGTAAAGATCAATTACAAACATTTCTTGATTCAAAAAGGTGCTTAGTTGATGAGGATACTCTTAGTAACACTCTTTAAAATTATAATTGGTAGAACTGTCAAATTTGCAATCTAAAGCATTCTCTAGTAGGGGCTTTATTCAGGCCAAACAGAATTGAACTAGAAACTCTCATGTGAAAGGGAAGAGTGATTCATTTAAACATCTGAAGCTATCACTATTGTCTGACTTACAAAAAATTATTTCCAGTTGCCCTGCTTTCATCATAATCTGCATTGCCTTGTAATAAAGAATATACCATGACCATGTGGAGCAAAATGAACCTGAACCACTTTTCCACCTCTGCTGCAAAAAGCACTTTGACATCCTGAATCCTGATGTGGGTTTTTGAAAAGGTGGCAACGCCGCCATTACTTAATTCGGTAACATATGAATTTAAGGTTCCATTTATAAATATTTTGGTAGTGTTTATGGTGATTATCACACCAAACTGCCTTCTCTGACAATTGATGTTAAAGCATATAATGCATCACTAATACATTCACAAATAATATTTTAAAGCTATTTTTGAGAGCATATCAAAATATGTAGATATTGTGAAAGCATGGCCTACACTTAAGTATAGTTCCATGGGTTATAGTCATGTATACTTTAAAGTTAAATGAATAATAATAAGGAATTTACAAATGGAACCTTAATATATATCCAGTTACCCTAATTTTAATATTTTTGTATTGTTACCTATGTCTGCTGTATATAGAATTTCTTAAATAATGCTGAAGGGGTACCAGTGTTTATTTTAAACAGATACAACAGTTACTCAGATAAACAATAGTATAGACATGTTTAACATTTTTGCTTTGTTTAAATTGTATGAGCTTTATTCACAAAAAGAACACACGCTGGTGTAATTTTTTTCATAGATGGGATACCTGATGGAGGAATACAGTACCTCTGCCTTCTTCTGAGGCACAGTGAACTAAATGTCAAATCAACTTTTTCTCCCTTGAAATAGATTTTGTTGCTATATTCAGTAGAAAGGAATCAACAGTTGCTGGCTTTATTGCACATTTTATAGTATTCATATTATCAAATCTTTTTTTAAATTTCATTTCAGTTTGTTTTGTTGCTGGTTTTTCTTTTGTTTTGGATTTTTTTTTCCACAAATCCTCTTCATGAGGTTTTTAAATATTTCAGTTTCTCTTGGTGTTTCAAATGGCATCCCCAAGTTCCAAGCAGAAGGGAGGATGACTTCATTAAATGTAATGAGTAATGGCTGTGTAGGGTTCTTTGTTTTGTCAGAGAGAGACATCAGTTTAGGGATGAAGATGTTAATATTTGGACTGTATCATAATTTTCCTATTCTATGTAAATTATTTATGATGGGGTTTTTTTATTTCTTTTTCTTTTTTTTTTTTCCTTGCAAGTGTGTGTGAGAGAGTGAGATTGATGAAATTTCATTTTGTTTTGCCAAAGATTGTAAATAATTATTTATTTGTTTACAAGGACGGACCTTTATCAATTGACGTCCTGATTCATTTAGTCAGATCCTCATTTTTATATATATATTTTAAGAAATTAATAATAGGAAATAAACTGTAAAAAGGTTTTATAATCCAAAATCTCTTTACCTTTTTTATAGTTAAAAGTTTTTCTTTAAAGAAAATATTCCATTCCCCTAAGCCCTTAGTTAAACCTCTTGCCTTGTTGTAAACCAGTTCATTTCAAGCAAACCAAAACATCTGTTGCTTTGCTAAAAAATCACTGACTATCTTCTAAGGTTGTAAACAGCAGGTTTCCTAGTATCTCTGACAAGACATCATTTCCCATGAAGTCTTTATCTGGCAAACAATCACAAATTTTATTTATAGCATTGTGAATGAGAAATTTTGGTCCTGCTTCTCTGTATTGTGTCTTGGCCCATGTGTTTGAACAAATATATCTTATTTTGCAACTGCTGCTTCTCTGAGTCCCATCTGAGTCATTGGGATTCGCTGGTGTGAGTGGGGATTGCCTTCCTGCTGCAGAATTTTAGGAGCCAGTGAATCATCACAAACCAAACAGAATAAAATATAAGAAAATAATTCTTAGCATGCGACATCTTTCCTATGAGTATAAACTACTGACAGGGCGGGAAATTTGAACTGGGTTAGGAAAAATAAGAATGCCCAGCATGTCGAAATGCCAGTTTTGAGGTGTGAACACAAGTTCTAACTTTTCTTTGCTTTAGAAATATCCCAGCTCTTTGGTTTCCTTGGCTTTTGATTCCCATGAGAGTACTTGAAACATTACACAAGAAAGCCATGTAGTCTTCGGTACCTTTTTTGATGAGTCAAACATTTGTTTAAAACAATATGAATGTTCAGTCTTGTAGACAGCTGCAAGGACACCAATGATTGACATTATTCAGCTAATAGAGAGATCCAGAACTTTTTATCCCTTTCTCAAGAGTTTTGTAAAAATCTGGTGTGGATCTTCATGAGAGTTTTGAACATGAGCACTTATGATTCTGGGGAAAAATCTCTTCATGGTACCAAACAAACCCCCACAAAACTAAACACAGGGAAATAAAATGACTGGAAATGTGTGAAAACATAACAGCAGCACTTAGCACTAGTACAGGGTCTCACAGGAAAACAGGAGGGAAGGACCAAAAAAAGCAAAATTGCTGTGAATGAGTAGGTTCACCAAAGCAGTGGCATCCTCTGACCTGTGTCCATTGTTCCAACTACATTTTTAAAGGCTTTTGAAGATACTTAGAAGTATTTGCATAATCTGGTAAAAATACATACTTAAGAATTTTACAGAGTCTGAACTTCTTGTTCCCAAAAAGAGAAGAGTATGGAGGAAGAAGGTCTGAAATCCCTGTGGAGAACCTGTTTTTTCTGACAAGAGGAAGCTGAGTAGAACAGGTGAGGATTCTGCCACTAATGAATGAGTAATACTAGGCAGAATTCTTTCCACTTCCCTGGGCATCAAGCTCCCACCTACTAAAATTCAGTGAGAAATTTCCTCACCTTTAAAACACTTGTCATATCTTGTATGTATTTTACTGGTTTTGGGCCAGCCAGAAAACCAGGAAATCCTGAAATCCCGAAACCCTCCTAAAATTAAGTTCTGATGAGACTTCTTGACCACTTTTAAAACATGGGGGTTTTGTGTAAACTTTGGATAAGCCACTGAATTCTGAAAAGCTAAGCTGAACTCACAGTATTTAAGGATTTGTCCATTCTAAGAGAAACACATTTGCTATGTTTTCTTCCAGAAAGAAAGGAAATAAATCCACCCAAGGATTATACCTGTGATTTTGCGTATCAGGCAGCCCAAATAACAGCATCATGGCTGCTAACAAATGTGTGCACTCCTTGCTAGCTACACAGTGGGGCAGGAGCTGAACAGACTATCACAGTCAGTGGGCCAAACCCTCTTCTTGGTCAGCTCAGAGGGAGTTTTGCTACGGACTTGAGTGATAGCTGGATGAGATTCAGTGTTTGGTTTGTGCTCCAGACATCCATAGAGGAAGAGTTCTAGTGCTTGCTTGGGAACATCTGCTCTCTAAAGCCATTTGAAAAAAAAAAAAACAAGCAAAAACTATGTAATAACTTGGCACAGCATTGTTTCCATTGTGGAGAAGACCACCCTTGTAGATCAGGACGGGGGACTTTGAAGGAAAAGAAACCTGGTGCTGATTAAACCAAAGGGTCTTCTAATCCATTATCCTGCTTCTTGAAAGCTGCCAGTATCAAATTCACCAGAGGAAGGTGTCAAATATTTATCATTAAAAACCATACACTAGCAGTCCTAGAAGGGAAACATAATTTTTAGCCCCAGGCAGTTAATGGGTGGATCTGCCTTTGTGCCTGTGTGGTTTATTTTGCACTAACATAACTGCAAATATTATTGTTATTCATATAAATATCCCAGATTTTTAATCCCACTTCTCCTATTTAGAGCTCTGGAGATTGATTATACGCTCTATGCAGTATAAATTTCCTTTTACCAATTTCAGGGCTGTTGCTGTTTAATTTCATTGACAGGCTTGATTTCTCGCAGACTTCAGAAAGGAATGGATAGCATATATTTCATCATAAAACTGTGTGTTAGAAAAATAATATCCTACTTTGCTTTTACTGCTTGTGTGCATGTGTCTGTAATGGGTTCATGTGGTACATCAAAAGTACAAGAATTTCCTCTGCTTGCTGAAAAGATCAGCTGTTGTGTTGCTGCAATTTTGTTTTAGGTACAGGATGCTCCCTACATTTATGGCCTTCTTCAAATCTATCATTCTAGCTCTTGTACAGATATATCATATATGAACATGCACACACGGAGAGAAAAATCTACGTATTTTGCAAAGGTTAAGTATCATTCTGTGCTTGGCTTGTTCTTGATGACTTCCCTAACCAGCTGCTACTGGCCACAGTTGGAATCAGGCAAATGAGTTGGACAGATCTTTTACAACCTTTTCTCCTGTCAATTATCATTGATCATTATCTGTTCTTCTCGATATATTTAGGGCTAGAAGTGTTTGGTATTCTCCTCTAGAAGCAAATGAATTTCTTTTCAGACACCTGCTGTCATTTCTAAACTCTTTTCAGCACTGCTAAATGCACTCTGGAAGCTGGAGGGCTGCATTGCAAATCACACTTCAAATCTCAGCAACAGCTGTTATAAGGTAACTTGTAACTTGGAAAGTGATTTTAGTCATTGATATTACACAGTCATTCAGTAACTTCTGGGAGATATAGTCTTGACACCCCCTTTAGAAGCTGATTTTCTCTCTTTAAATAATGTTGATGGAAAAGAAAAAGCAGAGGATAGCAAGCTGCAAGCACTGTCAGCAGCTGCAATAGATAATTTTTGATCAAACCTTTTTCTTTGTATATGTGGAGAAAAAGAAACCTAATGGTTTCAATTCCATGCAAGGCAGTCTTTGATCATTCAATCCAGTTTTCTTCTTGGAGTTGCTGCTACTGCCATCTTGCAAGTAGCAACAACCTCCAATAGAAAGACATTGTTAAGGCACTCCTTGCTGGTGAGACTGGAGTACTTTAGAGAATTTTAGAGCTGGAGCCCAAGCAAATTAATCTGTCCTGGTTTTTAAAGGTTCAGCTGCAGTGTCTAGGTTCTTGCAGCCAGAAGCAAAGGACCACCCATCTGGATGTGGATGTAGTCCAGTGGGTTTAACTATATGCAGCAGTTCACCCTGGATGCTGAAGAAATAGGGACAGTGTCTCCAATTTAAACTAGAGACAACTGGAAGATCAATTGCTTTCTCAAGTGACATTAAGTGCCCAAGATATTGTCTTGTCAATCACTGTTCTAGAGATCAGCAGTTCTTCATTTTGAAAGTTCCAATGTTTGTGAAGGAGATGGAAAGAAAGCAAACCAGAACACTGTTAAATGCTCAGGCTAAGATTTGCACAATTTTCAGAGAAATGGAGCATACATGGGCAGTAAAATGGCAAGAGACCACATTATTTTTTGTTTTATTTTCTTCTTGGAAATTCTGCTTTTTAAGTATTTTTTTTTAAAGGTGGAAATAAAGAGTCACTTTGCTTTCAGATTTGTTAGTAGTATATCAATGTAAAGCTTCCACTTATTTGAGAAGGAAGAAAACTCAATTTTACAGAGGACACTCAGATGATTATTTTTTCTACCGTTCCAAATTCCTCCATAGGATTTAATTCATGGCTTTTGGTTGAAGACTTCATAGTTTTCTTTATTTATTTAAAAATATTAAAATAGGCAAAAATGATTAATTATATTTTGGATCATCTTACTTGATGTCTCCACCAAAAACTGGTGTCTGCACTCAAAATACACCTTAAATCAGTATTATTCATTAAATGCAAAGAAATTAAGCCGTTCATGGTTATAAAGAGGAAGATGTCTCAACTCTGCATAGAAGCTGTATTGTCCATCACTGGACAATCAAGAAACTTATCGTTCTTCATGCCTAGCACCAACCATCCCTGTAGTGTGAGAAAATATTATCCTCCTGCTCCTAAACATAAGGGAAAGGGAAGCTGTAGCTGAACAGAAGTGAAGCAGAGAGATTCTGAGCACTAGGGCAATGACTTTATCACAAGACCATCCATTTTAAAACAAGAAGGCACAAGTCATTGTGACATGAAAAAATCAGCTCCTGTTATTTCCTGTTCAGAATTTCCTCTAACAATGAATTAAGTTCCCTTTAAGAGAAATTAAGATAGGCAATCTTAACTGAAGGCTTCCAAATTCCTTTGTTTACCTCTGAAAATTCAAATTATTCATTCAACCATGGGGCACTAGTCTGGAGATGTAGATCAAAAGAACTCTTTCCTGCTAACTTGTTAGATTTGGCAGATTGAGACCAATACACTGGAAGGTCCAGACTTCCAAATGTATTTGCAGCTTTGAGTACAGAAATATGTTTCAGAGCTAGCGCCTAATTTAACAAATGACTCTGGTATTTAATATACTGAGTTTATTAGTAAGACAAATAATATTTATGGAATATTTTCAAAGCGAGGGGGAAATATTTACTATATTATATTTGAAGACGTGGATAATGTCCACTTTTCTGCAGTGATTGAAGGATCTTTCATGTAATCTTCTCAGTTCTTAGGGTTGTTTTTTTCTGTTTCCATCTATAGTAACATAAAAATGAGAAGCCATTTTTTTGGTTTCTGAAGCAACCATTCTTAACTGCATGGGAGACAGGAAGTCTGGTTTTTACTGAAATCACATGCCCTGGACAGGAATGTTCTATCCAGAACCATTTGACTCTCTTGTGGAGGGAAGAACTGTTCTCTTCCAGTTCTCTTCCAGAAGGCATTAACAGCCTCCTGATGAGAAGGATAGCCCAGCTGAGTTACTGAAATCAGAGCCTGGCATCTGTGGCACGAATCCACTTGACCTATCATGACAGCCAAAGAAATAGCCAGGGTAAGAAATCCTGCATCCTGGATTCAGTCTTCTACACAGAAGGGGGGAATATGTGCCAAGGCCATGGATAGTTACTTCAAGCACTGAGTTTTGCAGATCAGCTCCACGGCTTCTGTGTTGCCTGTGCTACAAATACTTTCCCCTATCCTTATGCCAATGCATCTGTGTGCAATCTAGTTCCAGATTTAACACCTGAATACTGCACTTAAGATTTATTTCTTTTCTTAATGATGCATACAGAGTAAAATTAAACAGTCTTACTTGCTTATTTCTGGAACATTTGTGCCAGCACTGCTTTTTTTCTTCTACGAACTGGGGTTTCGTAGTGCTCCTGTACGTCCCAGAATATGAAATTATTGGGAAGAGGTCTTAAAGAAATTCCAGTGCAAACCAATGCAGTGTTATAATACTGGAAGGATCATTGCTTGCGCATTTTCATTCCTGTCCAGGAAAAGTTTGTAATGTGGTGGGTCCTATTTCTCAAAAAGTGTGCATTGTTTAGCTCCATAATTATATACATACTTTCTTCCCTCTGTTGTTTCTCCTGACAGAGCATTAAACATTGTGATTTAACAATGCAGTTGGTAAATCTCAACCTATTTCATAACAGCTATTACTTCATATCAACTTCTTAGGTCATGCACAATTCCCAAAACAGAGTGGAGCCACTGTAGTTTTTGTAGTACTTTCAGAAATAAAAGATTATTTGTAAAGCTATTGCATTAATTTCTATTGTTTCAAAAGAAATTAATGTGTATGTTTACACACATAGCCTTCTTATAAAGAGAAAGTTCACTTTTCTGTCCAATTGTGATGCTGCATTTCCACATGGATATGGAAAAGACATTATCAATGTACATTTCTGTGCCCCTTCCTGCAATATTCTAGTAAAGTTTTAACACTGAGGAATGGCTTGGAAAACCTTTGGGCTGTGATGTCTAAACAATTCAAGACACAGGACTGGAATTTCTCAAGAAGAAAGATTAATTTTTGCAAGAAACTGTAAATATTTCACTGTGATTAATAAGTAAGGTAATAAATGGAAGTATCTGAGACATCTTTACCTCTTCTACTGTTCATTCAATAGTCTACATAGATGTGTCCTTGTGGGATAAGCCAATGCTGGCGATTTGCCTTATTATGACTGCCAGTTTTCCATTGACATGTTCAAAATTTTGAGATACATACATTTTTTAGCAAAAACCATGACACTTACGTTGCAAATGCTTTGCATTTGAAGTGTAAAATAAAACTGAAACTGTGAAAGAGTTATTAATTCAAAAGGAAACAATCTCAGAGCATTTTATTGTCCTGCTATAGCCATAATTTTCTATCTCATCATCCGGGACTGTGACACATATTTATGTCTGTGATGTCCCTATTTCATGAGAAGTTGTTCCATTTCTTCCAGGAGTAACCTATAGGAAAGATAGAAAATCCTCCCCTATTTACCTGCCAAATCTTGGAAGTGCATAGCAATGCCAAAGTGGTGGGAGTCAGTCAGCATGACAAACCATCAGATTCTGAGAAAGAAACAAAAGAAAAATGAAGACAAAAAGGCCAGTAGAAGGAATCGGTATTGCTATTTGCCAGGTCCAACAGCATCAAATAGCAGTTCCTTATGGGGACTTTTAGGGATTTCTAAATTCTCTTCAGTTTAATTTCCTGAAGTATATTAAGCCAAGGAGATTTTTTTAAAAACTTGACTAATACAGAACTGAGAATGCCAAAATAACTGTTACCTTATCTATCTAAAGTTTGTTTTTATTCTCTTCTATTGATGATACTTCACTTCAGGGAGTAAATTGCAAAAAAACCAATCCTCCTTATTTTCATACTAAATGAAACACATTTTATATGCTATAAAGAGAATTGTTTAACCATCAGAGAGAGCTTTTTTGCTTATTTAGAAAGTATTACGGAGCTTGATGAGTGCCAGAGATGCTGCCATGGAGGAAGGGAAAAATCCGACCCTTGTGATGAGACAGATAGTGCACGGTGAGGAGCAGGGGGAGTGCATCTGAATTTGTCTCGTTCAGCTCTGAGGCACAGAACCTTGGGAAACTCAATTGATAAAGTCTATTAATATAGGCTTCTGTTAATTACTGAGTCAAGGATATTAATTTTACTCACTTTACTCACCCTGTGGGTCAGTCACAAAGCGCTTGTGACTATGCCTATACAAATAGACAAACCTGTATTTAAAAATATGCAAACTAAATGTTCACTTGCACAGGACTTTGCATGCAATTCACGATGAAAAATGCACTTATTGCACAATTCCTGTTAACAACAGCATAGCTTCTGACTCAAAATAGCCACAGACAAAAAATATCAGTACTAAACTTTCAGGTTCAGTGGCAGATGGAGACATACTGTGATGATTTGTGCTGCAAAGGGGCCTCCACTTTTTTACAGTATTTATGCCAATATCACTTTACTGAAGCTATTGAAAAGCCAGCAGAAATCTGTCAGATGGAGACATGTAACATTCCAGATGTGGCTTAGAGGAATGAGTACAGAAAAAGCAGCAGCAATAAAATCTCACGAAATTTTACATTGACTGACAAACCACACAAAAGAGGTGGGCAGAGGGAGAAAAATACTCTGCTCAGGTCATACTCAGTGCTTGCAGAAATGTATGGTCTAGTCTCCAGAGACTATCAGCCAGTATCTGAACCACCTAAGACGCCTGGCAGGATACCCTGGGGAACTGCTATGCTGTGTGCATCAGAAGCCAGCTGCTAGGCTTTCTTCATTGCTGAGTATTTTTTCTTAAATAACTATAAAACCAGAGAGCCAAATTCTTGCTTCATTTGCGCAAAGGCAGGATGAAGAGTTTGATGTATGCATAAAATACAGAAGTTATCTTCCTCAGAGTGAGTTTACAGAGGTGGCAATTTTTATTTATATTCCTTTTGCTTGGGAGATTTTTCTCTTTTTCTGTTTTCTTAATACTTTCAGAACAGTATGAAGGACACTGATGCATGTTTATAACTAGGAAAAACTGAAGGTTCTTAAAGATGAAAACAGAAATGATTTGAGATTGTTAATATTGAGCTGAGGGCAACTGTTAAATCATATTTCCCAAAGGAATACTGGTGTACCACAATGCCCCTTTTGCAGATACAGCTGTAAGTAAAGATCTGTTTCCAGATATGTGAGATAGAAATGTTATAGTAAATAAATATTGGGGGGGGAGGAGAAGAGGTGGGGAGGCAAGAAAACCAACCACCAAATCCAATAAGAAATGGTATTTAACCATCTGAGTAGATATTTACACCTGGCTTAACTTTTTATACATCCTTTTCAGTTAGTGAAGAAAAACAGTCTTTCTTGAAGCACTTTTTATTTTTTTTTAATTTATATATATAAAATAGAGCAAGCAAAGCTGAAAAGCTCAAGTCCAAGCCAAAAGCAGTATGCACTTACAAAACTGTTCTTTTGGGTGCAGAGGGAAAATATCACTCCTGTTATGATCTACTCAGAAGTGAATACAACATTATAGTTATTCCATATTTTTCTGGTACAGCCTTTAAGTGAGAAGATGTCTCTTACAAACTCCTAGTGGGATACAAATAGAATCATTCTATAAAGGCTTTTCAAGGTGCACTTAATTTTATCCAGGCAAATCAGAACAAATGTTTGTTTGACTATGTAGATTCAGGAGGATTCACTGCCTGTGTTCACCGGACTGACTTCATCCAAGCTGACCTTGTGCTTGACTCACATCCCTGCACTAAGGCATTCAAATAGAATGACTCATTAATAACTTCTTTCTGAGCTTAAGCAAAAAGACTCTGAACAGACAGAAGGACCCAAATGCTTGTGATTCTGGATCCCGGCAGCTGCATTCACCTGACATTGCTAATTTTAGAGATATTAACAATATTGGAACAGATATAAGTCATCTCCTAAAAATTTAGTAATGCTGCTGTGATATATAGGCCATTGCTTGGATATAAGAAACCTCATCACTAAACCAAAAATCAGTTTTGAGTAACTGCTCCAGCTGGCTCTGCTTGAAGCATGGGGGTTGGGCTAGACATTCTCCAGCACTCCCTTCCCACTTCAGCCACTCCATGACCCTATAGAAAATGATTGAAAAATAAAGGAGCTCTTACACAGACTGCTAGAAGCACTGGATTCAGGTGCTTCATTGTTAATGGCAAAGATTCAACAGCAAATTAGATTGAGCAAGAAAATCTGTAATCAGTGATGAACTTAAACCTGATTTTAAAACAGTGATATGTGTGAGGCTGTACAGCTATCTTATACTTAACCTGTATTTAGTACCACACGCAGACTATCAAATTACACAGATCTTGAAGGAAGACAGGGTCCTGACTACTCTATTAGGCAGATGCCAGAAGGGAGTGTAGTCCTACTTAGACCAGCAGTTGTTTAGAGCTAGAACTGGCTTTAACCACTAACAGAACTACCTGAGTGGTCCCAAGATACCTGCTTTCCATCAGAAAATTAGACACTTGGAGAGCATCGTGATGATGCATCTTAGCAAGGACTTCCACCTCTTTATTCCTCTGACTGAAAATCATTTGCCTTAATAGTAGTCTAAACCAGAAAAGTTTAAAACAAAACAAAACAAAAAAATCCAAACAGTCAAAAGAAGTAAACCATTAAGGATACAGAAAATGCTTTGTATCAATTTTACAGTGAAAAATTAACTAGTAACTGAAGTAGGGTTTTTAAAAATCCTAGTTTCTCAAAGAAATTAAACTGGCAAAACCATGCTCTCCATCTGTCTATCATCTGCTAGTAAATGACTTACAGAAGTTTTAAGCTCATTAGACAGTTTTAAAATTGACAGAGCTGAATTTGACAGACATTTTGAAGATTATAAAGTACATATTTTTTTTGTGCCAATAGGATTGATTAAGTTTTCTCTTCCATGTGGATTCTCTTTTTACTAGTAAGCTCCAAAAACACTGAAATCTTTCCTCATAATTAGCAGATCTCTAATCTCTTTCTCCTTGATGTCTTATAAAGCTCATGAGGAATGAAAATTCAGCTAAAAGACACAAATGGATTGGAAGCCAGTCATTAGTTCCAGTACCCATGCTTGTGTCCCTGGAAATACCTCAGAATGCCCATGAGTGCTCTATTCATGTGAAACTAAAACAAACAAACAAAACCAAGTTGTAATTTCTTTGTTCTTTATTAGTACTAATCAAGTCTCATGGATAACTTGCTAGGTACTGCACAAGCACAGTTTGAGGTGCATTTTGCTGTGCTGGAAAATCTGTTAAGTGCCCAAGACAGACTAAAGGTACACATGTTCAAGCCTGCGTGGAAGTCATGAGTGGAGGGAAGGGCAGTGGAGAATGGTGTAACAGGCAGGTGGAGGGGGTTTTCCCAGATTTCCCCAGAAGGTCATAGAGGAACAGAACGCACTTTTCCCAAATGCTAGGTTTTGTTCTTTCTCAATAGTATCTAATGGGAAGTCTTAGGCAGGATTTGAAAAGCCGAGAGGAATGAGTTTAATTTGTCCTCTAGCAGGTAAGATCTTTTAGACTAATTATCTTCCTTCATGTTGTTGGACACTGACAGTGTCTATGGCAATATGGATAAAAGTAAAAGGTGTGCATTCAGGGGGAAAGGCAGGAAAAGAACTAGGGGGAAAAAAATCATGCCATTCAAGGGTCTGCTACTTCTATTTAAATGAAAAATAGTTTTATACTATATCAAATCATTGCTGTAGAACAGAAAAGATCCATGGTTCAGACCCACAGGGCAACCTCTACCCAGCCCATTCCTGACAGATTATTTTCTTGGTCTGTTCAGAGAAGGAATTTCACAACTGCCCGAGATATAATGCTTAACCACAGCTACAGACAGAAGAATTTCCCTAATCCATGAAGTATTTCTAGCTGCTCTTTGAACCAATTAATTCTTGTCCTATCCACAGCAAACATAGACAATACTTCACTGCCAAACTCTGTGGCAACCTTATACATATTTGAAGACCTGTTTTTTTCTATATCATTTCCTCCCATGCAAGCCAGTATCAATTTATTCTTATAAGTAACACATTACAGGGACCAAAACACCTTTCTTGTTTTCCACTGTAGTGTCTTCAGGTATTTTTAGCATGCCTATGAAAAAATGCCCCAAATCTCATTAGACGCAGAGCAGAAGGATTGCATCATGTGTCTTGCAAAACCACTCCCCAGTTTATAAATACCCAGTATGAAGTTTAATTTTTTCAAAGGTTTATTTTGTGGTGACCTCTCATGTACAGTATTGCCCAAATTTTGTGCAACCTGCTTTCTGTTTGGACAGAAAGTGGTTGCTTTTCCACTTGTCTGTATCAGTTGTCCCTTGCTATGGGTGTGCTGGAGGAATGGTTGGCCCCTTTGAGAGCAGGACTGATTTGTTCTTTCAAAATCTGGATGGCCTTTGCTGCTGTGATTCTACTTAGTGCTGTGAGTTCCTTTCTGAACCAGCACAGACACAGGGTAAAGCAGCAAAAGTATGTAATGTTGATTTCCTTTCTCTCAATGACCTCAACAAAGCCACTGGTCTTTGTAAAAAAAGTTTAGCAGTTATTCCAGTCTCCCCATGGATACTTAGGTAAGGATGTGTCTACAGATGCTGACTAGGTCTCTTTAAATACTTCTTGCAGTTTCTGAGGACCTTCTTGGTATAAAGATGTTTTCTTTAAGCAAAAAGAAATTCTGTCTTAAAATATGGGCATTGTTTCAATCCTGCAATCCCAGTGTGGAACAGCTTATCCCAAAGAAGGAATCTTGTTTCATTTCTGACTACAAACTAAATCTGATTAAAGAACTTTCAGGGAACAGCCACCTAATTAGCACTGCTAAGCTACCACTACTGCATCTATTGACTATAGTACCAATGATTATCCTGGGAGAACATGAATGCTGAGAAGAAATTGTGCCATCACACATGAACTGCCCTTTACAGTTTTGGCATCACCGCAGGTGAACACAGAAGAAGTAGGAATGTCCCCAGCAGATCCTGCTGGCCAAAGATTTCAAATTGCAACCCCATACTGCGTGTGCATACCAGTAGGGGAGTACACATATGGACAAATACTATAAGCGGAAATAAATGCTTCAGCAGTCACACTTCATAACAGTAGTGAGAATCAGAACCTCATGTTTGCAACTCTTCATCACTTCTGTGTGGGAATATCTGAAAGCCTTAATTGTCCATGGACCTAATCATGAGATGATGATCACTGCCAACAAAGTGCTGAGAGTTCTCAGCTCTCACTGCAGAGTGGGGACATGAGGACACTTGGTACTTCACAGCAATGGCAGCATCATCCTGCCTCTCCAAACATATGCTGTTTTCTGAAGTTCCTGACTGAGAACAATTGTTGTTCCTAAACAAAGAACAGCAGCTCAGCTGGAGTCTCAGCTGCGCTCAGGCCGACAGCCTCAAATCCCTAGTGTCTCTTCGAAGCGATCTGTTTCTGGCTCTGGCAAAGAATCAAAACATTTGATCTGTTACTTGCAGAAGACCATTCTTTCCCCCATCCTTCTGTGCCTTTCATGTCTCCTTGAATTGCATCTCCTACCACCAGTGTGCAAGTGAAGGCAGTTCTGGTGATGTCAACAGGACTCCTCCAAGCAGGCTACGTGTCATGAAAGAGCTGCTCCTCCTTGGAGACCTGGAGCAGCGCCTGGAGTGAGCACAGGCTGCCAGCCTTGGAGAAACATTCCTGTTCTTGAACAGGGTCAAGGGGCAGTGGCGGCCCAATGATTCATCAAATCAATCAGGGACCAAGGAGCAATTCCAGCAAAAGAGTCCAAAGTAAACACTATGATTCTGAGAAGTATAAATGACACAAGAAGCCAAAGGAGTCCTTGAAGGAATGGTACAGTAATATTTCATTAGACCACCTATTGCCACAGTTAAACAGCTCCATTATGTACAAGCATAAGGTGATGAGGTCTTGAAAAATAGAGAAGCCCTGCAGGAAGGATGGGATGTGTTCTCACTCAAAAAGCAGACTAAAAAACAGCTTCAGAAATCCTAGTCCTGAACTTGTAAAAAATAATGAGGCAATTTTGCCTACAAGAATTCTTTAAGGTGGTTATTCTTTCTGAGTGTATTAGTTAGTTAATGAACATTAGTTGTTCTGGGTTCTTTCTAATGCACAACAAATATTTACTGATGCCAGGACTATGATAATGGGATTACTGTCAGTGTTTTAAATCCTGTAACCAATGTTAGTGTGTACAGTATATTATTTTCATTTTTACTGGCAGCTAAGGTGTTGTGCAACTTGATAGAAAGGACACGGTTTTTTTTAATGTTACTCTCTTCAAAATCTCTTAAGATAGATTTATTCAGAAAAGTGAGACTCTTTGAAAGCTAAGTCCCAGATTACAAAATTTATGGTTATCATATAGTCCTAATGCTTGTGGTCCAAATCTGTGACTAGTCTTTCTTTAAAATCACAGTGTGGTGATTTTAAAGGTTACAACAGCCCAGCCTACCTCTGGCTAAACCCCTAGAAGGGAGGGAGGGAGGGAGGGAGGCCACACAGGGCCCTGAAAAATTGTTATTCAGATGCACTCAAATGTTATTCTGAACTTCTCTGGTCTGAAAGACTTGGCAGAGCTGACTCTTTTGTAAAACTTGAGGTAATTTGTGGCTTGGTGGTCTTTTAGTGAAGCACAGAAGCAGGCCTGCCAAACAAGGTGGTTCAGAGATGCAAAGACCATGAGAAAGGTTTCTACCAGCTGTACTGATAAGTTACAGTTGCATTCATGCTCACTTTTTTAGAAATCAGAAAATCAAATGTGCAATCCCACACAGGAATTGGAGCCAGAATTTGTATCTGTTCCTTAGAGCTATTTTCCCCACCGTGCTCTTTCAATACCCAGCTTTGCCTTTCAGTGGGACAGCAGCCATCCCACTGCATGAATTTCTGCTGCTTCTTCACTAGGGAATTAAATAGGACATGCTGTGTTGCAATGCAACTTCAGCTTTGCTGGCATCCCACTGGAAATTACCTTTGGCTTTCTCAGACAAGCTATGATATTGATGCAGGCTGTGCTGATGGAGGAGGCTTCATCCTTTTCTTTCAAGGAGTTCTGTAATGGAGAAACATCAGGGTTTATTTTTTAAATGTCATAAAAATTGTTTCCCAATTTTCATGATACTCACTTCTGCTCTTACTGGTGCTCTCTCAGAAATGAAACCTCAGCCCTGCTGTTCTGTTTGGATGGATGGAGGAACCACTCTGTACCCCAGCACACCTGTTGAAAGGGTTGTGAAAGCATTGTGTATGAACCAAGAATTCTGCAGCAACCAGGTGCAGCTGCATATCACCGGTTTCACTGTATTCTCAGGAGTGCAAAAAGTCTTTGCAATAGTCTCTTCCCAGTGAAAAATACAGTTAATTTTGTAGCCTTATATATTTATACTGTTAAATCAATACATATTAAATATGTGATTCTATGAACTTGTGGCTTAGGACAGATCTGCCATGCCTAATTTCAGTGAGATGGTTCCTACCTATCAATGATACTTATGGTTTAACAAGGTGTTTCAGCATCATTTATAGTTTCTATGTGGCAAGAACAGTACTTAATATGAGCACCAGCTGATAAATAGCCTGGCCTCAGATTATGAGCCTGCAACCAAAGAGCTCTGTACATAGGGGTGGAATTGGGGTTGTAGGGACTGAAGAATCGGGTAACATGGAAACCTGTGTGAAAAGTGCCATTGAATACCTGCTGTCGGATATTTAGATACAAGTGGATAGTTAGTAACCTGGAAACATTCTACATATTTTATTAGCTGCCCAAAACCAAAGGTGCAGACAAAGGGCATTGATTTTTATTTTTTAAAATAGAACTAGTTTGAATGGAAAGTAGAATCAACTATACACGCTTGCAAAAGACATAGATGCACAACCATACATGATTTTCCTTTTCAGGTCAACGGATGAATTTTCAGGTGTTTCACACATTCATGAACTTGACATGACAGGACACGTCGGTATTATCATAGAAAATGTCACAAACAATTAGTGCAATTTTATATTATTTAAATGAATATAATACTGATTGAAGTTCAGACACTGGAAAAGAAACAAAGGACAGAAGACTTTACAATTAGGATGAAACATTAAATAGATTTTCTCATTATTGTATAGGCACATAAATCATAATTGAGTGAATGGAGAAGAATTAAGTGGCCATTTCTAATCCATGTTTGGGTAGAAAAATAGGTTTTGTCATACACAAGACAGAACTAACTCTGTTTGTATCATAGATATTTACCATTAAATAATAGATATTTAAGACTGTGAAACTGGGTAAAAGACTTTCTTTTAATAAACTCTGAGTAGCAATTTAGGACTTTTATGTCTTCCCCTGTTTTCTGCCAACCTCAGTTTGTTTAATCTTTCCTTTTAACTAAAATTTTCCAGGCAGCTGATCAGTTTTCAACTGTCTCCAGTTAATTCACATCTTTCCTGAAATACAGAGCCCTACCCTTTACATAGCACTCCATTAAGCAATGTCTGCAGAGTGCAGCAGAAAACAGAACAACTTCATTTATTCTGCAGGCTGGATTCTTATTTGAATACGCAAACATGCTTTGTTTGGGTTTGTTTGACTGGTGTTTTTTTGCATCTGTATAGCAATGCTGACAGATTCAGCTAGTTACTGTTAGTCCCACATCACATTCTTCAGTAGTCGCTCTCCATCTCATATTTGTCAGCTTGATTATTTCTTTCAGACATTACCTGTTGCTTGTTCTGACAAATTTCCTACAGGTTTTTTTTTTTTGAGAGTAGCCCATATCTGCACTATGTAACTATTGAAATCAGTATAATTTTTCTGCATTCTGCATGGCTTAATTTGGTTTCTAAAAAGGCATGTAATAACACATCGGTAATATATAGGGCAGAAAAAAATTTTTTCTTTTGTGACTTTTGAGGTCACAAACCGAGTTTCAGCTGTACTCTCTACTATGCAGACAGGAAAATGTTTCTCTTTGCCAGAGTTCCTTAGTCTGATTTACCATGCTCTTTAGCTTAGGTCTCCTTTGCTTATGAAAAATTACCTTGCCAGTGTTTGACTTGAGGTATCCTCTTGTGCACTAGTGCAGAAGTCAGCTCTTGGAGAGCTTGGTCATGAAATCAGACTTGCTTCCAAGAATAGTGAGATTTGGATAGCTAGATAGATTGAGAGTTTTTGGCAAAAAGATGCCCTGGCAACTGACAGCTGGAGCAAGCACTGCATAAGTGCTTCAGTAAACTTTGTGGAAAGGGGATGAATGGCTACCATCTGAAGATACATCTTCTAACTTCACCAGTTTTCAGCACTGGGTAAAAAAGAGTGGCGTGTCTGGGTTTCTGAGGGATCCTGGAGCAATATGTTCTCTTCCTTTAAAATTCTCTGCTACCATTTATCAGGACATGATAAGAGCTTTTTTTCATTATCTTCATTTCTCAAACAGATTAAAATTATGTGGAGAATCTGTAGTATGCACTTCTACTCGTTAACCTCCCAAGTTGCTTCATAAACATACAAACACATCATAGTGTGAGGGGATTGCACAACGCTACTTATTAATTCATCTTAAGTCTATAGTCTCAAACTTCATAGTCTTTGGAAATCTACCCAGGGACTATAACCCTAATAAGACCCCAGAATTCTTTTCTCATGGCTAGTGAGGGTTAGATAAACCATAGTGGGGTTTGTTATTTATCTATGTTGTATTTGTTTTACTTACTAATTTTTTGATTCACTCCGCTTGAACCTTTCAGAATGAAATAGTATTGCTTAAGTCAAGGAAAAAGAAATGCAAGCCAAGGTTAAAGAAAGAAACAGGAATATTTATAGTTCAGACAATTCTGTAATTGTTTTGTCTGGGTCAGTATGATCTACAAAAGCTTCCTTGGCAATGAAAACTCGAATGAAAAATTTTGGTCAAATCTGATTAAATTTATGCAATAGTGATAAAAGAACTAAATCTTTCTGTATGGTAGACAAATTCTTCTCCTTTGTGCATTATTGTTTTGCTTATTGTTTGCTATGCAGTGGTCCTTGGAGGTTCCAGTGTAAGTAGAGGGTGAGAAAGAGTCTCCTTTTGAAAGGTCCTGTAATGGAAACAAGCAGGCTTGGGAAAGGGTAGAAATGCATAACACACACAATGATTTGCAAATCTATTGTTTCAAAATTATTTTTTTTTAGTCATTCCAGTTTTTATCCACTGGTGGATCGGGCTAGAGTTTATTTACTGTATCTTAGTATATCAAATGTGAGCTGGAGCAATGGTGGGTATAAAAGGAAAAAAATTAGATAAAGCAATGGCAGAATCAGGTGAAAGTAGGGTGGGTGATGATGAACTGTGTCTCCCTAGCCAGATAGGTAAGCTTGTTAAGGAACAGAAGGAAAAAGTTAGCTAGGTAGAGAGCATATTTTCACGACCATATCAGTCCCTCAGAAGATCCCTCAGAAACTTTTTAGTGCTGGAACCAAATCTCAGTCCAGTTTTTCTCTCTAGTGTACAAGTCCCTACAGGGGAAGAGGAGAATAATGCCTAGTTCTATTGTTAACCTTGTCTGTACACCTTCAGTGAGTGAAGAAGAAACGATGATTGTTTTAAAAAATCACTTTATTCCCTCCCTCCTATCTGCTGAATTTTCCAAGGTGTAACTGAAAACCCTAGGAAATGAACTCAGACTGACTTTAGTGTCAGACGTGCGTGCTTTTAGTGGGAATCTCCTGATCTCTCTCACTATCCATGCAGGGGTTCTTGCTGCAAAGTCATCTGGAGTGTGTGAACCTGATGCCCTTTGAATGAAGTGAAACCAGCAGACCTGCTCCAGAAGCAGTGAACTGCTTCTCCCCATGATCTGCTGCTGCCAATGAGATTTCAGGCCACGGGACAGCCAAAAACCAGAGCATCCTGTCTGCCGGCCTTGGAACAAATGCAGCAATGTGTCCTTCCCCTAAAAGGCAGATCTATTTATCCTTCTTCCACTTTGTCTGCTTTTAGCCTCCCAAACAGAGGTGTTATTTCTATGAAGGCCCACTGGGTTTGAACTCAAATCCTGCTTTGGTTTCATGCTGTGAGCTAACCCCTGGGCACCTTGGGCTATGAGTCAGGTGGTCAGAAGTGCCCAGATGAGTCCATTGTTTCTCCTAATTACTACTGGCTAAAACGTTTGCATGCCTCACACCAAGACAGTATAATGGTTTGATACTTAAAGGGAGTGAAAGTAAAAATATGGAAGAGTGCAGAGGCAATAAAATAGTGCCCTCATCATCCTTCTGCTTTAGCTATAATGTGAAGCTGAAAAACAAAACAAAAACTCAAGTAAACTTCAAATAGTGGGTAAGTTATCACTGAAATATAGTTCAAAATTCAAGCTGATGTGAAATTCGAGCTGACATGACTAAAAAAATAGTTCCTCTCTGGAGTCTGAGCTGCATGGAGACAAGATTTTGCATATTTTTTCCTCCCCTCCTGTCTTGATTGCTACAATGACATTGTCCTTCTCTTTTACAGTAAAACTTATGAATTATTTGGGAAAATGTAAGCTCACTCAATCATAAAAGGCAGCACCAAAACAATCCAGGCAAGTTTTGAAAAATATCTGAAAAACAAACAAAAAAAGGTATCAGTCATAATCTCTGCTTGTCTATGAGTCTGTAGATCAGTTTCACTAGAAATATGCAATTTAATAAAGGAGTCACAATTTCTTTCATGCGCATAAAGAGATTTTGTAAAAACCCCCAAACAACCATGAGCAAAACAGAAGTAACAACAAAAGGGATTTTAGCCTTAGCCTATTGCTCCAAAAGCATTTGGCCTTGACTCCTGGAGCAGGGCTCAGCTGGTAAGTATTCAACATATCCAATTTTTTCTGGACTCTTTTCTTTCTCTAGTGTGTATATTTATGCTCTGGTTTTCCGTTGAAACTTATCCCCAAAAATATGATATATTTTTGGTGGAGTCCTTAAAGTTTGTCAGAAATATTTCTGTTTATGCTTAGGTCAAGCCTATGAAAGCACTAGGTCATTTCCACTTTTTAAAACCTGATCAAAATAAGCTAACTGACACCTTTGCTGGACCACACAAAAGGTAATTTGAAAAGTGGGAAACCCAGTGGAAATTATCTAGTGATATATTCTACCTCGGTTATACAGTCTGTGCTGCTAAGCTATGTGATCAAATCAGATCAGCTGTGATAAAATTTCCATTCTGTTAGTGTTAAAGTAGGCTTTCAGCTTTCAAGGTTGATATTGGCCAAATGAATTTTAGTAGAAATGAATGCCCTACTGCATTTATATGGAGTCAGGCCACTCTGTAAGCCAGGTAAGTAAAGGAGAGGGAGGAGAAGGGGCTTGTCTGAAGTGTGAAATACTGTGATGTACTTGGGTCAGAAATAAGGAGGAACCATGAATTTCAGGAGATGGAAAAAACCCCGAGTAGGTGCTTTGGGAATTTTTGCCAATTAGACACAGATCTTTATCTACAATCCTTAAGCATTGCTTACTTCTGGGGGGCTGCACAGGGCATGTGCAAAAACTGAGTCACTTATGTTCCTAAACACAAGTGGGACTTAGACATGACTAAATAGAGTGTGGACCTGATGTATATCCCTTTCTACCAGGATTGATTTCACCTTAGGAAGACTAAGAAGTAAATGACCTGCTCAAGGAAAAAATCAAGTCACTCGGCTTTTTGTTATTGTTGTTCTAAGGAAAGTATTAAGAATCGGATGGAGATCTATCAGCAGAATATTACCTCCTCAGTAAGAAGCGTTTCTCAGCTCATTAAGATGGAGAATTAGCAATTCTGTAGCAGGGAAACCATGTAAATGAGGCCTTCTAAGGAATGAAAAAAAAAATCAGATTTCACCGAGGGCATTTGAGTATTTTTAAAATATTTTTGGACTCAAACATTAGAACTGGTTGAAATACAAGCTTGGGGAGATTTACTAGCCATTTTGGAAATATTTACATATACTGCATTAGTTCTACTAAACTATAATCTGGATGACCAGGTTTGTACAGACACTAACAATACTCAAAAGAGGAGCATTTTGCCACTTTCTATCTGTCTCTCTGGACTGCTGCTAGCATTACTGAGATAATTATATGAATATTACAATCTGCTCTGTAGCTTCCTAAAATAACAGGTGTCATTCTGAGTAAGAGAAGGATAAGTGCATTGCAGGTTTCAGCCTATTTAATATTCATTTAACAAAAAATATTGTAATTTAAGTCCTGACAAAATTTCTGCATGGACATTAAAGATGAAAGACCAGAAGCGTCCTTTCAGAAAGCTTAATAATTTTATTACTAAGCATGTCTAAGAGTGTCTTTAATTTGTGGATGTATATATTGTCTTTAAGAAGTTTAATATAAAATCTGCTCAAATTACAACTAGAAGGTTGTCTCTTAACTGGCTAAAACCTTAAAAAATTCATCACAAAATCTAAAAGTCTGTCTGAGCTCCTTCTGTCTCCAGGGTTAGTAATAAAGATTCTGGAATCACAATTCATGTAAAATTCTACTGAAAAGATTGTATACTGTGGCCTACAATAGAGAAGAAAAACTATTTTTTTAAGCACTGAATTTAGAAGATCAGATACTGATACAGAGATAGAGCAGGTATCTTTAGTAGAACAGTATTAATTTTGCATAGCTATACTTCAGAGTAAAAGATGAATTCAGAGAAAAAATTAAAATATTTTCTTAGTCAAGTCTGCTTAAACAGAAAGTGTGCTACAGTGCCCAGCAATCCACTGATTTATGTGCTGTGTTAAATCATACAGGGCATAACTGAGCCTATGTGTTCCCTGCTTTATTATGCCATCTTATGTTTGATAGGGGAAAAAAATTCTGACTTTAAGGAATTGATTATGTTTAATCTTGTAAAGTGGAAATGTATCTGTTGTTTCAGAATCTCTGCATCAGCCCTTAAAAACAATTTAAAAAACTCCAATCCCGACTCTGTAAAAACTCTTCTTTCCTGATGTGTGTAAAACGCTCAGAGCTAAAAGCTTTTCATCATTTCAGCCATACGGAAAGGTTTCATGACCGGTCATGAAAACAATATCATGACTTCCAGCCATGTGAAAGAACTCAGGATGTCTGTATCTGAACCTACCCTTCTTCTGATTCACAACAGCATTTTCCACATTCAGTTGCACCACATTTTGCTGTGCAGTTCCTTTTGTTGTTTCCAATTCCTATGCAAGAGGCATTCAAGGACACGTAATATGGTATTTTAAAATGTTTGGGTTTGTGGGTTAAAAAAACCGCTATTTGTAATAGAAGTTCTGCCCTCTCAACACTGAAAAAATTCAGTCATGTCCACTATAATTTTTTTCTGAGCTCCCTATTTGTCTTGGATTTCAAGATGTATTCAAGTCCCTGACAATGGCTAAAGTCACTGGTGATTTTAAATGTTACTTGTACTCTGTAGTTTATACCAAGTGTTTGCATAGTAAGTGTAATACCTACTCATATATTACCCTGAAATATATTCTACTTCAGGTAACTGTGCATTTCACAAGATTGGAGTCAGACAACAAATTTGAACAAATTTTATCTGTGGGTTTTGTACTGTGTGAAAGATGCCATGGACGAGACAATGGGCATGGATCCCTCATCATTCAGATCTGCTTTCACCACAAGCTTCAAGTCACTGCCTGTCTGCCTGCTCACATGTGTTTATCAGCACTCAGAGAACTAGAATAAAATGAAGTACCTTAGGCTGCTTTATTCATGCATACATGTCACTGAGGGATTTAGAAACAATTAGTTCCTCCAAGGCAAACAAAACCTGAAATCTAAACAAAACAAGACTGCTAACACACCTTTGCCAATTGAATCATCTCTCTGGATGCTTCTCTGTAAAGCTATGTGTTTGATTCCCAACTGTTTGCATTATCAATGTCTATACTAAGGAGATTTTTAAACAGTGGTGCAGAAATTGCCTGTGGCAGAGGAGTGTGAGATTCTCTAAATGAGCTGCATGATCCACAGCCCTATCAGGACTACCAGAAGCTGGGAAGTTGATCTTGCATAGCCTCGAAGTAAGAATGTGTGTAATTGAGGTTGCTTTGTCCTGAGAATTCCTTGTGAGAAAGATTTGCATATGGTACGGTTGCCCAGAACACGGGAATCCCTAAAGAAAGGCTAATGTGTTTGGCTGTCTGTTACACAGAAACAAAGTAAAGCAAAACAAACAAAGAAGGAAAAAACAATGCCTTTTTGGCAGGAGGGTAAATGAGTCATTGGGTAAAAATCCTGCAGCTGGATAGCACTGTAGCTGAGACAGTTAATTACATACAAGGAGATGTCAGGATACAGCTCAGACAGCAAGAGGGAATGGAGCAGAGGTTTGGTCATGGCAGTCAGGGCTCTCTCAGCTGGGAAGTGCTGAGCTTGCATGCACAGCCTGGGCACATATCCTGGCCAGAAGAATCCAGCCTGTGGCACACGGGCACAGAGGCTGAAACTCGTCCATGGACGTGGGCTCAAAGCAGATGTGGCTATTTAGAGATCTGAAAATTCCCAAGTTAAAGAGGTTGAATATGGCATTTGGAATTAAGGCTAGCTCTGCTTTTAGACAGATACTCAATACCTAAGTGATCAAAAGCACAGAACTGAAAAACTGAGATCTTGCTCTAAGTAGGAAAGAAGATCCATGTCTCCATTGCAATACAGCAGGGTTAAGATCAAGAAAGATCTGAGTAAACCATTGTGGGCTACGCTCACTGAGGGTGGTATTCAGCTGCAGCTTTATTCAGGCTTCTGTATATGAACTAAAGTCTGAGCACTCACTGACAGTCCAGTCAACAAAATTAATGGAACCCATATTGAATAATTAACTTGACTCTATGGCAGATACTTGGCAACAGTTAAGAGAATAACTTTCCAGACTTCATCAACGTCCATACAGCTGCTTGTACACGAGGATTTAATACTCCAAGGCACCCCACCTGTCCACCAGGACGGCATTAATCCTCTGCAGGCCCTGAAATATATTTGCCAGCTCTGTGTGGATCCCTTGGATCCACATCTCCAATGAGTGTATCCCTCAGCACATCTCCAATGAAGAAGCCTGTGTGGGGGCAGCAGAATAAAGCCTTCTTGATTGTATAGACTAAACCACTGTTGATGACAATACCTATGCAGCAGCAAGGAGCAGAAGATGCTTTTAAGTAGGTATAGCAGCTGTTAGACAGCTACTGACTGGAGCATTCTGGTACTCTGTGTTTGGACACTGAATGGTTCGATTGCCTCTATCTCATTTCAGAAAGCATTGCACTAATAGTGTGTGTTAGGAAAGTGAATAGGTTAGGGCTAAATATTAAATATTGTGATTCAGTCATACTCCTGAGGCCCAGCAGACTCTTTCCTGAACAGATTAGCTTCTGTACTTTAATGAAAGACATTTTTAAAATTTTCATGGTGTTTTCTTCTTCCTTGAGGAAATGAGAAGTTTATCCCTTATGAGGCACATTAGATCATTGTCTCCTCCCTTCCCTTAAATCCACTTGTTAATTTCAAGATAGATAAAAATATTTTTTAGCACAAAGCAAAGCTACGACAACAAACATAGAACAAGCATATGTCCAGGCATTTTAACCTTTGCCAAACACTGTAAATTTGTTATGAGGCAAAGACTAAATATTTATGTTTGCTTCTCCTTGTTGTTGTCCTAGCATTTGGCAGACGGCATGGGACATGGCACCGCAGCAGCAAGAATGAACTGTGGCGCAGTATGGCTGGAGTAGGTCTCATTAAAGGAAAGGAAAGGTCCAGATTCCTGTCCTATCAAGCCAGCCACTGAAGTTTGGTCTTTATTTACTTTACTGTAGCCCTGCATTTGAGGTCCACAGTCAAAAGTCCATGGTGGAACTGCAATGCCTGCCAAAGGTTGAATGACTACTCCAGTCCAATAATGATTTGATTTCCTTTACCTGCATACTTTTGCACCTGTTAATCATAAATTCTCTTCTCCTCATACACTTGCTTGCCATACATTGCCAGCTTGGATACTACTACCCTTGGCCTTGTCTTTGTCCAGTTTGTATTTGCATTTTAAATGATACTTAAAATGTGTGTCTTAGGGAATCCTAGAATGTGTAAAGCAACAGGACATAAAGAGACTCCTGAACTAAAAACAACCTCAGCTAAGATTTCCAGATGAAAAATAATAGCATGGTGCCGATTTGCCAGTTTGTGGTTGGCTGCTAATAGAAGTTTTACTAGAGAAATCAAAGTTTCTCACCCATTAAAATAATAGTTCAGAAATTTGTAAGTGGTCTGAAAACCCTACGAAATGTTATTTTGATTGAAGTGCTTCAATTATGTTTTTAATGGTTTTAGTGCATTTGCCAAAAACACCATTTAAATTTGACAATAAAGACACAGAGTTAAATCCTGTCATCACTGGAGCTAACATCAACCTCTTCTTGACTTTCCCTAGAGCTCAAATTTCACTCATAACTAGTATGCTTTTTTCCTATCTTGCTAATAAAATTAATAACCCATTATGAAGCCACTGACATATTTTCCCATCTCCAGAGCAGAGCATGTTCCCCTGAGTTTGTTCTGGGAGGAGCCATTCTGGGAACTGTTTTCCCTTCTGTCTGGAATGAGGACTTGGGATGCTCATGTGCTACCATCAATCTGATAAAGCCCTTACGTGTGGTCCAGATCCAGGCTATGTATTGGACAAGCCAGACAGAGGAGAAAGTGGGCCAGGTGCCACATCTGATACTGTTTCCCCTTCATGAAAATCTTCGTGAAAAAGCTACGTACATAAGTGTCCTGAATAACCAGATGATACTTTTATTTCTCTTTCTGTTCTAGTATTTAACACTCATTGTTGCCTTGTTTCTTGAGTGGAAAACCTCCACAAACTTTGATGATATTATGGACCTTTCTTCTGCCATGCACTGTGCAGGAGCTGGCAAGCAAGTCCAAATCTCCTGTCTGCTGGCTCATATCCCACAGCTGCAGGAAGTCTCAGATTTTTTACACAGAAAGAATTTCTGACTGCAAAATTATTTCCAGGAGCTCTCCAGTATGGGAACTGTCTAAAGGAAAGAAAACAGCAGGAATAGTTAAAAGAACAGCACTGCATATGGTCACAATCTATGTTCTAAGTAAAAAATAAATTCTTCTGAAGTGCCAGATACAGTAATTCTGAGGGGAGATTTTTTTTTTTTTTTAATTCACGTATATTACGAGCATTATTGCTGGTAAGAAGAATATCTGAAAGGCTCAGCTATGTCTTGTGCACGAGAAAAGCAGTGAGCTGCTCATGGTGTCACTTTCCTGGGGATTTGAAATAGGAAAGTGGGCTAAAAGTGCATGATATGTTCACATAATGTTAGCTACTTATACGAACAACCTGATTTTTATTTTGCAGGGAAGATGATCCTTTTGATGATGATCTATTCTAGAACTTGAGTTCAAAGTTTAGCAACTGATATGCAGCTATCACTACTAATTCATTGTGCTCACTTTACTGCTCCATTTAGGCCCCTCATAGGGATGGTTTTGAGATTATCCCTCTGAAATGTTACTGATGAGCATCAGAGGCACAGCAACAACCTCTAGGGCAAATATTTTTTTTTTTTTTTAACTTTTCAGTCAATTTTGTCCAAGATTTCTTTTTCTTTAAGTTCAGTATGTCCCCTATTTTCTTGTTACTCACACACTTTCAATCCAAAGAGCCAGCAGTGGTATCTAAGAGACATTCTTGTGCAGTCAGAGGAGACTGTTTTATCTTCCATGCTCAGCACTGAGCTTTTAACACAGGTGTGTCATAAAGCCTTAAGAGGAAAGAAAGGGACATCAGGAAGCAAAACAGAGCTCTGAGAGTATGGAAATAATTTTTCCTACTAATTTTCCTTTTATGATGTTTCATGTCTAAAAGACGAAAAATGTGGTAAGAAGAAAAAACACAAAACAAAATCCAAATGCTATCTCTCCCAATCAAACAAGCCGCCAAACAAATAGAAATGAATTCCAAAATATTCCATACTATGCACTCTCCAATATCCAAAAATAATACTTTACCTCATGTTTCCATTACTTTCCTTTGCAACTCAGAACTGTGCTTGGCAACACACCTCTCTCTATTGTTCCTGTCATAACATTTATCAAATTACTGTTTGCACTGCAGTCACTCCTGTGTTTGAGCCTCGTGTAGACAAACCTCTCTAAGATTTCAACAGTATAACATGGGCAGTACTGGCAAGAGAGCAGTGCTACCACAGATGCCAGCCTGGGAATGCCTACCAAGTGTCCAGGATTCCCTGGGCATATTTATTTTTCACCTTTAATCTTTTTTTTAAGTGGAAATGTAGTACATGCCTAGGCTGACTGGTAGCCTTTGCAGGGCAGATGGTTTTACCAGACTTTTCATCTGCAGACCCTAGGCATTCTCTCTGTCACATGTCCCAAGATCCCAGACTGCTGCGTGCCTTGTTTGGGAGTGCTGTGGTGGATTACCATATGCAGCCAGCCCAGCACTGTGCAACTGCACAGGGTCTGGGAAGTGCTGGCTGAACCCCTTGAACGTCTCCTTCTCATGTGGGCTGCACATGCAGTGGAAGTTAAATGCCTCCTGCGCACGTCAAATTTATTACTTGTGCTCAGAAAAAAATGCATGGCAGGTCTGATTCTCATGGATGGGCTGTTCCCTTTGTTCACTCACATTTTACTGTATACAGGATAATATACTTCCCTAAAATGACATGGCTTTGGATGAACATAGAAGACAGAGGCTCAGGCATAATTCACTGGGTAAATGGGGCAATTGCCTCTTTTTCTGACAGCAAATACAGAGCTAAGGGAGGACATGTGGAGTCTAAGCTGCCAGCACCTGGTACAGCAGGCAGTTCAGGCAGTGAGCCCACAGGGTGACTTGGGGCAACTGTGTGGCCAGTGTGCATCAGGGAGCCCACCCAGCGCCCCAGGGGAGCTTCTGCAAAAGCTGTGGCTATGAAAGGTCCTGGACGGAAAAGCAAAGCTGGACAGAAGGATTCACAGTGAGAAAATACTCCGGGTTAGAAAAGGGCTTTGTTTTCAAACATTTGATTTTAACCTGACTTAGTCTGGCGGTTTTGGTACATGAACCCTACAAGAGAAGTGGGACAGTTCTCCATGAAGTTTTGGACTCAGATTCTTGCCCAAGAAACACAGACCATGTATCAAGAGACATCAGCATTACTGTGTGCAGAATTCTGTGTAGGCAATCCAAAGTTAGGGATCCAAAACCTTCCCAGGTAGTGAAGCAGATACCTAACAGTTTGCCCATGCCAACTCAAGGCTTGTCCTCCGAGTTCACTACTGTCAGGACCTGAGGTACATTTCAAGTTCCTTCTTCAGTCAATGGGAGGAGAGAGACTGACAAAGACAGCAAATCAGCTCTTGGCTGTCCTGCCCTGTACCTCACAATAGATTATAGAGGGAGTGAGAAGAAATGTTTAGATTAGCTTTAGTATCTGAACCATAGCTGTTGGTAGCTGAAGTCAGATGGGATGAACATTTTAAGGATCTGCTATAGATTAACTCTAGTAGGCAACTAAGCACAGTTTGAATGCTACTCCCTCTGTCCTTCCCCAGTGGGACAGGAGAAATTATAGGAAGAGCAAAACTAAGAAAACTCATGGTTTCAGCTAGGGATAGGTAGTTAAACAAGCAAAGGAAAGAGGAAGAAGATAGAAAACAAAACAAATGATGCAAAGGCAAATAATTCATCACCTCCCCCAAGCAGATTGATGCCCAGCCAGTCTCCAAGCAATGGCTACCATGCCAAAATCCCCCCACTTTGTTTTATTACTGAGCATGATGTTATATGGCATGGAATATCCCTTTTGTCAGTTAGGATCATCTGTCCCGGTTGCATCACCTCTCAACTTGTACATCCCAAATTTACTCACTGAAGTGAAGAGTTAGAAACACTAACTCTTCAATGTTGTGCAAGAGCAGTTGAGAAATTGCTGCTGTATTATCCTCTCTGTTTTAGCCACAAATTCAAAACACAGCACATTTCAGGCTGCTATGAAGAAAATAAACTCCATCCCAGACAGATCCAACACAGGATTAAATTGAGAGAACCTCTGTCTGTGGTGAATTGTGCATATGATACAGTCAAAAGTAAATGTACAGGTGTGTTTCAGATTTAAATGGTGTTCTTACAGTGCCTGAAATCCTTACTCTGACAAATACAACACAGAGAGAAGTAAACAGGGAATAAATTTTCAAAAAATATATAAAATGTTTGTAACTGTAATTGGACTATGAATACATTCCACTGCTCCACAAAAATATGTTTATCCTTCCTAGTTATTATGAACTTTATTGCAGTAGCCTTATTACTCCTCAATCCTGGCAATGCTAAGCCACTTCCAGGCAAGCACACCCAGTTCCTCCATAAATTAATCCTTTCCTAGAGCTTTGGGATGGTATTAGTGTCAAAGTAGTGACAGCTGATAAAAAGATCAGAGAAAGTTCCTTTAGTCCTGACTACATTGTGGAATTACAGGGATTATATTACAGTGAACAAAGGACAAAAGAGTTGACATGTTTGTACTGGTATATCTTTGTACAGAAGCTGAGCTAGGCCCCTCTTCATTTACTCTCTAGTAATAACATGGTTGAGGAAGTGGAAGAATAGCCATAGTGACTACTGGAGAGTGGATGATATGATTAAAGGGAATTTCTTTTTCACAAAGTCTGTACATATAGTCATGGTCCCTAGCAGTGCCAGGGACACTTTAGGCTACTGTGAACTCATTTGAAATCTGTTGGATGTATGAAGGAACCAGTTAACCCCAGAGAAAAAGTTCAATTGAAACAGAGGGGATGAAGCAAAAAATGGGAAGAGATTTTTACTAATATTATTTAGAAACAAATATAATTATATAGAATCAAGTTGCTTTAATGATTCCTTTTTTGATTATCATGCAGGTGAGATACTGTCCTGGTTACAGAGAGGGGGCAGAGTTTAGCACTGTCAGGTTACGACCACATCGTTATTCTATACCACCAACCTTATTGCTGGGGGTGTGCTTTTGTCAGGAAAAGCCCAATACCTTTTCCTGGAAGTTGGCCATTTTGCCTCACTCTGGGAAGGTGTCAGCATCAACCTGTGCAGATTCAATCCGTCTGCTGTCCTGCTGGTCCCCGTCCCGTTCTGTCTGAAGCACGACTGGGAACCTTTAGCGCTGAAAGGGACAGAGGCAAAACCACGATCAAACAACAGCACCAGCAGGGAAGCTGGGGGAAAACCCTGACCCAGTTGAGTCCAGCTGAGCTGAGCAGAGCACAGCACAGCTGAGTGGAGCAGTAGGAAGAGCAGCAGTGGCCTGCAGGGTGACCCCACAGTGTGGTGGGAAGTTAGCAGTGGCAGTGCGAGCACCTGTGCTGGATTGAGCTTGGCAGAGCAGCAGCACAACCCCTACTTGGATGCTGTAGCTTCTGGGGGGTTTGTTCGTCACTGCTTTTCGTTATTTTGTGCTGGGAGGTGGGAAACATGAGACAAGGCCTATTGCCTTCTTTCCCGAATACCATGTGGCATGGCATGGGAACAGTTGCCATATTGCTTTTGTCTGGGAAAACCACACAGACCCGAGCTGCAGGGAATGTCTGTCATCTTGCTTTAGTTCCTGATGGTGAATACCTTTCTGTGGGTTGTAGTGGTTTGGTTACCATGACGGGGTAAAACACCTCTCTTTTTTTGGGTATACTTTTGCTATTAATACTGTTGCCGTTATTGTGCATGTCTTGTTCCACTGCTTTGTGCTTTCAGTAAATTGTGATCTCAACCCATAGTGTCTCCTTTTTTTTCATAATATCTCCTTTTTTTGTCCCTCCCTTAGGAGGGAGGGGCAGGGAAGGGGAGTGGCTTATTTGGCCTTTAATTTTCTGCTTATGTTAAAACCAGCACAGATACCATTACTAATTAAAAAGTATGTGCTGATAAAAACAGACCTGTATAAACAAATGCTCATTTCTTAATTTGATAAATTGCTTAGACAAATGTAATTTTTTTGCTTTGGTGTCAACTGTGCACAGTTTCACCATCTGTTCTGTTTTCCAAATTTCATAGTTGGCTCTGTGGTTAAAAAAATGGAATATTCACCATAAAGTTTGTCATCTGTGGAGTTCTGAGATATTTTAGTGTGATCTTATTCCTTTGTCTCATTGCTGTCCAGTTTTCAAACAGTTACATTCATGTGTCTTTTGTCTCTCTTTGCACTCATATTGTAGTACATTCCTTGACACTTTTCTGATATTCTGATATTACAATTATTAGCATTTTAAAACAGGTCATTCAGTTATTTAATGAAACAAATTTTCACCTCATTACAGTAGTACAGGTTAATAAGAAGTTATGGCTTCTGGTGCCTTAGAAAATGTAACAGAAAAGTTTCTGATGGTAAGTTATAATGTTGAAAAGTGGAAAGCTCAAACTGATACACAGATTTGGAAACCTAATAATTATGGAAATTTAGACCCAGAGTAAATCTGAACTTCATTGACTCTCTACAGTGAGATAAACCAGGACTGTACCATTGTGCTTTCCTATTTTATTATATGAGACCTGGTGATCTCTAATTGTAATGTAAGGTTTTAATAATCAGTAATTTTAGCCAATTATCTTAATGCTCACATCAATTAGTGGATATGATTCACATCTTAATCAGTTCAAACCCTATAAAATAATGCATTCCTAGGAAAAGAACAACCATAAATTCAAGTCTCACATATGGTGTGTTGTGCAAATGTGGAAAACCATTTCATATTTAACAGAAAATTTTAGGAATGACAGACAGATTACATTTATGCCAGTGCCTTAATTTTTTTGTTGGCAGAACACATTCAAGAGTCAGACTTTCACATGTCCTTGTAAACTGTAGACATGCCATTGACAGCAAGTGAGTAAAATTTCTCATTCTATAGGCTTTTCTTTTTAGAAGGATTATCTCACTTTTCTGTGAGATAAAGTGAAATAAAACTCTAGAAAATGGACTAGAAACAAAAAACAAGGAAAATAATCCATTGCAATAGGACTTTACTTTTCAGTGTGGTTGCTTACAAAACCTCTGAGAGAACACTGGACCATATTGGATGCAGGGTTTATAAATAAAACCTTTGAAAAGCATTATCACTGCTAGCTGTTGACATGATCTGTAGTACTCACTAATTGCTACAGTCCTGGCTTTGCACAGGCAGACTCTGTTCAGCTGTTCTTGGTTTGGAAAGCCTCTGCTGAAATCAGGATGTCTTTTCTGTCCTAAGAGAGCATTGCTTCTCCTTTCAGTTGTGTTCGACCAGAACACATGCAGTACAGGCATGTTTTTCGTTAGATGAAGTTGCAATCTACTGTTTGTTTCATACATTATAACTTTCTAGGAAGTCCTCTTGAGCTAAATCTAATTTTTAGCATTTTTGTTCCCAAATCTTCTGATATTTTTGTCTGTGATATCCCATAAAGCACTTGGTTTATAAATCTCACTGTATTTTATTCTCTTTTTGTCTGGGTTAGACCTTGCACAAATGAGATTAGAGACTGCTTCATTATTCAGTTAATCATTTGGAATTTGAAACTGTTTAAAAGTACTTAAAATCTTGAGAGTACATGGAGGGAAGCCACTCTAAGAAACCCTGGGCAAATCCTGCAAAGGATCTGTAGTGATGAGAAAGGATTTTACAGGCTTGGGATAAATATATGTGGGAATTCTTTCTAGATATTTAGCCAACTTCTTAAAGGTGAACTAAATGAAAACAGTTTTGTTGCATTGTTTTTACTCTTTGCTTCTCTTCTCTTGGCAACTGATCTGCACTTATCTTTATCAGATAAAACAGCATATGGTAAACCAAATCATATGTTCTCTGGCATAAATCTTTTTAATGCTACAGTTTTCTCAGGGTCTAAGTGATAACTCCGGATGTTGACTCACTTGATAAATGGTATCTCATGATCATGACTGCAGCCTCAAAAACTCCCGGATAAAGTTATGTCCCATGCTGTGAGGTTCTGCTCTCTGCCAAATAGGAGAAAACTGAAAACGGTCTGCTTGGGCAAGGCAAAGGGTGGGTTCGAGTGTAGCATGTTGTTTAAGGCTCAGTCTCCTGAGACAGATACTGGGACAACTTTTCCCCCTGCCAGACCCTGACACTGTTCTCCAAGTAAAAGCCATGGTATAGACTCTTCAGTAAGAGCAGTTGTGCCTAGGTGCTGCTCCTTTCCTGAGTGGGGCAGATTGCAGCCATTTCTGTCAGGCTGCAACCCACACACCAACTCAGTGGCTGTCTCAGGACACAGACTTCTTGTGCCCCACAAACTTCCAGCCTGGGTACCAGCTAGTGGTGGTCTGTGTCATCTAGCAGCACCTGCTGACACCAACAAGTCAGTCCCTCTGTCAGCCGTGTGGCCTGGCAGGTGCTTGGAAATTACTTGTAGGAAAACACCATACCTTGAGATATTGCTCTGTGAGTGGCAGGGCTGATAAAATCTGGTTTCTTCTGGGCTTGGGTCCTTTGAAGTGCTCCAAAAGTGTTAATCCCAAACTTCTCCACCAGTCATAACACTTTTCAGGGCAGACCCAAGGAAGACAGACAGACCATACAGCAGCTGGTATCCAGCTGGGCACCTCCATATTTTGGCCACAGCTTGCATCTTCATTGATGAGTCAACTCCTGGATCCAAGTATGTTCACTCAGGCCTACTAAGACAAAAACTCAACAGGTACAGGCAGACAGTGAATAATCATCATCTTAATTAAATAAATGTTAATAAACAAGTGGATTTTCAGTGTAGACGTTACTGATTTTAAGGCTATTTGTAAACAATTCCAATGGGCCACAGAGAACCCCAGTTTTATAAACACCTCTGTACTTCGCAAGGTTTCTTGTAGTTGGTAGCAGTTTATATGTGTACACCTGACTTCACAAAATCCACTTGTAGGACATTTTCAGTGGTTTCCACATGAAGTGAACTTGAAGTTCAGTTATAAGACATTCATCTACCAGTATTTCTGGTTCCAAGAGCTACTTTCAGAAGGGCAAATTTAGTGACTTACTCCTATTTACCAAAATAATATATTTATTGATGTGTCATTCCCTTTGTTGTAGCCCATTGCAACTATTTTGAAGCTGAATGGAAGGACACTGAGGAATACGTTTCTGAATAGCCACGCAATTCTGTTTGTTTGTTTGTTTGTTTGTTTTTAATTGTGAAAGGCATTTAAGAAACTATGTTCAGGCACAATACTATACAGGGCTACAGGGTTATCTGGTCTCCTTTTTAGTTACTGTATAACATGTATAACATTATACAGTTATATGTCTGAATATAATACATATATATGTCTGAATAACAAGAGATGCAAATTAATCTGGATGATTTTCACATTCATCTAGGGAAACAGGGAAAGGTGAAGAGTTGTATGACCTGCTGATTTAAAAAGGAGATTGGGACCTTACTTCTGCAGCTGGTATTTCTTAGTTTAGCTGCTGCCCTACCTTGTAACTTGAGAGATAATTGGGTTTTGCTATTGCTGTTAATTCATCTTTATTAGCTGTCATATTATTTCTAGATATTTCCAGGACAGAAGTATATGCATTTAGTCTGCATCCTAAATTGAATAGAGCCAAGAAATAGATATGGACATGGGAGTTCATTCTTATCTACTGGCAAAGTATTAGAATAATCCTTGTTATGGGTTTATTTCCGTGGAAATAAGGCTTTCCCAACAACTCCCAGGCACAGTTCAGGACCCAGCCATGAATTAGTGTGCATGCCTCCTGATTATGCATGAGATGTACCAAGGAGGCACAGGGCCCTGTGTGCATCCACTGAGCAGATGCATAGGGTACAAATTCATTACATAAGCTGCATATGTGTAATAAGATGTATCCACACAGAGCACACATGAGACTGGTTTGAGATGTCCTCTAAACAGATTCTCTGCATGAGTGCTATAGCCCAGGCAGCCAGACTTTAGTATTCCCAGGTGAAAGGCCAAATTTATCAATTTCAGTTTTCTTTTTTTCCTATGAGGAACTTTTCTAGGTAGAAACAGAGACATGCTAAATGCAAGCTTTTGATACCACCACACCGTCAGTTCAGGTGTCTTTGCTTCACTCTAAATCTATTACTGTGTCAGCCACAGAAAAGAAAGATACTGGATAGGCCAAGAGACTTGAGATAATCCTGGCAGTTGGCAGTCTGGGTCTCTTAGTTGGGATTTACTGAGATTTCAGAGACCTTAAATAAAACATATGGTCCTTCACTAATGTTGTGCTTATTGGGAAGCCTAATTAAATACGGAGTAACAGTAGTGGAACTCATGTCTTAAATGAGATTTCCTAAAATACTGGAAGGAACCAGGTCCACAATTCTCATTGAAATCCAGTGAGAAATGACAAGCATCTAACTTACCTCAAGTGATAGGACAAGAGAGCAAGTTTAGATTAGATATTAGGAAGAAATTCTTAACTGTGAAGGTGGTGAAGTACTAGAACAGGTTGCCTAAAGGAGTCAAGGATGCCAAATCCCTGGAAGTGTTCCAGGCTGTGTTGGATGGTTCTTTGAGGAACTTCATTTAGTGGAAGGTGTCACTGCCCATGGCAGGGGGAGTTGGAACCAGAGGATCTTTACGGTCCCTTCTAACTCAAACCATTCTATGATTCTGTGAAGAACTCTTGAAAATTCTGTCTTTGTAACTTTTTATAGTCTTCTATACGTCATGTTTGCAAACACTCTATGATTTCACTGAATAGGTACAAGTAGAGACCGTAAAAATTATCCAGTATTGGATTTCTGAGCTATTTGTTGTGTCTTTTGTCACAAAAAATTGTGGGAAACACAAGGTACAACAGACACAGTGCAATAGGAAGGGTACTGGAAAAAATTGTCAGAACAGTATCTACTGCCAAATGCTTTCATTGAAAACAATCTGCTGCAAATTTAATGAGATTTACTGCATTTAAAATGAATTTTTAAACTTTACAATTTTTCTCCCAGTTAGTTTTATATAAAAATGATGTGAATACTAGCCCCTGTAAGAATACAGCTAGAAAGATATTCCTGATAACTACTTTTAAAGCAGGAAACCTGTAATTGGTGTAAATAGCATGCCCAGTAAATGTACAATGACAAGCTCTTGGCCTCATTACTAGAGGATTTAATTACATTTATGTTACATAAGATTTTTTTCTTTGTCTGTCTTCCTAGGCGTTTTTTGCATCCATCTGTCCAATTGCATCCTAAGGGACCCAGGGAGTGTGAGAGAATGAGAGACTCTTTTGTGTCTGTCTAAGCATTTGTTCCACATCTACTCTTCTCTGCACCACACTGTAACTAAAAACCTATTCATTTAAGTCTTGAAATACGTATTTCAAACTGCATTCATTAGAAATGAACCTCCTTTCCCTTTCTCAACTGCATTCTTGCAGGGCTATTGAAGCTTGAGCCCTGAGTTCAGTCTTGGCAGGTCCCCACCCCCTTCCGAGGTCCAGGTTCAAGCCGTATTTGGGTTCTTTTGTGCTGATGTCTTCAAATTCAGCAGGGAAGTTCAAGAGAGGATACATGAGCCCTTACACTGCTTAGGCCAGTCTCCATTTCAGAGCTGGAAGGTGACAAAAAGTGCAAAAGTAAAGTTGGTCCAGGAAGGTTTTGAACAGAAAGCCATAAATAATCTTTCCCTTATTTTCCATTCTTTCCCCCTTCACAGGAGAAGGCATTTCCAGTAAAAGCTAAATTTGTCTCAGGAATTGGCTCTGTTCTTTTCAACACTGCTGAATGCTTCGTTGCCAAGAGGGACCCCTAGTGTTTTTGCCAGGTTTCATCTCTTTCAGGGTTGTGGGGTTTTGTGTATAAAATACATGTAAATGCAAAAGTAATTAGGAGCACATTATATACACATGTATATAGACAGTGCAGGGTGAATTTTTTTCTGCAATGGACTCAAAAAATGAACCTAATCTCTGTCTAGCTCTGCAGGGCTGGCTGTTTTCAAAGATGTAGTACATCTTGGGGAAAGCCAATTTTATTATTTTATAATTTCATAATTTTGCAGTGATTGTAGACACACTGAACAGGTAAACTTGGTTATACCACATCTCACAAACAGCAAAGGGCATTACCTTTTTCCTACTATTTTGGGACATCTTTTTTAAGAGGATAAGAAGGCAGGTAACATAAATCAATAAAAGTCTTTGTGAAGTATGCCCATTTGGTGACAAGAAAGTCCTGTAGTCCAGTCATGAGCTGGCTGGCAATTCACCCAAGCCAACACAGGGGTGAGAGCCAGGGGCCTGATTTTCCGCCCCCCCAGGGAGAGATGTGCACCTACTGGGAGCTGCACTCTGCTGTCAGGCCTGACAAGCTCAGACATTTGAAACATGCTTTTCCTAGTCTTACCTGGCACGGGTACATCTCACCACACCACGATAAGCTCGGTGCAGATGGGATGCCATGGGATGCCTGGGGAGCCCCGGTCACCTTTCCCAGAGAGTGTCCTCTGAGAAAGTGACTGAAGGACTGATGGCCTGAACCACCCATGCAGATGCATTTTCTACATTGTGAAGACATTTGGCGGCATCAGATTTGAATGTGTTTTTTCTCTGTTATCCAATACAGGAATGTCAGCAGCTGGGCAAAAATTGCTCATACTCGGAATCCTTGAGTGTGTCTTATGAATTCTGATGAAAGATTTTTTGACTGGAGAAAATACCAATTAGTTAAAACAGAGATATGCAGAAAAGTTAATTTTGACAGTCAGCTTGTATTTCAAGTTGCCAGAAAATTTTGACCTTTTATAAGCAAAATGTTCTAATTTTCCAGCTCAAAATGTTTTAGTAAAACAATGTGCACCAAAAGCAGTTAGAAAGAGTGAAATTCAGATGGAGATTTCTTAAATGTAGCCAAAAATAATAGAATACCTGATATAATTAGTTCAGACATTTGCTTAATATAAATTTTCAATATTTAGTCTTCTGCCTGTGTACTAGTCCCAGCATCTCCCCACCTTTTCCTGCTTTGCTCTCTGAGCGGCTGTGGTTAATGGCTTTTATCCATATGAGATTTTGATGTGTGGTTTCCTCTAACTTGAATAGGAACTTCTTCTCCAGTGTCGTTATGAGATTTTTTCAGATACGTCAGTAGATTTCTTAAGGTGAAGCCTATTTTCTAATCATGAGCAGTGCCTAGTTCTGAAATTTACCCTTAACTAGATGAAAACACAATTTTAAAATAAATTTTCCGACATGTAAAGTTTTACCTTGAGGATGAGAAAAGTGATAACTTTTTCATTAATTTCACTACAAAACTTATCCCCTTTGTCATATCATCAATAAAACAAAGAAATGCACATAATAAGTTGAAATTTCTGTGTAAAACTTTCTACAGGACATAACTTTATTATCTTCTATTTTAGAAATCATCTGCTAATTTATATCTCCTGCAGGTATTAAGAATTTTGACCTAATTTCTATAGACATCTTAGCAAATGTCTCTTTCTCCTCAGATCAAAGTTTTTTCCAGTGAAAAAAATGTCATTGTTAATTGTCTGTTGACACTAATGAAATAAATTAGCATAAAAATGAAAAAAATAACTCATACCCAGTATAAAATCACTTAATTCCCTATCAGGAAGCTTTCCTTGCTCTTTATCCTGCAACACAGTAAGACAGGAGCTAATTCACTTTTATATCCAGAATTTCGCTGGAGACATTAAAGAAGAATTTAACCTGCCTAAACTCTTTTATAATCCAAATGAGTAATCCACATTGCTGGAAAAATAAGCATACAATAAAAAAACCTAAACAAACAACATTAAGACAAGATAGTGATAATACATCAATTTTTTCCATAGATGTTGTAGCTCTTTCTGCAGAAAAGATGGCTCATCAGTGTTTCAAACAATATCTATCTCTGTTTTCTCCTCTTCAAGTCCTCCACTCCTCTCCTAATCTCTCTCAGCCCTGGGATCATATAAATAGCCCTTTTATCCAGAAGTTTTTGTCTTGACCATGGCATTTGCACAATTGTATTTATGGTAGGACATGAGAAACAAATTAAAAAAATAAAAATCTTGTGGCTGGTAGGAAAATTAACAAGAACAAGCCCCGTATTCCTGAGTTTAGCATATTTATTAAATATTTCCAAGTTGTTTCAACAGAACACATGTATAATAATCTCTGATGTATAAATCTCACATGTATAAATCTCTGATAATAAACTCACTGATCATTTTTTGAGAATGGGCTAAGTGAATGGAGTGCCTGAAATGTTGGTGTTTGCCACATTCGTGTGGCAGTTTAGTACTTGGACAAATTGCTTCTACAAATGCATCACTAGCCCTTACACTTATTTGAAAACTTGTCTTGGTGGGTACATCCTTGCTAATAAATTGAACAGTAAATGGAAACCCTCGTTCTCTGTCCTTGCAGACAAGTGGCACAGTCTGGGCACATCCACGTCTCTCCAGATCCAAAACTGCGTAGCTAGGTGCAGACTGGGTAATAGATCCCTGCTGATGCTAATCCCAGCACCATTCTCATGGATCTCGGAGAAGTCCAGGTCAGAGCCATGCTGGGGCCTATTCCCAGTATGAATTGCTGGTTCCGAAGATTGTGTTTCACTTTCTAGTAATACTAACTCTTTTTAATTAATATAGACACAGCCCTCAAGTCCTGCATTTTCTGTAAGCTTTCTCATAAAATTCAGTGTTGGCTCCCCAGAGGGAAATGGTTACTCTCTGAGCAAAATCAGGCATCAGATGCCAGCTGCTAGATGAGGAAGGCTTAATTTATTTTGCTTATCGGAGGAATAGTTGACAGTGTGCTAGGAATTTCAAATATGGCAGGGTATTTGGGAAGATGTTAGAGCAGTGCATAACTAATGAGAAAGAACTATTATTTCTTTGCTGCAATATCTATGCAATACTTTTGCCCAATCTTTAAAACTGTGGCACTTGGTTGGCAAAGATGCTTTGCAAGTCCTAAAATCTCTAGGCTTGTGTGAAAAATAGCAGAGTACACCATGTGAGCCTGAAGGAAACAGGTATGTAATAAGAATTTTTCAATTCCCCTAAGCAGCATAATTAACTAATGTCAGCAACCTGGTTCCAGACATAAAGGAAGCATAATCTGATTCACTTTAATAGATTTTATGCCCTTAAGTAAAGTTCTTGAGGATTTTATGTATCCTGCTGTGTTGTTCCACCTCAACCTATGTGTTGCATTTAACTTCCCTATTTTTCTTTTCCATCAAAAGTATGTTGAACAAGCAAACAATCTATTTTCACAAAAGCATGTTTAATGTAGAGCATGTTAAGGAGGTTACCTAGAACAGAAATCCAGGGAGATAGTGCCACAGTTTTGTTAGCAATACCTCCAGTGTGCTGCTGTCTTTTAAGATATACTTAGAGAGTGGACAGGGGGCCATGATTTACAGTAAAGGTTTCAGCTGACAAACCCGAGAGAAAAGAAACCATTTGATCAATCTCACCCAGACCATGGAAAGTATCTGCTTCAGACAGAAAAACCTGAAGTCTAAAACCTGGAACAGTAACATTGTGCTCGGAAGAAGAGGCTACAAAGAGCCAATGGCTTTCATTTTTTAAAGAGCTCTTGAATTTGGATGGACTAAAATATCAGCTTTTTCCTGAAAGTCAAGAGCATAGAAAAGATGAGGGAAAGCAAGGGAGGAACAGAAGCTATTACAAGTCTAATGAACACTATATAACTGAGTCATTTTATAATTTACAAAATCAAAATCATGTGGGTTTTGTCCTTTGCTCACTGTTTGCAATTTTTTTTATTGTGATCACATCATTTAAGAAACCTAAGTGCTTTCTCTATGCTTTTCACATTAAACCAATGAAATCATTTCACTTTCCACTGACACTCTCTGCTTTCTGCTTATTCTTTTCCAGCCTGATTTTTCAGTAAGCAAGTTCCCTCTAACTTTCTGGAGCCTTTTAAAAATTTCTTTTCTTAGGAAATTAAATTTTCCGGTTGTCAGAGATTTTAAAGCATCCAGTGTATAGTCATCAGATCAATGTTTTGGTAGCAGTTTAAAAATGCTCACATAACATGTAGAGAAAATACATGATGGCAGCTGGAGATATAAAGACTTTACATTCATTAGGTTGTACTGTGCATTGCTTATATGTGGTGAAGTTGCAAGAGTGTTTTGTTATCACTAATTATTATTTATGAAGTGCCAAGAATGTGTTTGACAGTACCTTGTTATGAATAAAATAAAACATTTTTATGACATAGCCTATCATATATTTACATTTGATTCTTTTTTAGAGATATTTCAGAACACACTGTAGGTTTTTAAATTTGTGTGGTTTTATTTTCCAGTATCCTTCTTCCTCTAAACTCTGGTGGCCTTTACTCTTATTTTCTTTTTTAGCACATTCAAGACTTACTTTTGTGATGTTAACCACCACTAGTTTGCAATTTGTCTGGGATAACTATTTCCACATCTTGCTGCAAAGCTGGGAATCAAGGTATCCACTGGAACAGACCTAGTATTTCTGGCTCTAAATGATCCTGTGCTCCAGAATAGGAAGTTTCTTGTAGTAGATTTAGGAAAAAAAAAAAGGGAAAAGGTATAGTTTTTCTACTTTAATATGAGAAAAAGGAGGATAAATTAGTAAGGCTTCTCTTTTTAACCTTTCCTTTTTTTCAGAGCAGTTGGCTTTTTCTTATAGTACAATCCTGCACACATAAACCAAAGGGTGTTCCTTGCTTCCAAAACCGAATTTTATATATGACCAAAATGTTCCTGGTGGTAGTGCTGTAGTGGATGCATGCCACAGATCTGTGTTTGAGGCCCTCATTCCATATAATATGAGGCTGTGATTTGAGAGGGAGGAAATTAAATCAGTCAAGAAAAGAAAAGGTACAGAGAAACCATGAGGATTGCTCCTCACACTTGGTTGTCAGGGCTGCAGGGCTAGCAGCAAGCATGCAGTGGTTGTCAGCATTCAGGGAAAGAACCTGCCTGCAGTGTAGCTGTTTTGCAAGAAAGGCAAAGTAAAACTGCAAAGCAGTGAAGACTGGTGGTGAGGGTGACCTGGGTCGATTGTACCTGCACTGCAGGCTGAGGTGAAAGGGAAGGAGGTTGCTGCCCTGGCAGCTGAGTAGGATCTGGGGAATTTCTGTCATTGTGTTTTGCATGAAATTATTTTAAAAATAAATCTAATAAGAGTAGTAGTAATGCACGATAGACTATTTCATAAAACCATAGATCTTGAACCTATAAGGGAGTATTTGACTCATCTTGTCTGATCTCCTTTGTAAAATTCACCATAGTATTTTCCTAAATTAAATTGTGCATGGATTAAATTATATCTGTCTCCTCTCATACTCTTTCTCTTACTCAAAATTCAGTCTTTATTTTGAAACTGGCATAGAGAGTGGTAGTCAAGTGCAAGCTGAAGTAATTTGTTCCAGTGCAAAAAAAATTTCACTGTTAAAAGCTTGTGCCTGAATTAGTCACACTTGAGCTTCCAGGTATTAGAATATGCCTTCATCTGCTAGGCTGAAGATGCAGCTCATTGCTGAAATTTTTCTTCTGTATGGGTTCTTATTTACAGGCTGTGGTCATATCAATTCCTCATTTTTTATGGCCAGAAAAATAGTTTCTATAATCCTTGACTAAAAGGCATGATATCGAGTCATTTATCCTTTTCCTGGAAGAAACATTATTCAGTAATTTAATCATTCTTATGGCAATTCTCTAAAATTTTGCCTATCCATTAACATCCTTGAGCTATGGTCCTAAAGAGAGGATGATAGCAGATGATTGCAGTAGACATCACCTCAGGTTCAGGATTATGAAACAGCCTCCTCCTCTCCTATTCCAAATTTCCTGGATCCCAGGTCATCTGTGCTGCTGCATCCACTTGGGGGATGACAGTTTTTCTGGTATGAACCATAGGCCAAACACTTTTTTTTCCAAAATGCCATTATAATGATTGCACTACTTGACTTCAGCCTAAAAGTATGAAGCTAAACTTGAGAAGTTTATGTATATGTGAGGGAGACTTTCCATGGGACGTGTCATAGCATAAGAGAATCACAGAATCAATTGGGTTAGACAAGAGTTCTGAGATCATCGAGTCCAATGTATAAAAATTAATTTCCCTGACTGGAAAACTGTGCATTTGTGACATCTTATTGACCATAAAGAACCCAACGAGATTATATCCTAATCTGGGCCCTTAAAACTAAATGACCTTCCCCAGATCTTCAATCCTCTCTTACGCAAAAACCATCAGATTCCACCTCTTGGTTAAATGACTGCATCCCAACTCTAAACCCACTCAGTACCACCACTGAGGTAGCACCTAGCAGTCAAGTAATCTGCCTGAAACTAACCTCACTTTAGACATTCACTACACTTTAAACATGAGTAGCTGTGGCCACTCCTGAACACTCTAAGTGCCCACCCATGGTTTTCACATTGTAGGCACCCAACATCTTCCCTGTAATAATACACCAATTAACACAATGGTGCCTTCCGTCCTTATCTGTACTGGACCTAGAACATCATGTGCTGTCTGAAAGGACTCAAACTATTTTTTGGGTTCTGCTTTGTTGGTCTAAGTTTCAAAGTGGAAATTGCTCTTTTTGGATTGTGGAGGAAAAATAAAAAAAGACACCCTATGAATTTTGTGTGGAAACAGTGCTTGAACCTCTGTTGCTTCACATCTTTATAGTTATAAAATGTTTACCTCGGTGGCTGTTTGGTCTCTTTTTGCTTCATCCTCAGAATTGCTCTAAATTTCTTTCAGCAGTTGTGTTATTGCTAGAAATTAATACACTACATTTAATGATAAATGGAATTCATTTAATTTTGTGGGTTTTTTTTTTTCTTAAGTATCTCTGTGCTATGCTGAAGGTTGCTTTATTTTGTAGCATTTTATGACATAGGGTTTTCCTCCAAGAGTCCCACACTTCAGGTGGGGGGCAGAATCCTTGGCCTTGCAGTCCCTCACTGAGTGAGTGAATGGAAGAGGGAAGAGGACCAGCATCACATTTCCTGCTGGTTTCCTCTGAGACTGAGGGTGCTAAAGAAGCTCATTAATCATGGTGTGGAGCTGGTCAGGCATCTGTAGTTCAGTAATACTTAGTTCACAATGACTTGGAGTATGAAAATTATATTTTAATTTGTTGAGACAGTTTATAGTTTCAGGGTGAATGACTACAGAGAAGCCTGCAGTAGATTACTAGGCTTGAATCTCTCTCAAAAAATCTGCAGTAGTTTGGATTTGACTTTATATTAACACTGAAGCCAATGTGTTAGCTTGGGACTCTTCTGTCAGTCTGAAACAGGTCAGACTAAAATTGCCAGGACCAGCGCACACACACATACACACATCCCCAGTGAACTCTGTCTTAATGAACTTTACAGCTTGGATCTGCCTTGGGAAAACTAAAGTCTCTTGGTTTCCTGGTGAATGTGGTTATTAGAATATCTATACAACAGTGTTTGACCTTCAGCCCAAAATGAACACCTTAGACATATATTAGTACATGGTTTTGTCCATAAAATTATAAGCAAATGATTTTTTTTTAAATTTGTAGCTCAAGCAGTGGAATCTGAGGAGCACTTTTGGAGTCATGTAATATAAAAATAAACAGTCCTATACCAAAAGAGATTCTCAGTCTGGATTAATTTCTCTATAAAATTGAATCACTATCCCTGTGTAAAATAGTATCATTAACTCTGAAGAATGTTTTTATTGAAGTACTGACTTTCCTATGAAAGTTAATGTGCTGGTAGGGTTTAAGAACTGTGCCCAAGCAGCATTTTTTTAAACACTAGAAATTATAGGCATAATAATTACAATACAAGACTCTATAAACTGCTCTGCCAATGCACTCAGTTCTTACCAAAATGTGCTGGGAAATCATTTACTGTTCACGTTGTGTTTGGAACATCCCCAGGAGCTTAGCTAACTACACCGCAAATGATGTCCGATTCTGTGTGCTGTGTACTGGCTAACACGTGCTCTGCTGTCCCACAGAATGGCCAGTACAGAGTTGCCTTTCCTTTGCAGGAGGTGGGAAGTCCTCCTCCTTAAATGACCATTCAATTTTTAGTTGGTTTCGAAGTCTGGCCAAGTCAGCAGAAAGGAACATTTTATCTCAGCAGGCTGGCAGATGATTACAAGCAAGTTCCATCACATTCAGTGTAGCCATACTGGGGAAGGTGCTGTGACTGTGATGAAAGAGGAGGACTGTGGCAAGACAGCCCCAAAAAAGTTGTATGCATAATCCTTTCATTTGTGTCTATTATTTTTATTAGAAGTTGCACTGAATTCATACATTCAAAATTTAAACACACACACACACCCCCCCCTGAAGTTCTGAAGGCTCAACCATTCATTTGCTGGTAGTCTTCTCATTTACTTCTTACTGTGTGTACTTTTAGATAAAATTTTTTAATCTGGGGAATAATTTAATGGAAAATGTTAGCAAATTGAATTTTCTTTTTTTCAGTATTAGTAAAAACATACAGTATCAGCTCAGACCAAGAGGTTTACTCACTCAGTGCTCAGTCCTTCATTAGACAATTTAGACTTTGTTAGATAAAGACAATGCATGCAATTCAAGAACCTGCTCCTTCTTATTTGGCAATATAGGTTTTTACTGCAGAGAAAAAGGTTTGGTTTACATTGTACACAGTTCTTTTTTTTGTTTGTTTGTTTCGTAGAGAAGAGAATAATTTTCAACTTCTTTAAGTGCTAAGAATGAACTAATTTTCCCAGAAATTTCCTTCTGTTTGGCAACCCTTCTGTTGAAGATCATGAGCACTGTAACAGGCTTGGCTTCTGCTGACAGTTCTCCTGCACTAATTTAATTAGTATTGTTATTGTGAAGAAATAAACACTAATTATTGATATGTCTGTTTCTCTGTTCTGATATTGTTGTTTATGAGCATGCTGCTTACTCTTCTTTCAAGGCACAGTTTTTAAACTTGATTCCTCTGAAATCTCTGCTTCTTCCCTACAGCAGTTGTCTTATTCAGGCTCTTACTTTTTATCCTATTCACATCATTTGTGGCATTAGGACTCCTAAGCTAGAAAAGGTTGTGTCAAATGTGGTATGTTTTTCTTCCACTAATTTACTTTTTGAACATGTAATCTTTTAGCATTTTAAGTGTCATGTGGCAAAAACCCCCAGACATTTAAGCTGTGCATTAAGTAAAGAGTAACCTTTTTTTATTTTAATTTGATTTTGAGTATTTCTCCAGATAATCTCTTTTGATGGCTTGTAGTTCTTGGATTGGAGCATGTATAAAAAACACTGGTAAGCCATCCTATGGTTTAGTGTGTCCAGCTGTCCTTGAGCTACTCCTCTTTAACACTCAGTTTCCTGGAATTTTTGAAACCATGAAGTCTATTTACAAGTCTTCTGCAGACTGAAGTCCTGAACAAAATACGCTGTCTCAATAGGGTGTAAACAGAAAAAAGACAAGGAATCCATCAGATGTAGACTTTGATGTATCTGTGTGGCTGTGAAATGAAAAAAATACCAAAAAAAGATGGCTAAACTCCATGCATTGCTGAATCTTTCTTTGAGAGCTTGAAGAAGTTGCACTTTTTTCTATGTTTTTTCTGTAAGTAATTAAGTACAGATGGGGCTTCTTTCTAACAGGTTATCTTTCTCTCCCTTTACAGACTTTTTTTTGGTTTTGTGCATTTGTTGTTCTAAATGTACTTAAGTGTCACAGTTAATTGTGCAGAGAATATTAGCAAAAGACATCTTACTATTTTGTCTATTCTATTCTAGTTCTTATTCTATTTTCTCAAGTTATGAAGTGACTGAAATTGACTTTTTGCAGGGGTTTTAGGAATCCAGCTATTATGTAAAATTACCATAGAATTATATGAATTATTTTACCAAAGCATAAATTGAGGTTGAGGAATTCGTATTATCAATCCATTTCTGAATACAGCAATCTGAAGTTAAGAGAGGAGTAGTCAGGGACCAGTTAAAGATTCCCAGTAGAGAACCTTGATTTACATTGAATAGATCTGTTGTTGAGAGGCTAAGTTCCTTGCAGATTCAGGCCTAATTTATGTTTATTATTTAAAAAATGTAAAAAATCCCAAACAACAAAACAGGCAAGCACAAGTTGAGTATTGTTATAGCAGTAATGTGGTTGTGGGGTGGAATCATGGTTAAAAGAGCTCACTCTGTTTCCTTTTCTGACAAGAGGGTAGTGATGCAGTATGACTGAAATGCAACACTTACACAAGTCAATCCGTAGCCTTCACTCACCTTGAGACTAACACAATTTTATTTGCAACAGTGATTTAGAAAATAGTATACTCTGCTGATACTGCATAATTGCATAATTTCAAATGATGCAGACTTAATATTTATTTATTTGAAAATTAATTGCAATGCGAATGGGCTGGACCACACTGAAGTGGACTGATTCCTAACAGTCCTGGAAGACTCTGGATTTTTTGCTTTGGAAAAAAACATGAAATTCTTTGCACTAAAAACAAATAAAATGAAAGATCTTTACAAGTAGAGCTAAGTTACCAGAGTGATAGAAAGCCACCCCTGCGTAAATGATAAATAGGCTCTTAGGCTGTAGATGTCATGTTTGTAGAGAAAATCTGCAAATGGGTAGAGGCAAGCTACAGTGGCATTGTTTTCCTGGTTGAGCAGAAAGTTTAAATTGACAGGATTAAGGCATAAACACTCTCCCTTTTCATTTCATGGAGTATTAACTCAATTTATGAAGTTGCTACTTCTTTGTTTTACTGTTCATAAAGGAATAAACTAGAGAAGAACATTATGTTATGGACACACAGATGTTACCTTGTGCTATGATTTGCAAGGTGTGGGAGAGAGGGAGTCCCTGAGTATCATCAAGACATGTTAGCTAGATACTGTAAACCTAAGTTCCAGGAAATGCCATTGTTTTTATGAATAAATTTCTGTATGTCAGTCCATTTTCTTAAAAAAATTAATAGCAACACATTTAAAAATAAATTAATTTTGCAGTGAAGCTTAAGCTAGACACTCCAAGTTCCTCTCTGGTGAGAAAAGAAGTAGGTAGTGAGTTATATTGTTGTGAGGATGAGATGTATGGGAGTGGGTCTATCTAATCCTTAGACAAATAAAGCTCAGGGTCTCTTACAGGCTTCCTAGGCCATGGTGAGCTATACTTTCTGGAGAGTGATACGAGGAACAAAGAAATAATCTCCCCAAAGACCAGCAAGCAACAACCTTTGTTGTGCCAGATTTGTTATATTTTCAGAATTTGGTGAACATAAGGGTTAAACTCTAAAAGCAGTTCAGTTCCACCCTGACAATGGAACCCTACTCCCGCATAATAAACCAGACTTGGCTTGGTCAGTCTTTTGGATGCCTATTCTTCAAAGAAAAGCTCAGTGGGCTCTTGCTTATGTTATAGGCTATTTTCTTGCAGATTTGTGCTAGAAGCAAACTCTCGCAAAATGTTGCTAGTGTTTTCCTAGTGATGAACAATTGTTCAAATCCCCTAATCCTCAAAAACCCCTTCAGCTCCTTTTTTGCTTTGCTGGTGCTTTTTGTTCATCTGTGTTTTCAATTTGATTAGAAAGATGAATCATGTTTAAAAAAATCTTAATGTGGGTTTGCCAAAAAACCAATTGTAACAGTGAACCATTGCCTGAGGCAGGAAGCTGCAAAAGTGAAGGAAATGGGAAGTTAGCAAACATGACAGCATAGAGAAGTGAGAACCTGTAGAGACAAATACGTGGACCTATGTGTTGTTTTGCTTTGTTTATGGTGAAAATTAAGAAGACTGAAATGGAAACCATGCCAAAAATTCATGGAATATAATATTTGTTGCAGGAAATGAAGATGATAGGATGTAGGGATGTCAGAGGACTGTCAATGCAGCTGAAATCAGCGAAGATCTTTGTACGGGTCTTTGGGGAGATGATGAAGTAAACAGCTCTGAGGCTGAGCATAAAATTACAAATCTGGAAATCTCATCTGTGAAAACAGGTTTGCGTGACAGTTGACTGGTGAGCACAACAGGAAAGGTAATGAGCAGTGATGTATTTTGGCTGGGTTAGAGGTTAAAGCAAGCAGCATCAGATAATGGTTAATCCCCCAAAGAGGAAGACCACCCCTGCAAAGAAATATATTTGAGTTAAAGGAGGAATGGTGCTCATATCCTTTAGATATATCAGGATAATGACAGACAGAAGGCCAGCTAGAAAACAGAAGATTGGAAAATATATTCTCACCTGTAAGATTCAGATCTGCCTGACTGAGGGTGTTGGTATAAGAGTATGAAGCAGTTCTGTAAGAAACTCTGGATAACAGATTCATAAAGGGACCTTAGGCTCAACAGATTTATATTGTATCACAGAAACACAGAAGATCCTGAGTTGGAAGGGAACCACAAGGATCATTAAGCCCAACTCCCAGCTGTGCACAGGACAGCCCCAAGAATTACAGCATGTGCCTGAGAGCACTGCCCAAACCCTTCTTACTCTGTCAGGTGACCACTTCAATGGAAGAGAAGATTCAGATGATTAAACCTAATGACAGAAATTAGGACTTGAGTCTAGGGGAGGAAAAAAATGAAGATGTAAAGAGTTTTGAGGAAATGTTCATAGAATTTGAGGAAATGTTCATAGAAGGTTTTGAAAGAGAGGAATTTAGATTGTCTTGCTTGTTGCATGGGAATAAGTCTGGTTCTTGAGATCCGTGAATTTTATTTACTCTACCTTACCACAAGAGCCTTTGACACTGAGGATATCCTTGACTTTTCTGTCTCCTGGTGTAGCATTTAATCTTTTATTGCAGTCTTTAAGTTTGTTACAAACTCCTGAGATCTGCATTGAGATCTGGGGCATAGAGAAAGGTGCAAAACAGGTGTAGGATGCCTTTCTAGAATTGCCTGTTTGCTTCTAATTACAGAGGACTGCTGTCACAAAACAAGGTTCTTCAGAGAATTTATTCCTCTTTTCCTTTCCTTTTGTTTATTTTTTAGTATTACTTAGCCTTTGCATCCAGAGATATTCTTCACAAATAAAGAATAACACCATCATTCCAGTGCTAGCAGACCATATACATTTATTGTCAAATATATGATTTTGAATTCACATGGACATAAAAATATAGAGAATAGAAAAATAATATTTTAAGGTAAGTGGTGGAAGACCTACCACTTAAATTATGTAAAATATGAAAAGTATAAAAACCCATCTGAAGGGTTCAGGCATATATTAAAGGGCAGAGTCATACATTGGCCCAGATAGGACAAGATGACCTAAGAGCTCTTTCATCTATAATTGCATGTTTATGTTCCCAATGGTTTCCCATAGTTTAGTAACAAGACAAGCATGCAGCTGGATTTGATGTCCAAATTACCTTTAAGACTTTAAGCATGATACCTATGTGAATAGCAGAAATATGACGTATGTTATATCATGAGTAATAGTACTTTTACCAGAAATGCCATAATGAAGGAATGAGATGAGTTCTAACTATCATCTGAATTGCCAAGTTCATACAAGTACCTGTTTGGTAATGTGTTATTTAAGCCAAGTTATGGTGTAATTTTGGATATATATGGATATAACCTGTGGATCTGTATATGATTCTGTGCACATGGACACACCCCCAGTCACACCATGCTGTTCACTGAAGTCCTGTTCAATGTGATCTCTGATCTCTATTATTTTTAGCAAATCCTGTCACCAGTAAGTCTAAACAGAGGAAAAAGATTGGAATTTTAAACACTTTAATGAGAAATACAAGAATACAAAACTACAAGAGATCATAATTTCAAATCCCATCCTATCTATATGAAGATTGACATTTCCAGTAATTATTTTCAGAAATTTAGTAAAATTCATCTTTAAAGTTAACTAGGTTAGTTAGTGTAGTGTAGACTGTAGTCCTCCACTACAGTCACAGGAATCTTGTTTCAGAACTGTGCATATGAAAAATGACATTTTCCTTATTTTTAGTGGAAAAGCATCCATTGCTAATGTCTGCCTGCATGTTTTAATTATTGTTCTCATAAGACCTTTTCCCTTCTGTCTCCCATTCTTGTCTTTGTCCAAACATCTGCAGGAAGGAATCATAACTTCCTTACCCTTTGTTCTGACTGGCTATGTAAGTTAATGATCGTGGAGTTTCCCTGTTTCATCTCATTTGTGCAGCATAGATCTAAGCTTTTATGTATTTACTTTGCTTTGTTACAATCAGTAGCATAACTTTAAAATAATATAAAAAAAGTAACATACTTTATCAAAACACTAGTAACTTTAAACAATGGTGTCCTTTCGACTTTTGTCATGCTTATGGCAATTAGATAACTGACAATGAAGAATGGTGACACTTTGGAGGCAAAATTCAGAAAGCCAGTTTGATTTTGAGCAATGTACATTAATCTTCCTTAATGAGAAACAGATAGTTCCATATTCACAATTGGCCTTTTTGTTTGTACAGATTAGGGAACAGGTTGCTAGGAATGTCTGCTTATCAGAAGTAAGACAATTGTATGTTCATGGTAAACTAAGAAAGCAGCTCTCTTTGGGGGCCTATTCCTGTGTCAATGAATCAGGGCTTGTGCTGGTTTCCCACCTGCAGCAGCATTATAACACGAAGAGAAGACTCCTCTCATTCTGCTGTCAGACAGTATTGCATGGTCCTTATTCTCCATAGTCACTTTCAATTCATCATTATCCAGTTTACAGAGTAAGTCCTTATTGGTTGGTTTTGCATTAACCTGACTTGCACACATAGAATCATAGAATCATTAAGGTTGGAAAGACTTCCAAGATCATTGAATCCAACTTTTTACTGAACAGCACCTTGTCAACTAAACCATAGAATTAGGTGCCATGTCCAGTCATTTCTGGAACACTTCCAGGGATTTTGACTCCATGACTTCCCTGGGCAGCCTGTTCCAATTCTTAACAACCCTTTCAGTGAAGAAATTCTTCCTAATGTCCAACCTCAACCTTCCTTGGTTCAGCTTGAGACTATGTCCTCTGGTCCTGTCACTTGCTGAATGGGAGAAGAGACTGACCCTCATCAGGCTACACCCTCCTTTCAGGTGATTGTAGAGGGCAGTAAGGTCACCCTTGAGCCTCCTTTTCTCCAGGCTAAATCACCCCACCTCCTTCAGCTGTTCTTCATACAGCTCACTTTCTGTACCCTTCACCAGCTCCATTGCTCCTTCTCTGGACACGCTCCAGAACTTCAATATCTTTCCTGAGTTGAGGGGCCCAGAACTGGACGCAGGACTCGAGGTGCGGCCTCACCAATACCAAGCACAGAAGGACAATGGCTTCCCTTGTCCTGCTGGCCCTACTCTTTTTGATATAGGCCAGGATGCCATAGCCAATGTTGTTTTCATCCCATTTCTATCAATCTTCTACTCAGGTCCTTCCAGCTCATGATATCCCTTGCCTCCTCCAGATTGGTGATGCTTCTTGCAAATCATGAGCTTGTTCCTAGTGGCTTTGAGACAGCATCATTAATACAAAAGTTTCATCATAATCCTCAATGCATTCCTGGTAAACTTCTCCTGCTGGATTAGAACTATTTTTTTCATGTTCCCTTCATCAGTACATTTCTCATCAGAGAACTTACTAATCTCCAGTTTGACTAATGACTTCCTGTAGTAATTAATGTCAGATGCTAATAGCCCAGATAAATGAGGTCTATATTATTTTCTTTGCTTAGACAATCAATTATTTCATCAAAACAAAGACGACAACTACTGTTATGTATTTTACTTCTGATAAACCCATGTAATAATTTTTTCCCTATTTTCATCTCCTTATATTTATTTATTTCTTGAATATTTTTCTCCAAACCTGATATACTTTGAATATTGAGGCAAACAGGCCTTTTCAATAAGTGTACAAAGCTTGCTGCTTATGAACTGTATGATACTACCCCATCTTGAAGTAATAAAAAAAATGGCAAAATACATCCTAATAGTTTCCAACAAAGTAATGTAAACAAACAGTCCCAATATTCTCAGGCTCGTACATTTTCTCCAAAGATTTGAATTCCTTCTCAAGAAAGATAAAGTTGATGATAGAGAAAATATGTTGGCAAGAAAATTCTAATTATTTTAGCTATTAGAATTGGATAGTCCTTCAGTCCGGAATAAAGAAGATTCCCTTTGTAAAGTTTGGCAGAATAGAGTCTCCATATCATATATTTCCTTTCAAGCTAAGGCCTCAGGCTGATGCCTGATTACATCAGTCTATCCCACAACTGGGCTCTGGAATGAAACTTGCAAATCAGGACAGGATACCCTTGCGGGTACATTGTGTATTCTGAAAATGCTTATTATTGGTAAAGAATTTTTTCTCTTTTTTAACTGGTCCTAGTCTTTATTGGTAAATCGTAGACAACTAGGTTTTCCAAAGTTCTTTGTGTGTCAGTTTTCTTAGGTCAGATTCAGATGTTCTTGAACTTAGTTTACAAAGACACCAGTGCTGTCTCTTCCTTTCTAGTCTGTACTACACTCCTTTGTCTCATCTTGTAACTCTTCAGTTTGGAAATGGTACTTTTTGGTTCTCAGGATCCATATAAAACCATCTCTTGACTCAATTTATGCAAGAAAACTTATCAAAAATCAGGTTTTTTGTGTATTTGTTTTGATATGCCCCTCTTCAGTTTTCTTCTTTTTCAGCTGATTCCATAGTATCTCAGGGAGTTTCTCCTCTTTTACTTTAAGACCAATATCAAGTTCCTCTGTTTCAAAGTTAAAAGAAATTTCAGTCCTTTAAGCCCAATATATCAGCAAGAAAAATGTTATTTTTCTTTTACTCATTTTCTCTGCTCATTGACCTATGAGAAAAATCTGTCATTGTTTCCAGTTAGACTCAATTTCCTGTTGGGTCTCTTTCACTCTCATAATGCTTTGTTTCTAACTGAGTGTCATATATGACTTAAAGAAAATTGACTTTTGCATATTAAGCTCCGTCAAATCACCACCAAGGTTCCCAAAGTTTCATGTTTATTAATGTTTTAATTGTTAATTAAATGTTAAAGAGTTAAAAATGTTAAGAGTTAAAAGGGTCACTCCACACTGCCCTGAGCTGACCCCGAGCACCCCTTTGGAGTGGCCATTCTCCCATTTTATAAGGTTTAATGTTCT
>VXAD01012343.1:1538861-1665511 GCA_013399195.1 Dicrurus megarhynchus
TTTTTTTTTGGAACCTCGGTTTCGGCTGCTGCCGGCAAATAAACTTTTTTTTACACAAAAAGCGTGTTGTCGTTGTTTTCTGTGCGACACTGAGGAATACAGGGGGTTTTTAAGCACAGGAAAAGTTTTGCACATTTTGTACACATAGAAATGGATATCTAGTGCTTCTTAGTGAGAAGTCATTGTAAGTCCTCTAGGCCAATTTTTAAGGTTAAGTGCAAAAATTAGAAACGTTTCCTTCATTGATCTGAAATGAAACACTTCAGTATTATATCTGAAGTGAATGTCTGTTTTAGTATGAAACTAAAAAGTTTATTTGATTTTAGCTTTGAGATAGCTAATTTTGGAAAAAAAAAATTGACAAATGGTGGCCAATTAAAATGTAGTAATCCAAAACAATTTTTTTTTTTTTATAATCATTAAATTTTCTTTTTGGAAAACTTGCTCTTGGTGAAATATGTTCTTCATTTTGAAAAGCAGCCAGCATTATAGAAAATGTTTCTGCTTTGAAATGACAAGCAATAACAGATACTCAGTGTATGCTAATTACATGGTACATTGAAACAATTATATGCATATTGTCTCTTCTTATACACTTAGGATCCTAAAGTAATTTATTTATTCAATTACTCTTAGTGTTTTTCCACTTTGTATTTCCCAGGACATGGAGCAATGTTTAGTTTACAGACTTCAGAGCTAGGCATTGGAACACACGTTCCGAATACCGGGTATGGAAGACATATTGCTTCAAAGCTTGGAGCATTTTACCAGTCAGTTTAGGGACTCATCTAGATCCCGCCATCACAGCTAAGAGTTGCTGCATCTTGTGGAAAACTATCCATGGGAAACCTCTCAACCTTTGTTCCATGAATAGGCCATTTTCTTCCCTTATTCCAGAAAATTTCTGCATCATATGATCTGCATATGTGCATATGATCATATTTTGATCCATTTAAACCAGATTTACCACACAGTGTTTAGGACAATGTAAATCAGACCAAATTCACCTAAATTTTTGGACAATACAATGGATGACGGTGTTACATATTGTTTCATGAATAAATGCTTAGGTCACTGTCTGGCAATTTGTCTAACATCAACTCTTTTTAGGCATATTTTTGCTATCAGAGAATGACAGCTGCCTCACTATTTCCTTGAGTGTTTCTCTATCAGGTAGGATAAGAGATATTTGAGGGTATTTAATTCAATTTTAAATTAATAAATATCAGGCTGTACAACATTTGTAAAAGCTTAGCAATAGTAATTAAGCCTCTTTTTTTCTCCATAATAGAAATTTCAGATATCAATGGAATCTGACATTCAAAACAGGTACCTTTCATTCATTCGCAGTGATTTAAGTATTTTGAGAGAGAAGTATTACAAATTCCATAGATATTGCAATTATTATCAATAATGATACCACTGTTTATATTATTTGTTTCTTCTGAGCAGTGACTTTAGAGATGTCCAGTGAGAAAAATCCTGTATTTTTTTTTACTTAAAAAAATCTGTGAGTTCACAGTATTTAATCACCCTCATGATTATTTATATTTTTCTGTTTCCCAGCTTGCATATAGACCTCAAATATATAATCCATGAGCAAAACAGGGTGGACTCACATGACAACATAAGCATAGCTAAAAAATTCCAAGCATTGCATACCTCTCTGATTTAGAGTATATGTACAATTCTGATGTCGATGCATGCTTTAAGTGTCAGGAATTTGTGTTGATAGCTGCCTGAGGGCCTGGAGGTTGGCAGATTTACATTAGGCTGTTAATCAATTTTATTTTCCTGGTAGTGTTAAATTAATTCAAAATAAATCTGTTTCCAGACTTTATTATTACATTTCTGTATTTGAATTGGGCAATTTGTACTCTGAATCCCTAGAAAATGGAATTTGAGCAGCTCACGTGTTACTGTTATTTCTTGGGCTGGATTTAGTCCCACATGGAATTCAGATTCATAATAAATTTTTGTCTGCTGTGGTAAGGATAATATTGTTTGATCCACTTATTTTTATTATCACTGGATACTCTGCAGGGATAAATCAACGGTTTAGCTTCTGTCTATCAATGTGTTTATAAGAAAGAAATAATAACTTGAAAATTAATTTCCAGTCAGACCTGAATCTGGTTGTTTGGTTTTGTCGTTATTCTGGTGTGCAGCTTCATAAATCATATAGCACTACAAAAGTCTAAAATGGGCATATCAAAAGGGGCATTTCTGTGTATGGAAAACTTTTTTTTAATATTTGTTCCTCTTAATATAAACATAAAACTACTATATTCTTGATATCAGTATTTTACTTTTCTTAGTGTTAACAACAGCATCCTCATTTAGAGGTTCACAGGCTCTTACTGGACATTTGTGTAGTTGGATATTCCCACCAGGTAAAAGCAACTTGGTAAAATTTGCTTCAGTCTTGCAAGGAAAGTGTGAGAAAAAAGATCTGCTATGAAGCCTGGAAGACAGCTTTCAGGGACTATCTGAGGTTCCCAGAAGAGCACTTCATGAGCAGTGATTAATTTCAGTCATTCAGAAGTTGATGACAGAACAATCCTTAGGAAATATATCTTCCATCATTAAATTCTGAATTTTCTATTGCCTTCTGCCCCACTAAGAATTTATTGATTTTTTACATTAAATGTAATGAAAAATTATTTCATTTACATGAATGGAATACCTTCAGTGGAATACCTTCTTTTATTGGGGAGATGCAATTACATATTAGAAAAGGTGAAGCTCTTTTGGGTGCTGTGAGGGCTGGTTCCAAACAGCATTTACAGACTAGTACTTATGAAAGACAAAATCTATGGAATAAATTTTAAAACCCAACAATACAAACCAACCAAACAAAAAAGATGCTGGGATAATTTTAAACCAGGAAGAATAAGTACAGGCAGGTATATGCAAGCACCTGGCAAAAAAAGCTGGGAACAGGTGGAGACTCCTGGATGCTGTGGCACTGCAGCTGAAGGGAACTTTGACAGAGGCCTGTGACTGTCCAGCATGTTTGTGTGAGGGTTCTGGAAGGATGAAACTGGTCCCTATGAAAAGTTTCAGAGGAAAAAGAGAAACAGCCAGCAGCAGGCAGACAGAAGGAAATAATTAATATCTAATATCCTTGTGGAAGACTTGAACATTCAGTAGGAGTAAGATGTGAAACCGGACTAAAAAGAAGAGGTATGAGATGGTGCAATCAATTTTTTTTAATGCAAGTATGCATACAGTACATTTTTTATTACATGTGTATCTAGCTAGTTAACTTGTTTGCTTTAAAAATACTTTTGTTTGTTTTTTGTTTGTTTTTTTTTTATGGAAACAGTGAGACAAAATTAAGCTTTGGTGTACTTCCATTTATGTCAATGAAATAGTAGAAGTTAGTCTTGCTTTCAGTACTCAGTTTGAAAGAGGTAAATTTGTGGTTGATCCCTGCTATTCTCAAGTTTCAGAGAAGACACAAACCATCTGTATTTTAGCATCAAAATTGCAGTTCAGGATCAGCTGTATTACAGGGCAGAGGAAGCCTCATTTCAAGGAGATCATGGTTGCTTTCCCAATGATGTTTGAAACCTATTTCTATTTAGCTGCTGGTGGATAGGAGAATTGAGAATGTAAGAAAGGTCCCTCTGGCCCAGATAGATGATCCATCTGCCCTTATTCAGTCTCTGGAAATAGTACCTGGAGACACAATAGGGAGAGAAAAAAAAAACCCGGCCACTTCTTGTCATCCATTCTTGACATTCCCTTCAGCATCCATAATTGTTTTATTAGAGTGTACATTTCCTGTCCTGTGTTTTTAAAATCCATCTCCAAATATATTATCCATTAATTTGTACAATATTTTTTTGAATGTGGTAGCATTCAAATCTATTCCTTCACCTTCTCTGGCAATAAACTCCTGAATTACCCACCAAGTTAAGAAGACATTTCTCCTGTTTTCTACCTACTTGTGACACTGACTGTCTCTCAGTTTTTTGTTGCAGGTGAACAACAGATGGGTATCCAGCTTATTCACAGCTTTTATGGTTACATAAACCTCCCACATGCTGCCCCTGAGTTTTCCTTTTCAAACATGACATTAGTTTGGACAACTGTCAGGGATGAACCAGTTCTGTTCTCTAGTTATAACTGCAAGTTTAACACTAAGTATATGTGTCAAGACTATTTTTCCTGATTGTATTATGTTGGCTGCATCTACAATAAGATGTCTCTGCTGTCTTTTTGCCCTGTCACTCAGTTCTGTGAGGTTTTTTGAAGTTCCTCATTACTTGACTACTCAGATCATCATCTGTGGACTTGGCAACTTCAATTCTCTCTTCTGTTTCCAGGTAACTGATGAAGATTTTAATAAAATCACTTCCAGCTACTAACAGGCTGGAGGCAGTACATCTTAATGTACTCTTCTCAGTTCAAAGATTCCTGCTTGCTTGCTTTCATAAAGGCATGGCTTCAAAAGAAAGGGCAGAGCACAATCTTTACCATAGTTTGGGCTGAGGCTGATAGACAATAAGGCTGTGCAGAACCCAGGTCACGTCATTCTTTAGTGAATCTTTTCTGCAAATAGATCCATAGTGGTATCACTGTCACTGTACCTTGGTTGGTTAGGCACTCCTTGCACAAAGGTGTTACACAGATCCCCAAACTTTCATACTGGTTGCCTACAATGTAGATGGAAGTGATGTATGTCTCACTAAATTGACTCTGGGGACACACAACTTTCTGTGCAGATGTCAGATCAGAGTAGGGAAGACCTAAATGAAACAAATTTGTTGCTAATCATCTCGGAGTCTAATGTCATTTTCTGTCTTCATAGGGCATGTAGATGCTCAGTGAGACCATGCAAAGTACTGCACTAACCACTGTGGTGAGGCTGCTTGCTTCTCCCTGCCGGAGTGTGGCAAAATTATTTGCTCCACCTGAAAGCTTTTGTTTAACATTAACTCTTCCGATGATTTGATCCTACATGAAAAGCATGGCTTCTTGGATCTATTCAGTGAAAGGTTATCTTCAAAATATGTGTTGGTGATGTGAAAATTGATTTATTTTCTAAATTAATCACAAGGTGGTAATTATAATGAGAGTATTGCACATTAACTTGTTCTGTCTTCTTTATCACTAAATATTGTTTCTGGTCTGCATTATATTTTCTTGCCCCTTTCAAATACTGCCCCTTTGATCTGGAAGAATACTAATGAGTGATTTACTTAGTTTCAAAGAACTTCAAAACATTCTTATCATGTCTAACTGTGATTTGTCAACACCAAGTATACTAGAGCACTAGTGCTGATGAAACTATTATGGTTTAAGGGTAAAAGTGAGAAAAGTTTTTCATGAAGGACACCTTTTGTTAGAATATTGAATCTAGGCAGAATAAAGCAAGGAGTCTTTTGAGTATCAAGAATGGTACACTGGCGAGCTGGCATTTGCCTTGAGATAGTTGGTGAGTCTCAAAATCTCCTTTTTATTTTTATTTTTGGTGGGGGATGATTCCCAACTGCAGTGCCTCTCTACTGAAAAGTTGTTCTCTTCCAGTGAAAAAAATCACTGCTTTAAGACATATTAAAATCTTATCTGAGAAATGTTTTTTAGAAGTAGACATTGCACTCAGGGTTCAGTCAGTTCAGAGTGAATGATATCATGGGCGAACAAATACATGCTTAGTACATACAGATTGACTCTCAACTTCTACTTTCCACAGAAAAAGATGTATGCATAGGGGCCATATTACTGCTAACACTTTGCACTGGTGCGATAAAGATGTTGAGAAGGGAGTAAAGGAGACAGGATGGGAAGGATAAGGAAAGAACAGGAGTGGGTGACTATTTTTGTAAAGGACTGCCACCTAGAACAATGGGGCTCTGGACACAGACATTTTATGTGTAATAATGATGATCACTATTGTTGCCATCAGAATACCTAAGAGACTGCAATGCATGAGCTCATTAAACACAGAAGTCCAGATACCTGAAACCCAGACAAGATGTGAGAGACAGTAGGTAAATTCAAGGGAACATCAGAAAACTCACAAAATAATTAAAATGCAGGGACGTCACTGCATAGACAATGTTACTGGTTGTCAGGGTTGGTGTTGGTTATGCTGGTTTTTTTTATTAAACCCTTAATAAATATCTATACAAGGAAATTTTAGTGTCTTTAAGGAAATGAGACATTACTGGGGAGGTAGTCTACCCGGACAGGTCACTGGGAATAAGCACAAAAGTTCTTGCTGCTGCAATTGCTGCCAGTTATACAACGAAGACTGGTGTTACAAGTCACAAAGTGTGATAGGTTTTGTTCCTTTGAACAGTTTTCAAAATACAGCCAAACACTGGGTATCTGATGCTTTGGTCAAGGTATTCAAGCAGGAGGGGACTAAACTCTCCAAGACGAAGCTAGCACCTGCAACGGCCTTGCCACAGTTAAGGTTATTTTAGACAATGCCTGAAAGATGATAAGAGCTTCTGAAAGATTTTTACTTCTCCAGATTAATAGGGAAGTTCCCATTTGAATGTCTTATGTTGGGAATAGAGGATTTGCAAAATGTTGGGAATAGAGGATTTGTGATATTTAGATACGGCTAAAATGGGATCATCTGTAGCAAGGAACAAATTCTGAGCAAAGTGTGATATTTTGGGGGTGGTGGAGGAGGTTTGGCTGAGATGTAAAAAGGGTAAAGGGTGAAGGTGTAGAGAATGTTCTTTGAATATGCCAGCAGCCCTTCTAGACCTCCTAGTATGCAGCTGTGCAAACAACTGATTTTTCGTTCAAGTGTATGAACGCAAACACGCTCTACATGTAATTTCTGCTGCTCCAGAATGAAAAAGTTTCCAATTGCTTTGTGAAAGGGTGACCCTCAACACTTTTTCTCCAGCTTAACAAAATGTTCTCTTTGGCTAAAACAAAATTGCTTACTTGGGTTTTTTGGGGGTTTTTTGCTTCTAAAAATATTTAAAAATCAAACATAACTTCATGTGGTCTCAATACACCACTTGGAAACAAACAATAAACCTTTCTTAAACTCATTCACATTTTCCTACCAAATTAGATATGAATTTTTGAAGAGTTTCAGTGGTCACAAAATTGCTGATTTCAGTGAGCAAGCTACTTGGGGAAAGTAAGCATTCGCCCAGTTCCTTTGATAATACTGACTGCCAGGGTATGAGCCTGCTTTGGTGGCTTGGTGTGGGCTGGCCTTCTGTCAAACCTGCAGTAGCTGTTCCCACGCTGGAGGGTCAGAGCTACTCTAGATGAGTGATCATGATCCACATTTTGCTCTCGGTGTTTAGATGGACCATCTAAAGTAATGCACAGGCAAGCACTCAATGCCCTCAGTTTTCAGTGTGTTTCAAGGATGCAGAGCCTTCTCTCTTGTCAGGTGGTCATTTCCTGATACATCTTTTCTGCAAAGACTTGGGAATTGGTTCCAAGTATCACGAAAATTGTTGCTTAGATGTTGTCCAGAAAAAAGTGTATTAGACAAAAAGGTGTGGTAGAATAGTTTACCCTTTGAACAACAATCATCAACCTTAACCAGCGTCATGCACTTACTGGTTTGGACACTGCTAATCCTGATTTATGCCTTACTGCTTCACGTGAATGAGTCTGCTAGCAGAGTGGAGAAGATTTAGTGTGAGTAGAGTGCCAGACCCTGTTCCTTGAAATAAGAAATGTTTATATTGTTGGGAAGTGATGTAATGACATAAATGGCAGCTTGAATTATGTTTATTAGCATGTGAAAAGTTTTAGCAGTATATCTGTCTGTTTTCTATTAGAGGTTTGTATCCAATAACAAAAAAATACCCATGGATAACAAACTGGAAAATGGATGCATATTTGGCTGGCTGTAACTGTTGGGGGGGAGATGGGGCTGGAGAGGAGGTCTGGGGCTTTTAAAAATGTTTTTCAGTAAAAACCAAGTTTAATTAAGGTGTTGTAGAGAGACAATTTTTTTTTAAAAATTGGAAATTAAAAATAAAAGCTAATCGGAAAATAACCCTCACTTTTCTGCCTGTTGGAAAGTATTGTTACTTATCTGAATTTAAAATTTGATACAGTGCCATTTCTTATTTTTTATTTATATTACTGAAGGACATCTCTACTAAGTAATTACAGACCTCTTTTGCTGGATAATTAACTGCTACATAGGAAAGGTGTTTCTTATTCATTGAGTTAGCACCTTATATCTGTTTCACTAAAATTGAAGTCAAGGTGTCTGCTGCTTTTCTGAATCTAGACCTTACCACACTAAAAGAAAAATGTACCACAGATGAGACGTAATGTAGTTAGAAGTTCTTTTACTTACACATGCACATAGAGTTTAAAATGTTCTTTTGCTAATTAAAAAGAAACAAACAAAAGCATTATGAGTGCTGCTAGGGTGTTTTTTTCTACATTTGCCAAAACTTTTAGTGGTGCTCTAGTGCTTTTCCTGTCATTTTTTATTTGTTTGTTTTGAGATAAGTAATATCATAATTTTAATTTTTTTTTCTTCAGTAAATATTGTATGTCATAAAAGGACGTATTGTGGCTTTATGTCGAAACAGTTTTCTAGCTCTCACACCATAATGGTCATGGAAAAAATGAATATTTCAACAAAGTAGAATGCATCAAACAAAATCAGACATTGAAAGGAGATGTTCCACTCGAATGGAATGCTGTTGAAATTAGAGTCCTACATTACAGGTGATATAGAGTATGACAGATTATGAGGTTTAAGCAATTCAAGTCAGATCTGAGGACAAGAGTAAATTATTGTAATAATTTTTGCACAATTTAAAATAAATTGAGGCTTCAGAACATCTCCTAGTGAACCTTTAGGTTTAGTGTAGCATTGGTAAAGGTCCATTTAACGTGAGATGTGATGGTAAGATCTGGCAGACTATATAGGAGATACATACATGTAGATAAAATTGGTTCCTAATACATTTATAGATGTCCTGTAAAAAAGACTTTTGGCAAGAAATTTTCTTGCTGTAAATTCAGTCAGGAAAAGAGTTTATAAAAAAATTCTTTTCTGCAATTGCTTTTTTTTTTTCATTTACAGTAATAGATGATTCATAAGTAGTGTGATCTGGAAAATAATAGAAGTGCATCCAAGTCAATGTTTGGGAAAGCTGGATGGAACCATTTCACTAGAATTTAGGTCTGTGATGATCATGTGGAACCTAATTAGAGTAACCCTAATTCATGTGTAATGCAGTCAACAGAAATTACTGTTTGTAGAAGCCATAGTAAGACTGTGGGGAGCAAGAGAGGAAGGAAGGTCCAAAAAAGAATGGATGAAGTGGCCAGAGTAGCAGGGAGGGGGGCAAAGCCTCTGAGGAACTGTCTATTGGTTGGAGGCGTCCATGTGCCAACCTGGACACAGCTCCGGAGCCCCAGTGAAGCTTTTTGCTCATTGCTCTAAACATCTGTGGAAATATCCTCAGCCAGGACACCATGAATCAGTGCAGCATTCACTGCAGGATCATAATGGAATCATGTCTGGTTGCTTTGTGATGGCAACTTTCCCACTGGTTTTATATTTGGACTTCATTCACAGTAAGCCTATTGCCGCCTGGAATTTCTTTGTGTCTTTGAAAATTAAGAGAAAATTGCCTCCTTCAACGATATTGGAATGCATGTAGAAGATTTGAGAAGGAAATACATTGTCTTATACTATAAATCATAGACAAATTTTCTGATTTGTTCTAATGATTTCTATCTCAAATGTGAGGAATCATCCAATCACAGAACCAAGACTTTTGATATCATCAAGTCCAAACATTAACCAGGCACTTGGTTAGATACTTGATCTGGCAGGAAAAGGTATAAATGCTGCAATAACTCTTAGAATTAGCAAGCCTTAGAAAGGGTTCATTTCTGTGGGAGTGTTGATGTAGCGTCTGTATGAAACATTGGACAAATTTACAGGTAATGAAGGTCTTATGAGAATGGTGCAGAGAGGCATCTTCTAAAACCTGGTGATTCTGGGAAAAAGTCCAAAAGTGCTTCCATGTACTGAAACTTATCCTGAAGATCAAAGTTATTGTTGCTCACTGCAGAAACAGGTCCGAAATTGTCCTAGAGAACTCAACAGAACCAAACAGGACATCCTGGTCTAACCATTGAACTTTTTCAGAAATGATAGCAGATGAAGGTGTCACCTCAGCATAAGACCTGAGTAAACTCATGATTTGTGAACTCACTAGAACTTCAGAGATTCCACCCTGTATCAGAAATAAAGCTTCTCAGTAATATTACATTTCTATGTGAGAAGATCCTGGAAAATACTGAAAAAAAGCTCCAGCTAGTAGACGTTCAAAAACAGTTGCATAGCTTAATGAGAATTTATAGGGGGAAGATTAACTCTTAGAGTTTAGGAAGGACAGAAGGTAATGTTGTGAAGAAAATGAAACTTTCTGTGTTGATACATTTTCATGCCAGTCCTCAACATGTGATAAATTACCATTCTCACATCTAGAGAAGCAGAAAAATGGAGGAAAGCTTTTTCCATCTGTTGAGCCCATTTTTTTGACCTCCTTGTCAAAGGAAAGTAGTAAGGTCACTTCCATTCAGAGCCCTGCTCAGCCCAGCAGAGCTATGTTTTCCAATGATATCTTCCATGTGCAGAATGATGAAGTCCTTACTCCCACCTGGGAGTCTGCCTGGCCAGAAACTGACATCCCAACTTCAGTGAATCTATGGAAAATTTTGCAGCGTCACCTATGTATCCAAAGTTTCTCCATAAGAAGGTATCTTCAAGCATTAAATGCCAAGATGGAATGACCTAGGAATCTCAATTCAAATACATTCAAAGTTAATTGAAATAAGTGTTAAATCGTGGTCTTAAGGGCCTGTGCCATGTACATGACAGAATAAAGAATTGCAGTATCTTCCTTGAGAAAAGTGCAATTAATACTCAAGTTGGGATTGTTATTTAAGTAATAGACAATGCAGGCTACTGATGAGAGGAAATCTGAAATGCCCAGGAGTGTTATGGACAACACAGAATACAGAACTGACTTGTGCTATAACTTCTATTTCTTTCAGTTTATTCCTAAACAGGTAGTCATAAAGTAGAATATAATTTTCTGAATGGATGGAATCCTGAATTCTTCCTGTTTGGCTATACAGAAAAGTTGGCTATTTGATAAAACTTCTGGAAAGCCTAGGATTTGTTTAACTTGGGTTCTTAATGATCCTACAACTCTGGCATGGAAAGCAAACTGGTGTTGTTATAGAGAGGGAAGATGGAAAATTGGAGAAATCATACTTTTCCATAATGGAAGATCTGAAAAGAAGTTAATACTAAAATACAAATTAGTAGTTTTGTTGCACTGCAAACATCTGTGTCCTGAAACCAATTTTACATGCAGCCAGTGGAAATGAACACTTCCCATATGTGCTGGCCTAACACTAGAGAAATGTTTAGAGCTGTTGGAGAACTCTGGGATGAAACACTTTCCTTTGGAAAATGGCAAGCTGATGAAATAGAGGCTTTTTAGAGAATTAGTTCCTTCCAAAAACCTTTTGAATTTGAAAGAAAAGTACTGCCACTGCCAAAAAAATTTTGGCTTAACTTTTATTAATGGAAACATTCCATTTTTAGTTCAAACCAACTTCTCATTCCCCTAAATTAATTAATGTGAGACAGTAATTAATTAACTTCAGACACAAGTATGTCAGCATTAGCTGAACAACCTGCTCAATGTGCTATTGCTAGAGAATGATTCCATGGCAGAACAGAAGAAATAGCATTTGCATATTTTGACTGAATATTATTATGAATATTAATGGTATTTTATAATGTAAGTGCTTCATAGCAGTAATTATATGAAGCATAACATGAACACAACTGAACACAAATAAAGTAAAACACAAGTAATAAAAGAATAAATTAAGTGTTAAATTAGGATTTTTGCTGAGAGGAAGCATCTTGCACCTTTCATGTTTCCTACTTTCTACACAGCAAGAATGTACATTTTCCAAGCATGTTCTTAACTTGGTCACTTGAGGACCAAGTCCTCTGTCAATCTGTCTGCTATTTTCCTCTTCAACAAAGGCATCATTTTCTGAATCAAAGGTCTAAAAGTCTATTCAAAGAAATTGTTTGAATAGGCAGATACATGACTATTTTGAAGTATGTTGTAGAGAGAGAAAGAAAAAATAATACAGTGAAGTATTTCTTTATCTACTTTTGGCAAATCCAGAAGATTGATAAGTAGACTAGACTAAGAAAAAATAAATTAGATTCTCCTGATCATTTCTCATTTTATTCCAGTTCAAAAAATAGATAACTATCCAGCAGGCCGAGTCTCAGATTATTTAAATTGTTTGGAAACCATTTTGATGTGTCCCAGTTTACTGAGCCCTGAGATGCTAATTTTCAGTTAGAATTGTACACAAATTGTTACAGGCTGGGCTTTTTGATAAATCTGAAATACACTAGGGACCTTTGTCATACTGTAAACTCAAAACCAGGAGACACGAAAATAATCTCTCACACAATGTCAAACAGTATTTTCTCCATATACATATCATCAAAAATTAAGTAAAACAAGGCTGTGGGCTCACAGATGAGTAGTCTTTTCTGGGATAAACATTCTTGGAAAAGCAGGTGCAAAGCGCGAAGATATTGCCAAGGCAGGTGAGTGTATCTCATGCTGGACTTGAGGAAATATGTTGTATGGTCAAAATCAAAATGCAGAATATATAACTGTTAACTAAAACTCTCAGCAGTTAGTAAAAAACCCAAACCAAACTAAACCAAAACAAACATCCACAGTTTTTTAGTTTTGGGCTTTTAATCATGTGATAAATTTCCACAGCTTGAACAGCTCTTAGGTTCTATGGAGAAAGGTGTTAATTTATAATTAAAAGAGAAATACAACAATTGGAAATCTGATGCATTGGGGAATGTGCTTAAAGTGCCACATCCAGATTTCACTAAAGCAATTAGAAGTGAGGCCCAAAGGCATCTCTGTGCTCAAAATTATCCTTCAGTGAAATCTCTTGAGTATTTTTACACCCATAACCTCAATTCTGCCAGGTCTTGTGACAATTGGTTGGTCTGCTGCAACTCGCAAAACTCAGACCAAGCAGTCACAAGCTTCTGCTGAAGTTCTTACATATATTTTACATTGATACATGCTGCACATCTATTTCTAAATAAAAATAAAAAGAGTTGTGTAGCTTTTAAACTAAAATATAAGCTGTGAGTCCTGAAGTCTTGACTTATTACCAAAAAACTAGGATTGCTACTGATATCCATCCTTCATTCCTTCGTTCCTTCATTCTTTCGTTCGTTGGTTCCTTCCTTCCTTCCTTCCTTCCTTCCTTCCTGTTAGCAAATGAATTTCATATGTCTTGTGAACTGCAATGCCAGTCTATGAATAACTGCATGAGTGGGAAAGTTTTTAAATTAGTTGAGATCCCTTCTCTCTGTTCTCTCTCTTCCTTCCCTATTGTTAGCTTTTGTAGTTGGGGATTTTTTTCTTTATTTTCTTACCTATAGTACCCTGTAGATGTGTTTTCTGTTGTATATGGGGTTTTTTTTCTGTAACATACTTCATTATCATATAGTTGAATTGTACTTAAATTTTATTCTCTGATTATTTTTATTTCATTCTAACTGGTGAAACTCAAACTGATAAGGGAATACGTGTTAAGCGTTCCCTTTCCCCTTTTCTGCCTGTGAATTACTCCAGGGTGCAGAGGGAATGGGAAGACTTAGTTATGGTTTCTGTGGGGTTTTTTTGTCTTTCGGGAACCACTACAAACAGAAGAAGACAAGTGCTCAAGTTAGTATTTTGAGTGACTACTAAGTCAAATGGAAAAGGTAGTTGATGTTATGTCCTTCTGCAAGGATTGCGCATATTGAGCTTGCAGAGGTTTGGCTGTGGATTCTTATTAATATCATGAATCACCTGTTGTGTGGTGCACTAAAAATTAAAATAATTTAATAAAAGACTATTTATTGACTTTGGAAAGGGCTGATAGCAAGAACCCCATATTTTGAAGTGTCTGAAATGCTTAAGCATTGCATTCTGAATTGCAGCTGTGTGCCTAAAATGATGTGTTTGATATATTAGCCAAATTTTATGTACTTTTAAGGATTATCAAAGCTATTTAATGAAGTAACTAAAAAATTAGCATTGTTGATTGGATTTAAAATTTCTCCTTATCTGCTTGAGAAAATACATCATTTTATGTAAAATGTTATGAATTAAATATAACTTTCAGCTCCGTTTTCACAATTCCTACATATACATTTTCCTTAATAACATACAAACAGTTATAAAGCTCTGACAGCCCACAGCTGTTTGTGTTAGATGGAGAAAGCATGCCTATTTTTGCTCCTACAGGAAAAAAAATGAGTTAGGTTCAATGTGCTGATAAATGTAAAAGTGGTAATATTCAAAGGTGTTGTGGTTATGACAGAGACAGCTTGTTAAACATATCAAAGCATACCCCAGATAACAGCTGAATTAAGCTGGATGGTTAGGAATTGATTCTTGTTGAAAACATACTTTCTTTCCATGAAGTTTAGCTACATCGGTACATACCCCACCCAAACATTTGTTTGTTTTCTAAAACTTGGAGTAGTGATGCATATGGAAAAAAGCTAAAGAGTTTCATATGTTCAGAAATTGTGCAGAACAATTAAACAAGATGCCATTCAGATTTAGTTGTTGTGACAAGTGAGAGAACAAAATGTGAACTGCGTGCAAAATATCATTCCCCTTTTGTGAAGAGCATCGGGATATTTTTTTTTCTTGCAGGCTTGAACAAGTGACACGGTTAGCTGAGTGACACTTCACTTCCAGCTGATCCTTGGCATCAAACTTAAAGAAGTCTTTGTAAAGCTACACTGACTGATACAAGCTCAACTAGGGGATATGGTGCTCTTAGATCAGTGCTTTGGAGAATCTTATAAAAATCTTGCCTGCCAAGCTAGAAGAGACAATAAAGGGTATTTTCTTACTTTTTTTTTCTTTTAAGTCTCAAGGTTTCATTTCTCATCTCATTAAAATCAATGGGAATTTAACATTAAATTCGATGCCAGTTTTTATTCTCAAATGTAAATTTATACAGTTGTGGGGCTTTTCATGAGCTCTACCGGGAAGATGCATTTGAGAAACTAAACACTCCCTTGTTTTAACCAGTCTCTGAACACACTAAACATAATGAGGTAAAGGAAAGTTTTGAGATTTATGTGGATTCAGTGCTGGTTCAGTCTGGGATAGAGTTAATTTTCTTAATAAGTGGCATGGGACTCTGCTTTGTATTTGTCTTGGAAACAGTGTTGATAGCATGTTTGCACTCTTGATGAGCAGTGCTTGCAGGGCACCAAGGCCTTTTCTGCCTGTCATCCCAACCCAGCAGCAAGCAGGCTGGGGGTGCACAAGAAGCTGGGAAGGACTAACTGGGACAGTTGACCCCAAGTGACCCAAGGGATGTCCCGTGATATATGGCCTCATGCTCAGTATATAAACCTGAGAAGAAAAGAGGGGATGTTTGGAGTAATGGTTTTCATCTGCCTGCATCACCATTCTGGGTGGGGGAGCCTGGCTTTCCTGTAGGCAGCTGGACCTGTAGCCTGCTGATGGGAAGTGGTGAATGAATTCCTCGTTCTGCTCTGCTTGTGTGCACAGATTTTGCTTTACCTGGCTCTGCATGAGGGACAATATGGGGTGACCGTAATGAAGGCAGCTTCTTTTCCTCTTGGGTAGTGGACAAGACATGTGCTCGAAAGTCTTAAAAACAGTAGAAGGAGGACTACTTGTAAATGACCATTTTTCTGTTACAGCAGGAATAAGTTAGTAGTGTTATGTTACAAATTTTACTAGCAGAATCTATTCTCTTTAAGTGTTCCATACTTTTTACTCTTGATATTGTCCTATTAGCTTGTGGAAGACAGAGATCTCATACTCGATGAAAAATGAGGGCATCAGCAAACAACTGACTGTGCCCTGAGCATTGCATCACTATTGTAGCTTCTGAACACAAATCTCAAAAAATTCAGGTATGGCAATAACAATACTTGTTCCTAGGTCTTTTTTCAGTCTTCTTTCCTCCAAGATGACGGTGAAAATAATAACTTCTGCTCTTGGATTGGGGAACCTTTTTCTTGTTCAAACAACAGGAAGTTAGGCATTAGCTGGAGGCATTATATATATTTAATGGAGGCATTATACCTGCAGAACATCAAGAATACAAATAACTATGGTATTTTTCCATGTTTTGTACTGGATGAATAGTTACCATTATAGCTTCACAGCATGAAAATATTTCCAAGCATTTAGATGAATGATTTCTGCAACAGCAACAAATTTTCAATTATGATTGCAGCTAAGCTGAGTATTTTTTGCAGAAGTCAGACTTCTTTCAGTTTTCTTTACAAAAGTCAACATTTCAAAAGAAAACTTCTACTGAATTGTAGGCATTTTTATCAGCCTTTATGGTAGAAAATAGCTGCTTATCACTCAGATAAGATTTTTTTTTATATATATATATATATATATATACACATGTATATGCAGCAATGAAATTACACTGAGTCTATAAAAATAACCACATATTAAAATAGTGATGTCATGGTCTCTCCTGTGTTATAGTCGGTGGGAATGTTGGCCTTTGACAAAGAAATTCATTGTCTCTCATGGAAAAACTCCCAAATGCACAGCTGCTTTCTGAGAATAAGATGTAAACCACACAAATTATATCTGTTTATTATATATGGTTCTAGGTTTTTTTTCTCCCAGCTGCTGACACCTTAATAATACTTGAAAATAACCAAAAACTTCATAATTCCTGCAAAGAAATGGGATGTGTTGCTTATTCCTTTTCTGAAAGAGCTTCAGAAAATCCTTGCATAAAATGGTAGACTTTGCTATTTGTTGGCTTTCTTTGTTCTTTCTAAAAGAATGGTTTTCCTGGACAGCTTAACCTTCTTCCCTGCCCATCTACTTGCCTATTTTAATTAAACCAGATCATCAGTAAAGCACAAGGGACAGAAGATAGGACCATGGCCATTGCATGTCGTGAAGAAAACACTTTCTGGAAATGAGGACCTATCTTGTGACCTGTTTCACTGACTACTTATGCTTCCCTGCACACACCTGCTCCTGGCATGAGAGATCAGAATAGCAATGTCTTCCCACATGATGACAAAAAAATCCTCAGCATCTCTTTTTTACTTTTTTTTTCCCTAACCTGGGGACCTCTTTTGGCTGCACAAGGCAGAATTAAACAGCCTTACCCTGATACCAAAGACATCATCCATTTCTCAGGTTAATACTTCCTGTGTGGTTTCTCCGGTGTCACTTTAGGCAGCTGTGTGAGCAGAGAGGATGTTGCAGTCCTCACTGCTGGTTATGTGTGAGTGATGACCCTGTAGTGGCTGAGTTTGAGCTTCTGCCCACAGTGGTAGCTCTGAACATCCCATACAGCTGCCAGCCACTCATAACAGGACAGCAGAACTGCAGCAACAGAGCTACCACCTGGATTTTACTCAGCTGAGCAGGATGTGCCTTGGTGTGGGCTGAAGTTACATGCTCATAATGGTCTTTCCCTGAGCCTGGGTGAGAATAACTCTCCAGACTTCATATTGTATAGAAGATTTGTGTTTGAAATCTCAGTCCAGACTTGTTTGAGACATCAGCAGCAGGCAGCAAGTGTCTAAAGCCATGGCCAAAACAGATGTGTGTGGCAAAATTTATGAGGTAGTAAAACCTTCATTAGAGTAATATACAGCAACATGACTTGCTTTGAAGACAATACCTTGTTCTAACAAATCGTGAATCTCCTGCTGTAGGCAAAATTAAACCAAAGAGTATTTATATTTCCCATCTCTAAACCCTCTCTGCTTTCTGTTAATAAGCAAGTGAAATGCACTGCTTCTATCTGGAATATATGAAGATAAAAATACAATGAACTTAACATGTGCTTTTTTTTGTTTCTATCAGGCATCCCAATGCCTATTAGTGCTTTTGGCCACATCCTGCTAAATGAATGTTAAGCATAGGTTAAGTCCGGTATCCAGAAATCTTGAAGGCATGTTCATAATATTAACTTAAAAATTAAGCTACTCCCAAACCCAAGAAATAATAATAATGATAATAATAATATTGTGGCAGAGGTGAAAGGGTATTTCTTCAAATTTTCTTCTTTTCTATTATTAAAAAAGCTGAGCAAATGTAATTCCCAGCCAAAAGAAACTCATAAAAAACTGTATCCACTCAAAATGCGTGCGTTCCCCTATATAACACAGAACCACAGAATCACAGAATGGATCAGGTTGGAAGAGACCACACTGAGTCATCTGGTCCAACCTCCCTGCTCAGTCACTGTCATCCTAGAGCACACTGTGCATCTGGTTTGCATCCAGATGGTTCTTGAACATCTCCAGTGAGGGAGACTCCACAACCTCTCTGGACAATCTGTTCCAGTGCTTGGTCACCTGCACAGTGAAGCAGTTCTTCCTTATATCTGGGTGGAACTTCCCATGCATCAGTTTCTGTCCGTTGCCTCTTGTCCTATTGCTTGGCACCATTATTAATTATACATTATTTAGCACAAAAATTACTAACGTATACTGGAACGGGAAAAAAAATTCTGGTTTGATCAGTTTTCCTGAGAAAACCTAATTTCTTTCCACTGGCAGAAGAAGTTGTCTGTTGAACATTGCTGCTGTTTTTATTCAGTCCTGCTTAAAAGATCAATGGCATAGGGCAATGATGCATTTGCATGTCTGAAGATTTACTGAGACTTCTGACTGTCCCTAAATCCTCAGATTAGATACAGCTGTAGCTGCAAACACAGGGAGAGTATGGCTAGCTGATCCACTTGCAAGTTATTAAAAATATATTTGAAACAGTAGAGATGTCACAGCTGAGCTAGCGAATGTTAAAAAAAATACATTTTCCAGACTATTTAAATTTTTAAATTTTATTTTACCTTATATAGAACTATTTAAATGCTTAACTGACTGAGTTGAAAAATAAAAACAGAAGATAAGTTACTTGTAAGGGTAGTCTTTACAAAGTGGGTGCAATAAAATTTCAGCATAAGATTTGCATAGAAGATGCCAAGGATGATTGTGCTCACAGAAATTTCCACTGGAGTTATGTGATGAGGAAACCAATTTTCACTGTTTGAATAGTAAAAATTTGAGCTAAATGTTACTAACAGTTCAGACATCACTAGACTTAGTATTTATAAAGCATTTTGGGTATGTATGGCTTAAATTCCAGTCAGGCTTGAAGGACACAATTTGAAAATTCAGCTTCAAATTCAGATATTATTAGGAAAAAAAAAAAAAAGAATAGGCTTGAGACATCAAAGGGCAATAAAATTGTTTCTACATAAATTTGACTTTTTAATATGAAATGGATAAATAATTGTCCTTTCCCATAAAATACCTGTAGTCTATGTCATGGAATGGAAAACCTTAAATTGAAACTAAATTTTTGTTGGCTAATATCTTTGGTATCTTGAATTCAAAATGCTACAAGACCATTTTCTGCTTTTAATAGTCTCAGAAAAGGATGAGAATTTTTCTGGTAAGCTACAGACAGGTCTGGTATCAATGAATGTAGGCAATTGGCATTTCTCAGGAGGTCATCAAATCTCATAATCTCTTAATATTTTTCTGTTTTTTTCTTAAGGACCACCAGATTTTCTCTCTGATCTCCCATTGGTACTAGGGGTGGAGTGTAAATCCACATTGCCATCACTAGAACAATGTGTCCAGAGAGCAGTGGAGTCAATCAAGCCTGATTTCTGTGGATTTCTCTCATACCTGTCTGCTTTGTTGCAAAGCAGACCTTGAATTCTTCCTGTAGAGTTTTGGGTAGCAGGACATTTGTAATAACAACCCACTCACTCCCCTGTCAGCATGAGAGTTGAACTGACGCTGCAAACTTTCCCATAAAAGCATTTTTGTCCTCTCCCCCGCCACCAGCTGCAGAAAATACTTTGGAATTTTAAATCTTCAAGTAGTTTTTTCCCCTAAGACATCTTCAAGTGAACCAACAGATTCAAAACGTATTAGAATGAATGGATATATGCCAAAAAATATGCAACCTAATTGTGCCAATCTTGCTTGATTAAGAAATGCTGTGGTGTGCTGTGCACTGCGCAGTGAAAACTGTGGTACCTCAGTCCCAGAAACCATTACTTGTTGAGGTCATCAGAAGCCTAAAGTGTAAGGATAGTGTTAACTCCAGCATTTCATGGCTGAACCAAAGAGCTCAGATTGGGCTCCTCATGAAGGGATTCAGACCAGGGGCTGACTCAGAGCCACACGTTTCTCATGTAATCTTCAGGCAAATGCCTCAAGGAGATGTTTAAATCCAAAAGCGCATAAGCAGTGCAATGCTGATTTCCCTCTCAAAGACAGAAGTATTCTGGGTTTGTTCCACTGATTCACTTCTTTTTTCTTCCTTAGATCAAAACATTCAGAAGGTTCCATTAGAAGAAAAAGACTAATATAACAATAGGCCACACATACATAAAGTGTAATAACTTGCAAGATATTTGGTCAGTACAGCAGCACTTCTGCCTGAAATTGAGACTCTTTTAGTCAAAATATCTGTGTGGTAGGGTTTACTGATGATAGACAGTCCCCCAGATCTACAGATGAAACAGGTAAATTAAGTGGAAAACTTCAGTCTGTTATTAGACACCGTTCAAAAGTTTCCTACTGCACATTATTTTCAACCATTTTCTATTATTTATAAATTTATTATTCAAGTATTTCTAATTTCCAGTGAATATTTAAAATTTGTATTTCCATTAATTTTGCATTATAGCCTGATGTTATTATGAGTTAGCATTCAGAAAGACATGTCTTTGTGTTTCAGTTGACATTGCTGTCACTTAGCTGCCAAAATTTCTCTGGAATTTTATATTAATTATCTCTTCTTTCCTAGCTTTTTTTTTCACTTTTCTTTGTGACTCAGTGAAACGAAAACCTTCCTGTCTTTTCGCCAGTCAGTCTTTTGTTTTGTCTTCATTTCAGAACTCACTCAATGTGAAGTGCAGAGGGGTTGCAAAGAATGATTGAGCACATTAATGACCTTACACCAAGGAAGATATATCATAAAATCCTACTTTCTCTCCAGTCACTATTCCCCTTCAGCCAGTCTTCAAGAGATTCAGAGATCTCTGTTGATATTCCTTTCTTGTCAGAGAGATCCCAGAAAGTACTGAGTCTTTGGATCAGAGAAAGGAGATATTTGCTTCTGCGTGATCCATGTGCAGGCAGTTCTCAACACATACATCTTCTGCCCTGCACTGCCACTGGAAGGCTGGCAACCATATTGGTATGAGATGCATTTGTTTTTCAATTAAACTGGTATAAGAAGGCACTGTTGTTAGCTGAGTCAATATACCAGTAGGAAATTAAGTGCCACTTAAATTTCCAAGCAATATTGCCAAATCCACTGGAGTGACTGATATCAATGACAGTGATTTAGTGATTTTGCTGTACTTGTTTCACTCTTTCCAGTGCCATCTCCATGCCACAAAAGCACACACAAAAATGTATGCTTTCACTTCAGTTCCAGGTCGTTCAGAAATATACAAAAAAGTTATTTATGTATTTGCACTTTCTCTACTAACTTTTTTTCCCCATTCTTGTGGTTTCTTTGTTCCCTTTCTCAGCTGTTATTAAACAATGAGAGGGTGTCTCAGGTGCTGACCTGATTAGGTTCCTTTGAGAAACCTACCACAGATTTTCATAAACTTCAAGGTTAATTTTTTTCTGTATAAATACTTGCACCTGATCCAGCTTTTGGGATTGCTTCTACAATGAGTGGAGAAAAGCAGACATCTTCTGGGTGCAATTCATTACATTTTGCCAAAGAAATCTACTGCATTGGATAAATCCACTGCAGAATTATACATCTTTCTCTTTGCCCTAGTCTACACATGACTATCTCACAACTGCAGTTTAGATGTCTAATATTACATCATGCCTGCGTCTCATAACTCACATTCCACAGCTCAGGAACAAAGAAGAAAAATGGTGGAGACTGAAAATGGGAATGTGAAACTTTGCAAGGAACTGGTACGGTAATGGCTTAGGTGTTGTGGAACGTCACAGAAAAGGAAGGCCAGCTGAAAGTTTAGGGCTTTAGTCAAGTTATAATTTTCTCAACTTCTTTTTGTAACTTCTCCCTTTTTTGGAATAAAAAAAAAATCAGTCTTCAAGTACTCTTGGTGCTTGGTTAGAAGTTCTTTTCATGAGGTAAGTTAACTGTAAACGCTTTCAGAAGATAAAGAAATTATTTCATGTGTTATGCTGGACAAAAGGAAAATTGTGGGGTTTTTTAGTCTTGTCCTTAATTCATTGGCTTTTCTTTTAATTATTGAAAAATGAAAGTAAGTGGAGAGTTGTAAAGTGGTTCATTTTGGCATCCATGAGATGCTTCCCCTCTGAGACTTTTGCATGATACTTTTCAGCTTTCTGATGTGGGCCAAAACTGGATGGATGGCAAAAGAATTCCAAATCCACTAACTGTATAGATGCTAATGAAACTAATTTTTTTTTTAAATCCCTCTCATCTGTACCCCAATTACTAGAAGGTTGGGAGAGCTTAGAACACAATTTGACTCAAATTTACCTTGACAGATATCTAAAAAGTCTTTGTCATATTAGATTACACTTAATTGTTTTAAAGCAACGTGACCCATGCTACCTCAGTAGTTCTGAATACATCTCTTCAGCTCATGAGTTTTCCCTGGGCAATGTTTTTTTTCCAAACTTCACTGGTGACAAAATTTAAACTGTAATGCAAAGAACAAGCTTTCATTTTTCCATCATCCATTAAAATAAAAAGTTGAAAGAAATCCTATTGAAAACATTCTGGGGTAGTTTTCAGACTTTTCCACAGTTTTATCTCACTCTGATCTAACTGTTCTCATGGCCTTAAGGAGTTACTGCATTTCCCTTGAAACAAACATGCCTTTTAGATGTGTCACTTTTCTTGCTCTTGGATTTTTTGGGCTAGAGGGTTGAATATGACCAGTTGTGGTTTGTCACATGTTCCTCAATAATGGGGTTTTTTTGCACAGTATGTTATTTAACATGCTCTCTGGGTACTCCTGTTAACAAATTCCTGTCTCTAAAATAATGTAATAATTATTGTATGCATAGATATTAAATAATTTTGGTTTTTTGTTAGAAATAGTTGTATTTGTATTAGTTCCTGAGTATTTGGAAGACTTTTCAAAAAAATACTTGCTCATGAGCAACGTCGCTGAAATTCAAGTTTGCATCTTGCACAAATTATTGTGAAAGGGTATTTGATGTAGTATGCAAACCTCTGGAAAGCAAGCAGAAAATGCTTTTAATATACAAGAATTTTGCTGCTTTGTAATCAAAGATTAGTTTGTCACTGTCATTCCTTTAATGCAGCTAATATCTGGCCATCTGAGGAAAAGCTGAATTAATTGTGTGATTAAGTTCTTTTACCACAAAGATATTTGCTAAAATAACTAAGTCACCTAAGAAAGCCTTGTGTGCTTGAAATTTTTCAAGATTTTCCAGCTACTGTAACTTGTTAGTAATTATATATTGTCTCTACCTCTAAGCCTTGCCTTGACATAGTCCTCAGTCTATTCTGAGGTCAAAGCTGCCACTGAATCTTCACTAGATCAGAAGGAGATTTTTAAAAAGTCAAAATAGTTCTCAAGAATAATTCTCACGAATAGTTCTCTCTCAAGAAATGTGCCAGCTTTACAGATGAAGTTCACTATCTAACCCCTGAAAAGACTGAGGAAGACCAGCAGCTGTGCAAGTGTGATCATATTTCTCTCCGAATACATATTTAATCCCATAAGAGGCAACCAGTAAAATTAATTGGAGCTTATTTTTCTTTATTTTCCCATTTATCAAGATAAAATTTGTCATTGTTGTGTTTGTCCTATAAAGTCAAATGTATGATGAAGTCTTTGTGACATTAATCCCTTTCATGTAGCTATCAACTAAGACTACAAAAATTCACATTGCACTGGCCACTGATAGAAAATTCTTCAGACTTTGACAGAAGAACTGATAATAAAACTGTTTCCATGGTGAGAGAAAAAGCCAGTCATGGGAACATAACCAAGATGTATCCCTGTGAAGAATTGTTTTGTTAGGTCTGTACTAGCATAGATGATGGCAGAATTTATCGATGCTCCTTCTGAAAACATACACTGCTGTCAACTAGTGTTTTATTTTCTATCTGACAATACAATCTATAATTCCTTTACATAAGTGAACAGGAAAACAGCTTAGAAATTTAAGGACCTTGCAGCATGTAACAATGTTAAACAAAAATCTGCCTGCCGTTTAAGATGTATGGGATGTACATTATTCTTTGTATGTCATGGGAATTACAATTCCTAAAACTCTGAAAGTCTCCAAAAAAAAAAAAAAAGCATTCGGGTGTCTTTGTCAATATGTACTTTACATACAGTGATATATAGAAAAAAGTAGTTTCTTAAGAACCAACAGTATAACACGTCTGTGTAAACCAGTGATTCTTGTCCTGAGAAGTCAACAGTTCCTTTTAATTATCCATCAACCTAAGAGAAATTATCTGTCTCTATGAATTTACCATCTGATTTCTGGCAGCCAATACTTTCAGAGCTTGGGGCCACAACTAGGTAACAGACATGTTAGCATCCAAATAAAATATGCATTAAAGCGATTCCATGTCATGTAGCATGATAAGACATCATTTCCGTCAGGAAAAGATTATGTAGTGCAGCACTTGTTTGCTCTACTTTTACTGCTCACTTTATGGTTTTTATTCTAGAACACATCTGATTTGTATTTGTCACTTTACAAAAAGATGTTCAAGGCCACAAAGAATTCCTTATTTCCTTGGGTGCTGAAAAAGGACAGCTGGCAGACAGCTGAGTGGCACTGCTCTTTATATCTAATAATCTATCTCTGTACCTGTTTTACTGGGCTACATTTAATGCAGCAGTTACAGGTGAGGAATTCCTGCAGTATGTTTGACAGCATGGCTTTCCCACTTCCTGTCTTCTTCAGGACTGGGAAGTGCACTGTTATCAACATCTGCCCTCAGTATTTCAAAATTTGTTCCAATCTAACAACCCAAGTCAGTGTGGAAGATGTAGCTTACACGAGTGGCTAAATCACCTAAACATAAGTTCTGGACTAAAATACTTCCTGTATGAAGAATTGTGCATAGTGATCAATGTTGTTCAATCAACAACAACAAAAAATCTGATGGTGACAATTGAGAATATCAATTATTTATAACTCAGAAGAGGAATGTGCATTGCCAAACAAGATTCTTAGGTCATCCCCTATCAAATACTATTTATTGGCAAAAAAAATCTCATTCTCTTCTGGTCAGTACTGTCCATGTATAGTGGTACAAGTTGAAAGAAGCAAGGAATAAGTTTTTGTCTATTTTTGAATACAATAGACAATGCAATTGAAAGTCAGTCAAAATTTTTCTTATTCTTTTAACATTTACACTTTAAAAGGAAATAACTGATAAAACCTGAAATTTCTTTCGCATGAAAATGTTGATAATAGCCTTCTAGTAGATGTTAACTTCGTGGAAAGACTTAATTTTTTATTATATTTCAAGTTATTTCAGTATCACCCTTTATAGTCAGAACAAAATTTGAGAATTATTCAAGATATTTATATACATATAATTGAATCATGGATGAAATGTTAGTTCAAAATACAAAGGAATTTACACATTTAACCTCTTCTTGTTTAATAATCTCTTCTCAACCTATTCCAAATAAGGTCCTTAAGTATATAGTTCACAAATTTATGTCTCCAAAAATGCTTCTTCTTCTTTAGTTCTACACTGTTCCCTGCTTTCTAAATATTTCTGCTTGATGCTAATATTACATTTACCATGGTAAAGATCAAACATTTCATTTACCTTCACCTCTTGTCTTCATTAGTGCTCATCGCCCTCCTCCCTATTACATTCCTTTGACATCTGTTGGTGTCTTGATGCCCTGACAAGCTACTTTTTCATTTCCTTCCATTACATTTGTCCCATAATATTTAACAATCATGGCAGACTCCCTTGAGGATATCTCTGTCTCTAGGTCAAGCTTTTCTTTGCATTATTTCATGCTATTTCCCCCTGAAATTAGTCAGATCTGGTCATCAGTACGCCCATGGTCTAAGATTCAGTCCTAAGTCTGTAGGGAAATTCTATCTGCTTTAATTAACATTTGAATCTAGGTTACATAAAAAAAGTTAGTTGTCCAAATTTGTGTGTGAATATGGTCTTAAACAATAAGGTAGACTTTAAGAATATTTAACTTATTTTTACTGTATTGTCTCAGAATCAAACAGTTAACCTTTCTTTTATTTGTGGTTTCTTTTCTCTTTCCTCTCTCTCCAGATCCTTTTATTTTTAGTTATGCAACAGGTTGATATCTTGTGTCTTGGTGATTGTGCAAACTCTTTGGCTCAAGCATAGTCCTTCTCTCTCTGTGATAAATGAGGCCTCAGAACAGCATCACAACAGTAATTAATTAATTTAGTGCAGTAACTACACAAACTTTTTTTATATATATACACATATACAATGGTGCCTATAAATTGTTTAAATTAAAATGCTTGTTATGTAGTATTTGAGGACAGAAATAATACGTTATGGTGTATGAGAAGGTCTTGGTAAATGTAAATTCCTGAAAATTGTGAGATGGTTTTGTTCCTCCCATATAAATATCACATTGGCTAAAAACCTCCAGCATTCAAAAAAAAAAAAAAAAAAGAAAAGAAATGTATTTTGCATTGCCTTTTCTTGCTTTCCAGATGTTAATCATTTGGTACACACAGTAGACAAATTCTCCAGCATAGGTCCTAAACCATGAAGGGAGAAAATTCACTAGTGTGTCTTTAATAAAGACAATACTGCTTTCTCCAAATTTACGTGGGAGTTGTATATCGGGAGAAAGTGTTTCTTCCCGTCTTCTCCCAGTACAGTTCTTCTGTCTGAATGCCAATAAGAGTGAATCTTCATTAACATTTTTTACTGAGGTCACTTCTGTAGCAAAAGAATTGGATTTCCTGAGTCTATAAGTGCAATACATTCCAGAGTAGTTACTGGCAAAAAAAAAAAAAAAAAGTATAATTATCATATTTTTCTGGGAACTATTTTCCACTTCCCTCAATAGGAAGAGAAGACTTTCCATATACCAGTGCCAGTCTAAGTTACAACTGCATTACATCACATAGTCTGTGATTTGTGGACTTAGTGATCCTGAAATATTTTTACCTTCATTTTATGAAACATCTCCAAATAACATTTTTCACTCTCTCAAAGGCTCAGGGCAAGAAGATCAACTGCACTTTTGTGAGTTCCTTTAAATGCTTGTCCTCTGGGACATTAGCAAAAAAGAGCTCCTGCCAAATATCCCATATGCTATGGAAAAGGAAGACAACAGAGTGTCTCAGATAAGATATAAAGCTTCATTCCTGGACACCAGAATGAGTCTGCTCTCCTGTCACAGCCCTCCATGAGGTCATTCCATCACTAATGATAACAACAACAGTTAGATTAATGGAAATCAGACCTCTAAAATTTTTTCAGAAAATGTTTCCACTAGGTTTTTCACATTGTTACGTAGAACACTGCAAGTCAACCTTAATGCTGGTCAGTCCAATATTAAGATGTGTTTAGCACATGTGCTTGGTCCTCTCCATTACTCTATGCAAAAATGCAGTCATATGAAATTAATTTATGACATTAATTAATGCAATTCACTCTAACAGGTGCAATCAAACAAAATAGAAAGTTCTGACTCTTCCTCATGCTCAGTCAGTTAAGCCTGAAGTTCCTTCTGAATTATACTGCCACACAGTCCCAGAAAATCAGGCTAAAATCACCTCAAAAAAGGTAATAGATAACTGGCTACAGATTTTAAAGAATGTAGTTTTTCTTCCTTTCTGGGTGGATTAGGTAATCAGATGCATTTTGGTTAGCAGGAAAAAAAGTGCAAATAGCAATGCCATCAAGAAAATTGATTCTGATAAGTGCCTGTTTGAAATATTTACCTTGGACTGTGCAAAAGTCAGGAATGTTCTAATCCAATATAAACACTGAGTTAATACTAATACCTCTGTCCAACTCAAATGCTGAGCTGACAGAAAGATTGGGAAAAAGTAGGTGAATTAGTAGTTCAGTGTCTCCTTTATCTTGGATTCCTTTGATCTTGGAGCTTTTTGAAATTACACCAAGTTGATTTTCTTTTTGCCTCAGTTTCACTGGACTTATCTTTGGTTCATTTGGATTTTGTTTAATTTTTTTTTAAACAAATTTAATTTTTTTTTAATTTTTAATTTTTTTTTTTTAAAGAATGTGACATTGCAACTATATATATAAACTGTAGCAGCAACACATTTTGACAATAAAAGTCATCCTCCTTACATCAAGACAATCAACAGTATCTCCCTTCTGTATTATGATGCTTATAATTATAAATTATGCTTCTCATAATTATAAATTCTTAGAGTAATACCCATTTTCAGTAATTCAGCTCCTAGACAGATAGATGTAGATGCTCTCTTACACTCAAATACAGACACAGAGAGGTCCTAAGCCCATTATAATTGAAAGGTTAGGGTCATAAATTATTTTTTTAAAATAATAGCTGCATTTTTGTATCATGTACTTAAAATATTTCTAGTTAAAATTTAGATACTGTGGTCTTAGACAAAATAGTTCAGAAAATGTTATCGATCAAGCTATGTAAAATGAGCTCTGAATGACAATGTGCTGTTCAGCTGCAGCATGCCTTCTCTAGGTTGGGAGAACAATTTGTGTGTGTGGACTGACCATGTGCCACTGTCTCCAGCAGGTTCTTCTTGGGAAAATGCTGTCTCAGTGTTCTCTTCCTTTTAAAATGTTGTGAGTTAAGTCTCCTTCCTCTGCTTTTATGAGACACTTAGGTTTGTGAATTGTCTAATTTTGTCAGAGAAATTCTCAGAGTGGTATCATACACATCAAGCTCAGGCTGAGAACCGAGCCGACCCGTAAGCCATATAGCTGTGCCAGCTGGGTGCTGGTCTGGTGCTAAAGTGTCCTCCCAGGATCCAGCATCCATATCTGCAGGAATCAGTGGTGACACACAAAGGGCTGTCTGACTCAGACTGACACTTCCCAGCAGGTTGTGTACCACTGTCTGTTGGATGCCATGGCCGCTGACTTAGGAAAAAAAAAATCAGCACTTATTTTGTTCAGAAGATATGCAAACACATCTTCACTGTGCCAAAAAAAAACATTGAGCAGGAAGAAACAAGCACAGATTAAATGCGAGAGCATGGATAAGCAGCAGGCACTCAGCAGGGAGGTAACACTTTTAACAGTAACAAAGACACATTCTTCCTCCTAATGTTATTCTTCAAAAAGAAGAATTTCTGATTACGTTGACATTGAGTCCTATCATCCCTTTTGACCTGCAGATTCTCCTCTGGCCCCGTTTCCTTCAGTGAGTAGAATATGGGCAGGACAGGCTCAGAGATGCACCCCATCAACAACTCAGGTAACAATCTCGAAATGAAAAAATGTAGTAAAACCACAAAAGATTCAATCTTCCATTCCAGGTCTGAAGAAAACCTACCCCTGTATTTTTCCTGAGTGGACTTTAAACATGGCTCTGCAAATTATTGTGTCCTGCTGCTATGCCTGTTTTGGGTGCTGTCTGTGTCCTGTAGGTGATGTTAGCCACGTATTTCTCTAGAAAATGTTTCTCTCTAAATGAGTTATTTTTTCTCACAAGCTGTTTTAGTTCATCTTTAACATTAATACATCAATGAACAGAAACCTTATTTTTTTGTCCTTTTGAAACAAGATGGATTTCTTTGTAGAAATAAGGCTATAGACATTAATTTTTCTTCGGATTCCCTAGTGGAATGTTTCTGTATCTGCTGCTGTTATGTTGATGTCTTCTTATGCAAATAAACTAATTTTATAAATTTTGAAGAAATGTGGCAGCAAACGCATAGTCTGGACAAAATTTTCAGCTATTTGGACACAAATGTTAAACTTCTGAAGAGTTGAAGTAATTAATTTCACATATTTCTAGATTTTCCAAGTTCACTGAAATTGGTTTTGCTGTGGGCTTGAATCTAGTGAATAATGTACATTGTATTTTTAATTTCTTTTACATATATGTGTATATAAAGATATAGATAACAACAGCTGGATCAGATTGCTCTATTTCTTTATTCATCCTCCTACACAGTTATGAAACTTTTGAAATCACGTTGACATTGAGAAATCAGTGTTATTTTGTGGGACGATAAAGACAGGATGATTTCAATGGTTGGACTTGGTGATCTTAGAGATCTTTCTATGATTATATGATATCCAAAGAAATCTGTGTCTGAGGTTTATTTCATTTGTAGAACTCACATTTAGAAGTACCAAAGCATACTGCATGAATGACAGGAATGAGACTTCACAGCTTCTCTGGAAGGAAGATATTGATGGGGATAAGAAGTACTATTCACCTTTTAACCTGAATTTTTCATTTATGCCGTGGAAGGTTTGGTGTGACTTCTCAAGTGACACATGTGGTTTTTTAACTTGCCGTTCAGAAGGCTGAATCTGGTTCTGCAGTATAGTTTTATAACAGATGGTGGTAGGATCCCGGAGATAATGATCTTGATACTATTTCACCAGTTATTCCCCTCCTGATATAGGAAGCTAGGGAAAGAAAAATTAATTTAGACTGATCATTGTACATACAGCCTTTTTTTTTTTTTTTTCTTTCGCTGTTCTCAAAATTTCTTAAATATTCTTAGATAAGAGATGCCTTTTAACCCTGACATTTTGACAGGGTATGAGTACCTGTGGTTGTGTTAATGGCATTCAATCCTCTATGGCATAGGTATGTTTATGAATACAAGGCCAGGCTGGATGGGGCTTTGAGCAATCTGTTCTAGCGAAAGGTGTGCCTGGTCCACTGCAGTGAAAGTAGATGATCTTTAAGGTCCTTTCCAACCCAAACCATTCTCTAATTCTGTGATTCTATGATTCTTGACAAGTCTGCCAGCTGGAGTGTCACATCCAATCTGCCATGATAGGTCTTAATGAACATTTTTCTAGTTCTGCTGGGAACTGAACTGAGATTACTGGTAAAATTCTGGTAGGGTTAAGCTCAGAAACAAAAAAGTTGTATGCCAGAATTTTATCCCTTTCAATGTAATTTGCAGCTATCAGTCACTAAATTAACCTGGAGCAAGATGAGTAGTTACCTGCCATCTGATGATCTTCAATGGAATTTTTCTACTATTTAAAAGATAGCTGAAGGTGAGAGTTTAGATACTTATTAGAAGTACAGAAATCCTAGTAGATGTAAGTCCTACTTAAATGAATTTTGCCTTACATTTTTGCTGGTTATTTGACCTGAATTTTTTTAATGCACCTGAGCAATACCTATCCAGTTGGGTTTTTTTTTTCCCAGGGTTGTACTACTAGGCTGTTACTTTTGAAGCCAATGAATGACTGGCTCTTCCAGAAAAGATCATGGAGTATTTTGGGTGCTGGCACTGTATTTTTCTTCAGACTCACAATAAGCCAGTTTCTCACCTGAGTGTCAGACCTGCCTTTGACAGACCCTGTCTCTTTTAATAGCATCAATATGCATGACTTGTCTGTTATTCTCCACTGGAATTGTGAATGACATCTCAATGTGAGTTCTGGAAAAGGTGACAAAAGTAAAAAGTGAACCAAAGAATAATAGGCATGGAGAGCATAGACAGTACCATCTGAGTTTGGTGGTATTTGACATTGTCAAAAATAAAAATAGTCCTGGAGGCTGAAGAGAAAAAAAAGCAGAGAAATATCATGTGTACAAATTTGATCTTGGCTCCTCCTAGACTCCCTCCTGCAAATTTTCTTGTTGCAAGAACGTACTAAGTCGAAGTAGATGGGGAAAACTGAACTGCCACATGCCTCCTGGAAAAAGTGGACTCAGTTGTGTCAGAGACTCCCTTTGTGAATGTCATTACAGTACATTTCTACTTTTTCAGTCACCAGGACTACAAGAAACCCTGGTTTCCTGAATACAGAGAGATGTAATCTTGCCTTGGCTGGGCTCAAGACATCTCTTGCCAGGAGGCTCTGCCAGCACTGTGCCCATGAGCATACTGAAGTGGAAGGAAAGGGACTCATGCAATTACTGATGGTTTTTTGTCAGGTTTTGTGCCTTAATTATTATTCCCCTGATGAGGGAATTTTAATATCTTTTGCTAGGTGCCGTAAAGAATAAGACCTTCCATCTTTTTAGTTTGCAGATAGTTGCTTATTAAGTCTTATCAGAGAAGTGTGGCCCATAGCCGGGCTTTAGACATAGCACAGAGCAGAGAATGCCAAGAACGGCCGCTTTATCTTGATTACAGCCTCTTTTAAAGGTAAACTATCCAATTAAAACTTAAAATGAAAGATATTTTCTTTTTTCTACCAATGCTCAATAATTCACCGTGTCACGTAGTAAAGGAACTGCGGAACTCTCCATCCAGTCATTCCAAACCACCTCTCCCGCAGAATATGGAGTATTAGAAGAAGAAGAAGAAGAAGATCTAAAGGACAACTCTTATCCTCCATTTTGAAGTTTTTTGCTTTTATCTATTTACTACATTAACAACCCTAAAAAGTCTAGATTTTCACCCTGTGACAATCTTACATAATATCCCACCACCTAATTCACACCAGTGTAATTTTTAATTCTTCTCTGCGAGTATATAGATTTCTCCACGGACAAAGGTCAGAAATGCTGATGTACAGGGGGGCTTTTATACTTAAAAACAGGCAGAGCAATATTCTCTGCATTCTGGACTCCAACACTCTTTCATGTGTCTTTGAATTTTCAGAAAGCTAAATTGAGCAAAATGGCATTAGCCTTTCTTCTAAACTTGAGGGAAGAGAGAGAAGCCTGATATGCAAGACAATATATTACAAAGAATATGTTGCTATGGAGAAGAGATTGACAGGAAAAGAAAAAAAAAAGAAAAAAGAAAAGAAAAATACGTTTTAGTGTTCTAAAAATGAATAGGATGAACTTAATCCCAACAAGGAAAGAAGAGAATAATTTTTAAAGGATTAAATTGAAAACAATAAGAGAATCCACACAAAGATTTTAGAGGATATAGTGTTGAGCATGTGGAATAAATTACCAAAAGAACAAATATGTTCAACAGACAAGTTAGTTAAGTGTTTCAAAATCTTCATATAAAAAGATACAAATAAATGGAGAAGGAAAAATAACGTGAACTTCATTTACTATTTCTCCTCCATAAGTCTTTCATTTTTTGGTCTTCTCCTGTTTTGCAGCCAGTTTCATATTCAATGTCTATTGTTACGGAATTGTATGTACAATTAAAATATTAAACTAGTTTAAATGCATATAACAGAATGCATTCAATTTGAGCATTATTTCTAAACAAAGTTTGAGATTGACAAAAACCCCTTAATTTTGCAGCTGCATTTTTGTTGCTGTTGCAATAAAGAAAAACAGGAGACAAATCTGGTGCCATTGCTGTTCTTCCCTCCCGCTGGATTTCATGCCTTAGAGCAGGTGCTGCTGGGAGCTGGTGTATGTCTGTGACTCTCTGACTCTCCCCGAGCTGAATCAAAAGCAGAAAAAAGCACTTGGGCTGTGCTGGCTCCAGGTGCGTGCTGAACCCAAGAGCATAGCCACGCTCATGCTTGGACTGGAGTCTAAGTACATGCATTGTGTGCTGCCAACCAAAACAGAACATTTTATTTTAGTAACTAATATTTTTAAATTACCTATAATCATTGACAGTAAAAGGGAAGGGGGGTAGGTTTATTAGGGTATTCGGGGATCTTCAGCTTTTAAGTTAACATCGGCTAGCACAGCATAAACACATTCTGCAGGGGAGAAGGGGAGAAAACACTTCCTCCTGTTAAAAATCATGGCTGAACTTGTTTAAGGATCAAACCTTTCTATGCTGCTTGTCTTCCCAGAACTGGCAGCAGGTAAGCAGGTGAGAGTATTGGTGCACCATGCTGAGGTGTATCAACTCCTTGTTTCTCTATTGTATGAAGTTTATGAGTGGCCCTCTTCCTCCATGGGTTTCCCTGCGGGAAAGTCCTTAAAGCAGGGAATAGCCCTCTGGATCTGTGCTAGTACAACATCCAGCACACTGGCCCGTGTTAATGACTGCAGGATTCAGTGGTCATGTAAACAATAACCTCCAGTTTGGGTAGCCTTTAGTGAGTTTCCTATACCTCAGACCCATAACAACCTTTTTTCTTTGGCTGTTATCCAGAACATCCAGTGGATAATACTGCCTTTTGTGGCACCTCCAGACCCTTCATAAATGCTAGTAACATCCTGGGCTGGAATCTGGGCCCAGTGCTTTACACAATTCATGGCTGCTCAGGACGATTCTCTTTGGATTTCAGTCCTGGGGAGAAGAATCTGCTGGCTTTCTGCTGAGAAAGAGAGAAAGAAAGAAACTTAGCTGGGAAACAACCCCTCATGCTTTCTGCCTCCTGCTGCAAGCTCTGGAGCAGCAGGTATGCTTGCAGCTGCCTCAGCACACCTCGTGCCAACGTTGGGGACCTCGAGGAACAAAAGTTCCAGCTGCCACCTCCAGGAAGCACAGTGCAAGGGGCTGAGCCCATCTCAGCTGGGGACCTGGAACAAGGTTAGGAATAAAGGATGCAGATTGGGATGGAGTTAGAGACTGGAGGGAAAACAATGATATGGCAGTGGGTAAAGGAAACCAGACGATGAACTGAAAGGGGTGAGAGGGGAAATTGCCAACCCTTGTTCAATAGAGCTATTCAGTCTTAAGGAAAGAGATCAAAGTGAGAAACTTTTTCTCACTTAAAGGAGACTGTGCTTAAGCATTCAGGAAGACCTCTCTTTGATGAGATAGTGAAAGGCTGTTTAAAATTACAGATGGTACAGTTTATTTTTGCTTGTTCTCCACATCCCAAATTGAGATGGTTGGCTCAAGGACAGGATGGCATAAAGCTAGCCAAAGAAAATGTGGCCCCACAATCCTGGGTTAAATATGGCTTATGCTTTGTCAGCAACTCTGAAGGAGAAGAAAATAATTGACAGTGCATACTTTGACAAAACCAGAGCTGCAAGCGGGAGCTCAAATGTGGGGTTTTTCTTCTACAAGTGAGTGTATGTTCTCCCAGTTCCTGCCAGACTGAGGAGAAAAAACAAAGACTAGGGCTGAAATATCTCTCTTACTGATTCAATATTTTATTAGATACAAGGCCACTTTAACCTTGAATGTTTGAATGAACATTCAAACACATTTTTGAACATATTTTTGGGGGGAATTTTAGATATACAGACAGACATGCCTGCTCTATAGACAGGTAGCAGGTCTATTCCTCTTCAGTTGTTGGATGAACTAGACAACAGATGTGTAAAGTTCAAAAGTTCCTTTGCCAGAAGTGCAGATGAAAAATCCATTTGCAATGTATCTGATAAAGGTAATATTTTTATTAGTTGAAAATATAATTTTGAAGAATTATAAAACTACCAAAGACTTGGCTCAAAGTTCTTCTGTAAACAGTTTTGTATCAGAATGTCATCGAAATTGTAAATAACTCAGAGATAAAACAGAAACATTTGAGAGTACTTATTTTTTTTAACTGGACAATAGTGACTTAACATACATCAACGCTAGCAGAATAGAGGACCATGGAATTTTCACTTGCACTGTATTGGTGAGTTAAATGCTGATCTTGAGACAGAAGCTCAAGATCAATTTATGATATGTGAGTTGTAGGTACTTTTCATTGCCACCCAGTTACTAAATGCAACATCTTTTTTTAACTAATATTTATATAATTAGTATCAACTAAATTTTCCAGATTTCATAGCTAAAAACAAGGCAAGACAAAGAAACCTTTCTCTAAAAGTTCGAGATTTATAGATAACTGGAACTATTTGGAAGTCAATGTAGAATTAAAATGATACAACATCAGTCTCTTTAATTAGAATTTTATGGGAATTTCTAGTGGGCTTTTTTGTTAAAAAATTATATTCTGGGCGTATAAGGCATACCTACCGTAAAAACCAAACTGTCTTATGACCAAGTCATTGTAAAGGCTAACAAATAAGAAAGCCATTTTTGCTTTTAGAGACTTCTGTCAGAGCTATGGAAATACATTGGGAAAATTCCTTGGAAAAAAAAAAAGTGAAATGAATATTATTTAAATGAGTTTTCAACACATTCATTTCTAGCAAAACCTTATTTACAAAAGAAAAAATCCTATTATTAGGTTGAGTAACTTTGAAGTCCTCTTCCAGAGTATTTGCTCAGGAAGCAGATTATATAACCTGGGTAGAGATATCCAACTAAATTTTATGTAAATGAAAAAGGAAAAGCAGAAATACAAATTCATAAGCAATCCAATATCTTAAAAAATGTCAGGTTTATGCATAACCAGGAATAGAAAAATTATTTTAAAAATAATTCTAAGAAATATTGTGTTCATGGACAATTCACAAACAAGAAAGAGATGTGTATTTCTCAAAAAATTAATTATTAAATTACTGATCATTCTTTCATATTTCAGACTTTGAAAAATGGTTTTCTAACTCAATCATTATGCTTTTAGAAGGGAATGAAGGAAGAAAGTAAATTTTGCATTTGCGAATGCATGGTATTTTCTCTCTTTCTAACTACCTTGGGTTTTATTGATTTTTTTTCAAGTTTGTTCACACCTTTAACAAATTCTTTTTAATATATTACTTTGGGTGATTAATTCTATTTCCATTATTAACAGAATTTATCTCTTCAGTGAACCATCTATCAAAATTACTACAAGATGACAAATCAGTAGAAAGAAAGTCTTTTAGCTGACTTTATGTGAGCCTGAAGTTTCCCCTGTTTTCATTGGTACTGCATGTTGGAACTGAAATGAGACAGAGCCAGGTAATTAATGAGGTAAGAGACAAACAGGAAAAAACAACGAGAAGAAAAGGATTCTCTGTGACTCTGAAGAGTGAAAATGTGAAGGATTAGAGCATATTCCTTTTGGGATTTCTGCATCAGGGTTAGAAACCAGGATGATAGGACGAACATGCAAGCTGTGATGTTGCGTGATGATCCCACCTAAAGAAATGTGTAAAACAAGACTGAGCCAGACTCCTCCCAAAGGTACACATTGAAAGGATAAGGGGCAACAGTCCCAAGCTACAGGAAGATAAATGATTTAAGGATAATGCTTCCCACAGTAAGAGTAATTCAAATCTGAAACAGGTTGAGAAATCTCCAAATTGTCTTGAAGATTTTAGATACTTATCAACCTGATCTGACTTCAAAACCTTAAAAATCTATAGCAGAGGGTTGGAATAGAAACCTCCAAGGGGTCCTTTAAAGCCAAAATATTCTGATTCTCTGGGTGGGTGCAATAGATTAGTGAATAGGGAAATTATTTATGCTTTATAGAGTGTAAATGAGGGAGAAAATTTTTCACAAAATGACTGAACTTCATATAAAAGCAAATTCCTTTGTTTCAGGAAAATTCCTTTACTTCTTAACCAAGTGGTCTGTGCAACCTATTCAATTGTGAGCAGAAAACATGATTGAGAGACTGTAGGAGTGTTAGCGTAGAAACACATAACCACGGACGGGTTATATGCCAGGTGCTTTATTGAGGCGCCGGGAGGAGGGGTACAAACCCAAATCAATCCCTACTCATCGATTTCCAATGCCCACATTATATACCCTTCTCATTACATCATTATATATTAATCATTTACCCAAGCATGATTCTCAAGACCTCCTGAATAATCATCTTATTCATTATTGTTTCCACTCAAGCATAAGTTTCAGCCCCCTTTTCCCAGGTGCAGCTACACAATTAACCCATCTATCCTAATCTTCTACACAGGTTTAGATTTGCCCCTTACCATCTTAGGCAGATACGCAGGTTCAGGCTTGCCTGAACAGAATGTCCACCTTGCTCTCAGGGCCTACCTTAGCTACTACAATTTAGAAACATTTTAACCCTATGCTATCAGGAGTCTCTCCTTAAATGTGGTGCACACAAATGAAAGTATCTGTGAGCTTCTAGGGTGTACATTGGACTTTGTGTCCTTAGAAAGGCAGTATTTTATCATTTGAAGCAGGTTGAAAAAAAAAGTCTTCTGTTCTTTTACCCATTTACATGTTGTGCCTGGGTCTGAGACCAATTTTGTGTCCTAATTTCCTCCTTGAAACAGTGTAAAATCCTAACCTACAGTGCCCCATAGCGCTCCAGAGCCCCCAGGGGAGAGGTGACAGCCTGTGGTAAGTCAGGATGAGGATGTGCTTGCAAAGGGTAAAAGCGTGGTATTCAGCTGCTGGGGATCTCCTCAGCCCCCGGGAAGGGATGGACAAGGGCTGCTCAGGAATGCCAGGTAGGACCAGGCCACGGTGTTCCCGGGAGGCAAGCTCCATCAAACACACACTGTGGCCAAGTCACCCTGCTCCCTGCGACCCTGGGCTGTGGTGAGCAGTGAAAAGAGCTGCTGGCAGTGGGGCTGCCTGTGCCTGAGAGTCTTTGCATGACTTAAAAGCGAGCAAAGGGGAGCGTTTCTGCTCTCAAAAGGTTATGCTGCACAACAAAACCTGCAGTATTGAAGAAACCTGTATTTGTAACTTGCTGAGTCTCATGCATGTGAGAAAGGGTTTACTGGTTATTTTCTTAGACTGCTGCTCTTGCTGAACCATAGCATAAGAAGTTAACTTAAACTGGAAGACTACCCTCAGTTTCTTGAATTTTTCTTTAAAGGAAGCTTAGAATTTGATCCTGTGTAAAGCTTTCTATAAAATTTTTATGAACTATCAGGTTGAAAAGTAAGTTTTCCCTTTTAGCAAAAAATAAAAACCTTAAATAAAGATTTTTAAATTTCCAATACAAATTGCTAAATACTTTTACAGATGCCCCAAAGTATAAAATGAAGTAAAAAAAGTTATCTTTCCTTTTCTCCGTTTTATTTAAATTCATAAAATAGAAAGAAGAAGATGAAAGGGAAGAGAGAAAAAGATAAAAACATTGGATTTGATGGGTTCTTTAACCCAAACTATCTTTATATATAAAGCAGTCCTTATACTTTTTGATGAGGAGTAAAAATGACAGTTTTGTTTTCTGAGAAATTACAGACCTAGGTTTCTACTTGCTTTTCTTACAACTAACTTTCAACTAGCTCTCACTTCTAAGAGATTACTTGACAAATAGGAAATAATCTTATGAGAAAATGTTTTCTGGATCATTATCCTAGTTTGCCATTATTGTTGGATCTCAGTTTTAAGTGTTATCTGAAACACTGATGACTGTGAAACAGAACCCATTCTGACTTGTCAGTTACAAACCAAATGGTGTTAAAAATCTTTCAGTGCAGCAGTACCATTATTTTATGACAATAAAAATGTTTCATTGTCAGTGGGTCTTCACTGAACATTGCTGAAAAAGGGAAAGAGCAAGAAGCCCAGACTTCATTAACTGTAATAAAAGGAAATTTTAGAAAGTATTATTCCAAAATATCCTAAAATATCCATTTTATGAGGGATTACATATAGTAGCACAGTGAAGTTGCAATGAAATAAATACTTTCTAAATCCTTGGAAGAGTAGTGAACTTCATATGTGATTTTTTCCTGAGAGAACATTTGGAGAAGAATATTTCAAAACATTCTGGTGACATTTGCACTCTCTTTCAGGTCAAAAAACTTAATTCTCTTTCATCATGCTGAGTTATTAATTTAACATAACAATTTTTGAGTTAAGGAAGTATTTAAGATTCTTTATTGGTTTGGATAATAATCTGTTGTTAAAAGACAAATTTTATTTAAGTTGCAGTTTATATTTCAAGCAACTATGCTGAAATTCTGCAGAATTGAAATGTGAATCAAAAAAGTATTAGAAATGAACCCACAGCATTAATGCACAAACATACAATAATAACACACAAAACATACTATAATATTTACAAACTTTAAAGAAAGCACTAGTGTGATATAGGTTCAAAGTTATTCTTCTTTGAATTTCCGATTATAGATTTTTAGAATATACTCTTGTGACTTTGCACTGTGAAGAGGTTCAACAAGACCATGTGCAAGGTCCAACACCTCGGTCAGCGGAACAACTGGAATCGATACTGGATGGAGGATGAAGAGATTGAGGGAAGCCCTGACAAGAAGAACTTGGGGATGCTGGTGTTTAAAAAGCTGGACATGGGCTGTTAATGGGCACTTGCAGCCCAAAAAGCCAGCTGTATCCTGGGCTGCTTCCAAAGCACCCTGGTCAGCAGGGCAAGGGAAGTGATTCTGTCCCTCTTCTGGTGAGACCTGACCTGCAGTGCTGCATCCTGCTCTGGGGTCCTCAGCACAGAAATGATATGGAACTGTTGGGGTGGGTCCAGATAAGGGCCATGGAGGTGATTGGAGGGATGGAACACTTCTCCCATGGGAATTGGTTTAGAGAGTTGGGGCTGTTAAAGCTGGAGAACAGAAGTCTCCAAGATCTTATTGTGACCTCCCAGTACCAAAAGGGGATTTAGAGCAAAGATGGGGAAAACTTATTACTAGGGCTTGTTGCATCAGGACAAGGGACAATGGTCTTAAACTAAATGAGGGTAGACTCAGACTAGATATAAGGAGCAATGTTTTTACAATGAAGGTAGCAAAACATTGGACCAAGTTGTCCAGAAATATGGTAGATGCCCCATCCCTGGAAACACTCATAGGCAGAGTGGACAGGGGCCTGATCAACCTGATCTAGTTCAGGATGTCCCTACTCATTGTGGTAGGGACCCTTATAAATCCCTCCCAAACAAAACTCTTCTATGATTCTGTATGCCTAAAATTATTTTATATTAATTTATGTATAAGATGGATTTCTATATGAAAACACATCTGTGTATTGCAGATTAATGTGCATTTTCAGACTGCGGTATAGTTGGCTTCTTAGAAATGTAGAGACAAACGTGCTCCCAGCTGAAATAGCTGAAGCTATTGACAGTACTGAAGTAACCTATGATAGGTGCAAAATTACTCACAAGTACTCTCTTGAAAAAATGTGGCTGCTGAAGACACCAGTGAGAAGCTTGTGAAAATCTAGGCTTCTAGACCAGCCAACACCTGTGCAAAACTAGTTACAAAAATTTTAAGGATGTTTCTAATATAGCACGTGGATCTGGCATTATTTATGCAGCTAACTGTCTCTCAAAGCCAAAGGATCTCAGTCCAGGGAAAATACAAGGTGATGTTCCATATCCAGGTATATTGTTCTGTAAGGATAATTAGGAGATTGATTAGGCTCTTGCTGACGTCAGTAGCAGTCTACTGTCGACTTCACTGGGAGTAAGAGTTAAGCCCAAATTACTATGTCTGCAAAATAAGACATCCTTTGATTTTTGTCCATATTCTCAATTGATGATTTCATCCTTATGGAACAGTTAACTTGAAAGACCAGCCTTCTTATGAATTTCCTCCCTCAAGAAGTGAAATCCATATAACACCTTATGGATTATTTTATGATCAATGAGGTTTCCATTGTATTATGACTGATTATGCTGAAAATCTATTAAAATTAATAAGATATATGGCTTTCGAAGAAATACACAGCTACAAACCTTTTTTTTTTTTTTTTTTAGGTTGGCAAGGACAAGTCATTAATAATTTCAGAATAGAGTTGTTAAACAGAATTCTAGTTAATTCTGCCAGGTCCCAAGAATTTACACTTAATCTGTCTTCCTTGTTTGACTTCTACCTTTGGCAAAGCTATTACATTTCAGCCAGTGAACCATTTCCACAAATGTTTAAAGTTACATTTGAGAGTGGGAGAAAGATGAAAGCAAGCGCTGTTTCCAAATTACAGACTTATTAATTTCTATGAAAAACCCAGGTTAGCTGCCTGAAAATATTTGTATTTCTTACTGAAATGTAATACAGACTGGCTTTGAACTTCACAGTTTCAGTAAAACAAAATTCAACGTGTTTGGGAACCTTGGCCCTCTCATAGCAAGATGCCTTGTAGGTGGAAAACCAGTGTCAGCACAAACTGGAATAGATACCTATCACAAACCTTCCCTTATAGGTTTTCCCATCACCAAGTAAGGGACTTCCATTCTGGTAAATGTGTATGAGCCAACACACCAATATATCAAACTTAAATGCTCTTGAAAGATAGTGGTTCTCAGTGAACATAGATCTTCACATTTTTCTCACCTTTTGTTTTGCGTACTCGAACATTAAAAAACTTACATGTGATTTATTATTTTCTTTTTTTGGCTTTTGATAAATGCTCAGAAATAATCAGTCATTCTGAATGACAGTAAATAGAAAGCATTATTTTCTACCAAAACCATGGATAATAAAATGATTCTTTAGAACTGGATAAAAATAAATTAGGGAGCTGTGGTTCCAGAACTCTAAATAACGGGAGACAAAAATTCTCTGTCAAGTAACAGAATCAGTTAGTAGACAAATGTTGTGATGTCTTTAAAAAGCCAGATAAAGAGGTTAATTTTGTATGATATTCACTAGGATTCCTTTATGAGTGTATATATAGTTGTGGTCTTTTCACAAAAAATAGAAAAATAAGGAACTAAAAGAATAAACATATAGATGGAGGAAAGAGATATTTCAGAACTTCAGTAGGTTTCTTGTTGTGTTTATCGTTTTTAAGAAAGCATTAACATTTGGGGAACCTGCTGAACTGAAAATCACACTAAAAAATCTGAAATATTACCCCTTTACTTAAAAACATTAGATTTAGTTTGCAAAATATTATGCAGTTTGGACATATTGTACATCTCATTTGCAGTACGCTGCTTGTGGCAATTAAATTGAACCCTCAAAATGGGTGTTGACTCCATCTGAAATTAATGTTGATTAAGTTTCCATGGACCAAATGCAAAAACTATTAGGGGAGTTGAAGCTCTGCCATATCACCTAATGTGAAAAAGGTGGTATATATAATATGCATACATGCAATATTGGCTGGCCCCTTGTTTTTGCTGTTGCCCTAGTCACTGCCATAGCAATCTTCTGACCATTTTAAACCAAAAGCTGCAGTCAACACCAACCTTATCACGTCTCTAAAATAAATCTTTGTTGATTGCATTGCTCTTGATGGCACATGACAGTTGCTCAGATATCATCTCTGCGGTTACAGCTTTTCAACAGATTGCATTCTTTAAACAACTTTTTTTTGTGCAGCAGCAGGTGAACAAACGCCCTGAACAGCTGCTGAGGGAGAAGAAATTAAATTCTGCCAGCAATCCCAGCCTCACCCTGCCTTCTCACACCACCCTTTTTCTTCAATATGACCTTATGTGGGAGCCAAATTTTTGCCATGATGATACAATTCTCATGGAATACAAGGAAAGTCTGAGGACAATTTTTCCTAAACACTTTTGTTCCATTGTTCAGCAGTATCTGTTGAAACTTACTAAAGAAGGAAGCAATTAGTCTTTTTTCCCAATAATACATTTGCAATGCAAAATATTACTGAAATCTTGAAATCATTTTACAAGTCATGTCTGCACTATATACATACATACATACATACATACATACAAACTTGTCAAACATAGACTCAAATTTTAATATTTTAGTGATAATGTATTGACATGTAAAACCAAAATAGATTATGATTTCACTTCAAGATATTTCTTGGTCAGTGGTGAGTTAACTGTAATTTTTCATGTCACTATGTGTAAACCGAACATCTCTGCAATACTATCAGTGATTGTTTTTGTTGCTTTTTTTGCTTTACACTTGAATCAAAGTTATAACAAATTTCTGTGTTCTGGTATTTAATCTGATTTGCTTGAATATATAAGTCAACAAAATAGATATTTATAGATCAATTGAACTTTTGAAGGGTTTTAAGGGTGGATGTTACATTTTGGTTTTGAATTAACTTGGCAATATTGAAATTGGTAAATTGATCCTTGGAGATATATCTTCCACAGGTCAATTACATTTAAATATTTATCACTGCATCATTAATCCTATTAATCTTTTCATTGTTCATTTTTATTGCTTCAATTTTCTTCCTCATGATTTATCTGTGAATACTCTTACTTCAGGTGTCACTACTGTTTTGTTTATAAAGAGGGTGAAATAGAACAGTCATTGCTTGAGCTCTTCCTGCTGTTGGCATATTTGAATTATTAAAAAAATGTTTTCATTCATTTTAAGTATAGGCTTAATAAAAGTTATAGGGGAGTTTTTATTCCTCTTCTGTTGCAAGATATCAGCTGGGTACACGTTCTTATCAGAGTTAGGGAATGGCATATTTGTGATATATTAAGTTAAATGGGACTCTGCATTGGGCAAAGTAGTTGTCAAGTGGTTTAGGGAAAATACATGAGAACTCCAACAGAGAGATATTATTAAGTTTCCAGAGGACAAAAGAAGATGTAAGATGAGTTTGGATGCAAAACTGAGGAAACTGTTAGCAGCTTCTCATCCTGTTCAACTGAATGGATAAATAAAAACACCCATGACAAGACATGTCATGATGGCTTCTATCTTAATTCAGTTAAACGAATATCAGTAAATACAGGAGAAAATCTTTTGTCAAATACCTCTAAAAGATATTAAATTACATTAGTTTTCCTCTTGAGAAATGGCTTTTGAACCTTTTTCTACAGTTTGAGCAAACTGTTGCTTGGTCTGGATTTAAATTCAGCCTTACATATAAAGCAGTTCCTACTTGCAGTAGAGGTAATTGCATAGGCAAATGTGAACATGGATATGGATATGGATATGGATATGGATATGGATATGGATATGGATATGTTTGAGGAATTCGGTGGATAAACTTGTAAATACTTTTTAAAGAAATATGATTTCCTTATATTTTAAACTGTGAAAACAATTGAATACTATTGAAAAAATATAAAAAGGTCAAGTTTTGATTTAAAATTATGACAGAAAAGAATTTTTTAACCAGTAATATTTTAGAGATTGTCTGCTTGAACTATTTTTGATCACAATGCTAATATTAAATTCACAACATCCATACAGCTTTTACCGTATAAAGCCTCTAATACAGGAATTTAGGACTGCAAAAGACTGCCTGAGTCAGAGAATTGATTGCTGGAAAGCACGTATTTCTATTAAACCTACAACACTACAAAATATTATCCTTTCAATGTTGTTGTGATCCTGTACCAGAAGTTTAATTGTATTTTCAGAATTATAAACAAAAACAAATTATATGTAAGATTTTTGTTGCAAACACAATGAAAGTTGCTAGTTCCAGTTAGGAGGGTTGCTCCAAATGGAGATGGAGGAGATTCTAAAAATAATTGGGAAGACGATAATAGTGCATAGAATTTCTGTGAAGGTTCTGGACATTTTTATAAATATACATTTCTTGGTATTCCTGAAGGCACCATGAAACAGTACCTCTAGACTCATGAGTGTGAACAGTCTTACCTTGGATATTAATTTAAGGTCATTAACGTAAATGAAATAACTGCTATGCAATCCAAAATAATTTGCCTCATTTTAACTTTTTGGTCACTGATTTAAAAACACGACACTCTCGGAGCTCAGGGGGATGGTGGAGGAGAAGAAGATTTCAGAGTTTTGGAAGGGACACACAGAAATTCTCTTTTGAAGTGAGTTACAAATGCTACGGCATTTACTCTCAGAGACAAAAAACTAGGAAATCCTTGTGACTAAGGTCTTTCTAGACTGACATATTTCCAAGTTTCTAATGCAGCAGTAAAAATAATCTTAAAAGAGGCCTCATGAGTTGAAAACTCAAGTAAGAAAGATGCTGCTGTGATGAGATTATATTAAAAGGTTTTAAGACTTTTGTGTTTTTCAGGAGCTGAATGTTGCCGCTTCTAGAAGTAACGAATTTTTAAATTGGCAAGGCCGTTTTTCTTGGACATTGAAAAATCAGAAAGCTTTATTTTGCCCAAAAGTATTTTTCTTCTTTCATGATCCATTTACCTGTTTATTTAATAATGTCAGTCAGACTGCAAAGGCAGACATTCTCACATCTTGCTACTGATTTACTTTGAATATGTTTGTATTGTTGTCTTCCAAAATAAATATGTGGATACCATTTTGTGGCAGTGTGTTTTTATCACAGTAACTGGTGAGCAAAATGGTTCATATAAAAAATGCCAAACATCTATCATGTTTTCAGGGTTTATGGAAATGTTTCCTGTTTAACCTTTCAGAAGATATAAATTTGCTTTTGTTTATGCATCAATTTTTAGCAGTGTCATCCTTTTCAGAGTTCAGGTGTAATAATATATTATCTGTGACCTTTATTATTTCCTTGGCATAAAAATATGAAATTACATAGGAAAAACAGGGCACTTCTGAGCAGTTGAGCAGTAGAACCGTCATTATTTACTGGTATTATATAGGTGCTAACCATTTGCTCAGCTAACTAATTTAGTAGAAATAATAACTTTTGATATTTTCCCATCTGGCGTTCTCCAGTATCTCTGAGGCATCTCTTAATTCTTGTTTTCTGCATTTTGCCCCTTATAAATTCCCATGCTCTTCAGACATTTGGGACAGAAACTTGCTGTGATGAAAAATACTTGTGTTTCTCAACATCTAGATACAGAGCATGGGTGGGAGCTGGCTAAAATATGTGTATTTCAACAAGAACATCCTCTACAAGTGTTAGCATGACTTACTGTTGTCATGCCCTCAGGATAAAGAAGCCCAAATAAGATCTGTCTGCAGCAGTAGATTTATTATGGCAGTTCTTTTCCAAGTTAATCTTAGACTGAGTATCTAACACATGCCTCATTTTTCTCAATGGTGCTTTTGGATACAGGCATAGACTAATATCATAAATGGAATGAACAAAAAATCAGAATATAATCAAACTTCAGTTAAAAAAAAAAATTAAGCCAGACGAAAAGATTTAATAGAATATGTGACAACTAAGTTTTACAGCCATGACCCAAAACAAATCATAAAGTATCTAAACCTGATGAAAAATCTTGTTTCATTAAATATTTTAGTCCAATTTCTCAATACTGAATTGCACAAACTTTGGATAAGGTTAAAGTGACGTGTTACTTGAAATGGAGCTACTGAGTCCGGTGAGGTCTCAAAATTACTCTGCATCTCCTAAACTGACCTGGATGCACAAAGCACTGTGACTGCTAAAGGAACACTTGAAACCGAAATCCAATTTGAAAATATTTAATAAAGTTGACCTATACTCAGACCTATTTCTGGACAACACCATACTAAAATATGTGGTTTATACCAATGCAAAAATAAGGAATTGTAAAGACAAAGAATTGTAAGTGTTCTTCTTGATCTGATCCTAGATTGTCCCACAACAGAAAAAACAACTAGATTTTTTTTTACAATTGGGAAAAATACCCTTAATGTAAAGTGTTTTCCTTCTTGTTTGGGAGGAGACAATGAAAGAAGGTTGAAAACAATGTGAAGAGTGGGTTGATGAAGAAACTATGGTTTACATATCTTCATCAGAGAAAGTGCAGCTTACTAACTGTCAAAACTTTCAAGTCAAGGGAAAAAAAATATAAGGTGATGATGATTTACAGTTATGCAACTTGGAAACAGGCAAAACTTTTCTAATAAAGTTAAATAGCAAATGGAATGACTGAGAGAGATGAAATGAGTTTTCCAGATGCAGATGCTTTCACATGAGGGCCTTCTCTCCTGGGAGATATGATTTAGGCACACAAAGGTTCCAGAGGGCATCCAAGGAAGAGAAGCTAACTGACTATGAGATACTTCTTCACAGTATCTACAAACTTGTTACCTGAAGATCAATCTGACTCTGAGGAATTTGGACAAACATCCAAAGAGTTAGTTTCTTAGGGAAATTAAACTGGATCTCTAAGACATTTGAGACACCCGCATCTCTATTGGAATGTTCACTTTTTACTCTGAAAATGATTTGAAAACTCAAAATAAAAAGGCATGTGAATAATAAATTCATATTTTGGTAAAACAAAAACTTAAAAATACAGTTTTGGTTAAGTATATTTTAAGTAACACACAGTATTTGTTTGGATGAAGCCGCTCTTACACGTAGTAGCTCTAAATATATTTTTCACCTTAAGAATTTTAGAAATTTATATCTAGGTTTTCTAGTGGTAATGATGTCAGGATGCTGCCATGGCTTCATGATCACTGGTCAAGAGTCCTCTGTTACTTCCATGTGCCCTCCCAGGGCACATCCAAATGTGATTTCAAGGGTGATTTGTTTCATTAAGCACTGTGATATGTGCAAGTAGCACTATAAGCCCTGCTGGAAACACTTAACCACACTAACAAACCTGAGTCCTTTTGCTCTCTTAGAACCTGTAGGGCTGTACAGTGTCTTGCAAATACAATGGTGAGATTCATGGCAGTGCACTCCTTTTGGTGGGAAAATTCCAATAAAAACTTTTGGTGTTTGAATAAGTGCAGACGCATGTGGGCAATCTGACCAATAGGAAAATATTTACATGCAGAAGGACAGAGGGAGTTTAAAAAGGGTGTGTAGGCTCTAGACACAGACACACACATGCATGTGCACATGCACATACTCACAGAATTAAAACAGAACACTTTTTTCCTGTAATTATGAAGAAAATTATGAATGTAAAGAGTAAGAAAGTGAATGTTAGACAAAGGTGCAAAATTAAGCGTTGTCGTCCTTGCTGCCTTTATGAATTTATGCTCCAGCCCAGTTAAGCACTTAAGCATATGCATAACATTATGTATGTGAGAGACATTAATACTTATTGCTTGAAGTTATGCATGTGTTTAAGTGCTTACCTGGATTTGGGACTTGATGCAATTCAGCTTGTCTTTTCTTGGCTGTTTGACTACTGTTATAATGCCTTTTAGAGCAGTACTAAGTAATAGTATTCAAGAAGTAGTATTAAATAATCTTTTTAACATATTGCATTTAGTATACAAGGAACAATTGTGGCTGCTATTTCCTGTATACCTATTTAGAAACAGAGATACAGAGTTTCAGAGCTTTTCTGTGGGTGCACAACTATCCCAGGATGGTGTTGGAAAAATAGTTCAGATCATTTGCTTCATAATTTCTGCTCTAACTGCTGCACTGCGATGTCTTTCATTCCTGGGAAACTTTTAAACAGGTTTAAGCCTTCATCTCAAATTTGGCAAGATAGATTGCATCTGAAGCCATGTCAAGGTCTGAAAATTCTTGATCAACTAGTAAAAAAATATTTCCACTTCTGCTTTTCTTGGTTTTAAGTTGGAACTAGAAGTGGAACTCCTGAAATAACACAAGAGCAAGTGCCAAGTTCTGTATGAATACCCTTTTTTTTTTTTTNTTCCTTTAGGGATTTGTCAACAGTTCTAAATAATGCTTGTTGACAGGTAGTTAAAGCTTGCACAACTTGAGGCTGCTTTGCAGGTGGGCAAAGGAGGGTTTTGGGGCACTTTACCAGGGCTATTCTGAATCATGATGGTGACTCAGTGCAGTGGGGAGGGCTGTGAAGGGTAACAGAGTTATACCCCAAGCATTTTCACTGCAGCCTTTGGAAAGCAGCAACTTGTGCCACTTGAGGATTCACTTGCTGTGAAGCAATCTTCGTACAGCTGGAATCAGGGCTTCCCAACTCTTGTTCACCAGTGTGCCACAGCTTTAACTTAACCATGATCCACGTCCACATGATGCCTGTAAGTCTATAGGTTGTGTATGCTTTACATTCTGCTTGTTGACCATAAATTAGGCACTTACAGCATTATGTGCATTTCTAGGGGACACTAAGCAGAATCCTTCTATTTACAAAATCTCCAGAAATAATATAAAGCAAAGTACTATAGTATATAAAAAGGAAGAGCAGGGAACAATTCTGCCCACCTACTCTCCAGAGAGTTTCCCATTCTCTGGAGAGGTTACATCAGAAAGAAATACTGTCTTTTCTTCACCATCTTTCAGACAAGCAAAGACCTAATCTTACTATAATTAAAATGCTTGGCAGAGAGAACAGAGGTGATGCTGGCCTTGGGACCTGTCCTTGGCAATAGTGAATTAGTTGGGACACTAAGAAATAGTAGAACCATCCCTCTCACATCATAGAACACTGCAGATTTTGCCACCTCTTGCTGCAAACCTTGCTTTCTCTCACATGTGTGAATAGCAAGATAGTAAAATGGTGACCCTTAAAGAAAATGTCCAAGCGGTGCTGTATGGATGCCTCAGCAGGGACGACATCCCTTTCCTTTGGAGCTGATTAACAATTCCTGTCCTTGGCCTCACTGAGGAAAACTGCAATATTGACCCTGCTGTCCGTGATAGTTGTTATCATTACATAATTTTCCCCTGAGAAACAAGAAATTAAAACCAGATACCTCCTGAGAAGGCTGAGATGGAGGAGCTAAATTGCATGGTTGTTGAAATCAAAGCCAGTTCCCAAACTGCTTGTTTTAACCAGCTTATAAGAAGCTGCTCTGCCCTGATGTTTGAGCCATGGTTTCCGTCATCTACTCTTACCTCTCTTCTGGGAGCTACATTTTTCCTCTCTAATATGTCAGGAAGCTCTTCTCATTCCAGCAACATTTCTCTGTCTTCTCAGTCTGAAATCTGGAAACTTCTGTGAGTCTGTGTGCGTGTGTCTGTGTATGTGTGTGTAATGGGGAAGATAAAGGAAGATCAATATCTACCATCTTTTTACCACACAGCTCTTGAGCCTTCCCTCCCTCTCCTCTGCTAGGTCATAGAAAAAGGACAGTGGAGCTGTGTGAAGATGATATCTGTGTTGCTTAACACATCTGCAAGTTGGTTATCTACCAGGATCATGAGGGCTGTAAAGAGAAAAGGAGGGAAGAGGTCTGGGGGATACACTGCAAGTCACAGGCCACCTAATACAAGCATCTGGAAATTCAGTAAGAGAAGATTTTCTTGTGGTATTTCTTCAGCTCAGGTTGGAGTGCTGTCTGGAAATGGGAAAGTAATAAAACTTATGCAAACATTCCAGTAACACAAAGAGAGGTTTGCTTCAACAACAGCAGTAGTGAAAGGGGGATGTATATGGGCTGTTGTTTAATTTAACTTGGCTTGCTCTTTTTTACCTGTAGAGTGTCTATTTTACCAATAGATTGCCAATTTTACCCAGAGAGTGTCTATTGACACCTATGCTTATTTGCCCAGCAACAGTTAAATAGACATCGCCTAAACATTTTTTATACCAGCTGCTCTTTCAATAACAGGAGGCAATTGTGACTTATGTGTAGTATTTGAGTTAGATACATCTGATCCAGTCAGCTACACATGAAAAATTCTCTGTCTATTCCTTTTCCTGACTTCAAAGGTCATCAAAGATGAAGATTCCTTAGGACGCTTTCTCATAGTGGATCTGGTTCTGGCGTACATTATGTAAGTTTATCATACGTGCCAAGAAGTCTGGCAATTGGTTTTGGTATGAACTTAAATACACACCACAGTGCACTTGAATACGATATATCGTGCCAAAATCAAATAGGGTATCTATCTCCCTGATAGGGTCCATGAAACAGTGACATGGGCCAGAGGACAGCCTTTAGTGAAGACTGCCCCTTTTCTTGAAGTTCTTCAGAAACAGTTTAGCTGCTGCACAAACTTAATCAATCAAAAAATTAAGGCTCTCTCTTGGTGTGTTTGGTTTATTGTCTGAATTCAAAGCATGATATTTATTGGCTTTGACATTTGTACTATTTCAAATCTTGGAGCCAGCTACATTGTTGTCATTAAAATATTTCAAAACCATGGTTATAAATCAAAGTAAATGACAGTTCAAAAATAGGCACAGATTAAATAGGTGTGTTGTTCTATCTTGGGCACAGCCCATCATTATTTCCTTTCCACTGCAGCTGGCCAACTTGCAAATTTAATTACTTTCTTTTTCTTCTTTCCCCAAAGGATGAAATCTATCAAAAGAACAAGGTTGGTCAAAGGATTTCTCTCCAAAGCTAACAGTACTAAGTGGTTTTCTTTTACAGTGGGAAAGGGACACCTCAGCAGCTCATAGTAGAGTTGAGGGGGGCTGAAGCAGAAGCTTAAATGTTGATCTGGACCTACACAGCTTTGCTGCTACATAGCTTAGCCCAACAAGTCTCCTCTCTTTCCCCATAGCCAGAGATAACACTTACCTGTTTCAATACTTAACAAAGAAAAAAGATGCACCAAAACATGCCATTTCTTGAAACTACTGATAATACCCAATCTTTTTTTTTGGTTCAGAGATGAGCGAATGTAATTTCAGACTACTTTATATACAATGAATTAATTTTGTGTATGACAAAGGAAGGGCTAAAGAAAATAGAAGGCATAAAGGAAAACCATTTAAAGTTGCACATACTATTCAGTGAGTCATATTACCACTCCTGAGGTTCAAAATTAATTATATTTATTCAGCGTTTTTCAGTTTATTAATCCCTAATCTGTATGGAAATGGTTCTTCTCTAAAATCACTGCATAAATAAATACATACCACTCTAATATCAGTTTGTCTGTCTGTATTAAGACATGGGAGAAAACTTCAATTCTCAAGAGATTTCTGCTCAGTTTCCAGACCAGACCATCTCAGGACATTTTTCTACAAAATTCAGTGCAATACTGTCCTGTTTATTACTAAGTCTCAGGAGGCAGCTATTATTATTCTTAACAAAGGAATGTGAAATATCTCTTTTCCAGATTATTTTAAAATTTCCTCATTGATACTATCCCCCTCAAAATATCTCTGCTCTCATTTTCTTTAAGTAACTGGGTGATTCATAAAGGGCTGAGGACCTTAATGGTAACTTCTGAGTGGGTGCTTAAATAGTTTTTGGAACTGCTGTACTGAAACTTTATTTTGTTGGAAGTGACATTCAGAGTAGTGGAGAACACACAAACTTCATGACATATGGAAGTATTATCAATATCTGGGAGAAGATATGCTTTGCAAGTTTAGACCAAGGATGGAATCTCTAATGAGAGGAGTCCAGTCTACTGTGAATAGGCCTTCACAGAATTACAAATGTGTCCTGAGCCCTGAGGTTAATTTGCAATGTGAAGCCATGCTAAGAAGACTATTTTACCACCTTTGCGTCCCTCTTCTTTTGTACACCTCCACTTAATGGTGGAAAAGAGCAGGTTAGTCATTTAATGTCTGAACAGCAGCCTAACAAAATCACTATGACTTCCTCAGGTTTTAGAGCAGTTTTTAATTCCACATACATCTGCCAGGCCTTGGAGTTTTCCTCAAAACTTTTGCCCAATCCAGTTTGAAACAGCTATGGCATCTGTACAATAATACACACAAGACAGATGTGCATTGCTTAAGCTAAATTAAACCAAAATCCTTTCAGTCTTCATCAATGATACACCATGTGCTAGAAAAGAAAATAAGATTGTGCCTGGAATCTGCTGGGAAACACACTCTGCTTGAAAGGACCCAGGATCCTGTCAGTTAAAACTCAGTGAAGAAAATCCCTGCCTGCTCGTCTTTAGGAACCTCTGTGTGATGTTGGAGCAAGAAGCTGCAAACAGTAGCTGCCAACCTGGCTGGGATTCAGAGTAATCTCCTGAGATCAGTGTTCTGACAGGTCACATCCTCTGTCTGGCACCACCATTCCCTATTTTCATTAAGATTTTCTTTTCCATTTTTTCTTTTGTTCTCCTTGCTTGAGCCAAAAGAAACAAGAGGGCAGTAAAGAACAATTTTAGCTGAATATGAGTTTTATCATTTTACCACTGCATTACACCACTTACCAAGTATTTAGGTTCTGTTCTGTTCTGCTAGGAAAAAAAACACATGTCAGGATTTAAAGGAAGGCTATGCTAAGCTTTAGCACACAGACTATAAAGTGTACATGTGAATTATTATTCCTCCAGTCTAAGCAAATCCATATGACATTGTGACTTCATATAGTCTTCACAGTTTCTTGTACAACTCTCAGTGGAAAACCATCTCTTTTCAAATCTTTGTGCCTTTATCCAAACTAGACTTTTTAATAGCTCAAAAATAATTGTAAAAACAAAAATGTCAGTGAAGTGCTGTTTCTCATAGAGCAGAGAAATCAACATTTGAGACCACCTGCTTAAATGGCAAAGCTAAACAGAGAGCTGCAGCTATTCATAAAGAGGGAACTTCACAAAGATCCATTTTTAATTCCTTTCCCTTTCCTTGAGAATGGTGAATCTGATGGCATCCAAATCTAAATCTTCATTTCCTCATCTCTCTTCACCAGCTCAGCCTGGGAGGTAGCCACTCTTCAGAGCCTTTCTCCAGCACCAAAGTTTTTTTGCGCATGAATCTGGGAAGGTGTTTAGAGTGAAATGTTTATTTATAAGCCTGATGAGGCCAATCTATTCCACAGCAACCACTGTAATTGAAACCATGATGTATGGAGAAAGATGATACAGAAAAGTCTAAGTACCATCTGTTGCTGAAATGGAGTCCTCCTCTTTATCCCTTCAGTGTTGTCCCACCAATTTCTTTGATATTTTTGGACCTTTTTAGCTGGTTCCAGAAACCAAATTAGTATGAAGTTAGCCCTGAAAATGAGGTGTGTGCTCTTCTGCCACTTATGGCCCAGATAGTGGGTCACTGGTGGTTCAGAAAAATCACCACCCAAAGGAAAAGTGTGGGGGAAACCCAAAGCATTAAAGAAGAGGGAATAAGGCTTGCTCATTTGACAGCAGCTCACTGATAAGCTGGCTAAGTTATGCCATGAAACTCTGTTCCCTCAGGGAGATTCAGCCCATGTCCCATCTTGCCTCTGCAGGCAACCTGAAGCAAAGAAATAGGCAGTTCCAGGGTTTGCTTTGTCTCAAAGTATGGCTCTAAAGCAGTGCAGATGATCCATGTTCAAATGATGCCTCTTTCTCCCTACTCACTGTAAGGAGAGCAGAGAGTGTATTTCCTAAGCTGTAGCCCTCTGCATAGTCAGAGACATGTGAGGCAAGTCCTACTCATTCTAATCACAATGGGGACCACAAAGAAGCTCAGGAGAAAGAAGGATTTTAACTCAATTAACTCAGCGCTGCTGAAGACCAGAGGAACTTTGGAGTTGGTTTTGTACTTGGTCCAAATTCTTGATGTTGCTATGGAGAGAGAGATGCCAGAGGACTGAGGACAACTGTCCACTGGCCCAGTCTCACCCACCTCCCTGGATGTTGCTCTGCCCTGCTCTGCAGGGGAAGTGGTGACACCGAAGACTGGACTATCTCCTGCCAATCCACCCAGACCAGCTCCTTCATCTGAGAGGCTAATATGAATGGAAGGATGGGAAACAAAAGCTACCAAGAGGCAACGGACCCACGGCTCAGTTTAATCACTTCGAGTAAATTTCCCAGCAAGGGAAGAGCATTGAGAAATGCAAATTACAGGCAGAGTTTCTCCCAATCACAGGACAAAAAGAGCTGCATTCTGGCATTCATGAAACTGGTTCTCATCATTGAAGTGACAGTGATGGAAATATTGTGACTCCTCCTGTCAGAAGAGGAAATTACTGCTTTGGAGAAGACAAAGGGAGTTGGTCTGATGGTTACATGGTTGTGACTGTATGTAAAGGATCAGATGGAAACTTCAGAAGAAAAAAGACTCCACAATGTTTTCTAAATCACTAAACAGTGTGGAGAGAGATTAATAGCACACAGTTTATCATTTGAAAGAAAAGATATACTTTTATAGTCTTCCAGAACTTGGCCAGACCAGCTGGCGAAACAGGGCAGATGGAGAAATACAAGGTCCTTACACAGGAAAGTGAATTTTATAAAACAAATAACAGTACAAACCCAGCAAATCTGATACCAATTTTTGAGACCACAGAATGAGACCATTATTGTGAACACCATGCCTTATGAATCATCTCTGCCAATAATAATATGGCATCAAGAACAAATATCCACTCTTGCCATAAAAAAACCCCTAAAATACCAAACAGCATAAACAAATGGCAAAGTAATCATAATAATTTGCAGCCATAAATAGAGATGAGAAAGCATTTGCTACCCCATAACTCATTGGCAAACATACATGATTGCCCCCAAAGCTATGATCACTAGTTATGCATCCAGGCTAGACCTAGTCAGAAATAAATGTTTTCTTATCTTATGAACACTTTTGAGAAAAGAAGGTTGCAATTCTGGTACTTCACCAACACAAATGCTTTAAAATACCAAGTCTGACTACAGCCCAATCTGTTGGCACACCAGTGGCAAGGTAGTCTTCTCTTCTCTCTAAATTTAATTAAAAATTTCAATCTGGAAGAGAGAAATTATTTCCTATATAGAAGTCAAGAAGGGAGTAATCTTTTCCCTGTACACCCAGTTTCTGGCAATTAGCAATATAGAGATTTCCTGAAGCAGAGGTTGGATCTAAACTAACAGGTTTAATATTTCCCAGTGGGCCTAACATTCACAAATTTATCTAATCCCTTTCTTGATACTTTTGGCTTCCACCACATTCTGTGGCCAGAAGTACCTCAGTTAGTTAAGTGACATTTGAAAAGGTACTCTTTCTATTTCAGTTAAATTTGATCTTTTAAGACAAGTATTCCTCATTAGTTTTCTCTTCAGCCTTCATGATTATTCTTCTTGAGTCATGTATTTTCTAAAACAAACAATCCTTCTACATGTGAAATCTACAGAAGGCATTCATACCTCCGGCTGTTCTTAGCACTTACCTGAAGTTTTCTAAGTTCTAGATGAATATTTTTCCTCCTTTGTTACTACAAATATACACTGAGTGTGCATTACTCGACACACAGGTACACTATAGCTTTGTTTACTGGCAGGATGATATTTTCTCTTTTGTTTTCCTCTGTTTCCTAACAATTTAAGTTTGCATTTTTGGCCATCATTGAATGTGGGAGTGATGTTTCCAGAGGACTATCCATAGGGAGATCACCCTCTTCATGATGTATTTTTCCCATGTGCATCATTGCATACCTTAATACTGAATTCCACACACTATTAAAAATGTAAACACCTAAATCTCTTCAGTGAGTGAGAATTTTAAAAATAGACATTAAATACACTTTCTAATTATAAGTTATCTACTTAAAATCTATATATTTCATAGAGATTTTTGAAAATTTACTTCAATGCATATGTCTTGGTTATGTCATAGAGATGACACCTGTAAAATCAATACTATTTGTACTTCAGCAGCCAAGTTTTTTCAAGAGTTTCAAATATTACTAATAAATAAGGTCATACAATATTTGACATACATAGGTGGCAATGGAAGTCTGCTGTTCGTGTTGTAACAGCATAGAAACGAAAAAGCAAAACAGATTCGTTTAGGGCTTTTTAGAAACCATGTTTGATTCAGAAGACATGGATGATTGCTGCTACAGGCAGTACAAGAAGTCAGTAACAGAATCTAGATATTCTAGACTTAAAGTTTAACAGCAAGTCTGCCCTTAGACTAATAAGGAAATAGTTTGGACCTGACATTTCAATTAATCCCATTTCTTTACCCCCTCAAAATTAATCTTCTCACCAATCCAGTTTCTCAACTTTAGTCTCTGAAAACCAGTCTGAAATTATATTTCTGTAATGTTTCTGTCCCAAGAGCTGTTGACAGAAGGAGAGAGTGAGAAAGAACATTCTTTACAGTTACCTTCCTCCAAACGTCTCCAAAAGGATATTTTCTTGGTATCAGAATCTCAGACAATTCAAATGGTCTGAATTCTTCACAGTAAAGAAAACAGTGAAGATCAATTACATTTAGGTAGTTTTGCCTAAAACAGAATTTGTCAACAGAGTGATAATTTAATAGAGCTTCTGATTTATATTCTTTTAAAATAAACAGCTCTTCTCAGGACTTGTAGTAATACATTCAATCCCTGAAGCTGCTTTTCCATCTTTCAAATCTCAAGAGTCATAAAAAAGGGATAATGGAACATAAGAACATCTGCAGCTGTTAAAGTTATGGTGGATACCAGTAAATCAAATGAGACAAGGTAGTTTTCACAAATTCTAAAACTGTTAACAACTTTTTTTGTTTTGTAGCATCAGAAGTTTCCTCAGAAGCAGGACTTTGTTTTCACATTTTCTTTCTGCACAGAGTGCCCAGACACTCTTGCTCATCTTAGAAAGACACTATTACAACTGATTTGCAAATACCTATTGTCCACTTGAGACAGGGAAGGAGAGTCTAAAACCCACAAATATCATGAACAGTGATTCCTCATTTTAGCAGAACAAGTAAATCAGCATTTGCAAGGTATCAGACTTTAATCCTGAGTTCCACAGAGTTTGTGTTTATATTCACAATTCCTAAAGAGCAAGCAATTTCAGAAAGACTCCACAATTGTTTTCCCAACAGTGACCTTTTGGGAACATCATCTGACTTTGGTGACCATGCAGGTAAATTTTACTTTGTGAGATTTGGTGCCAGTGTGTGTTTCCCCTCTTTCAATCAGTCCTTTCAGCAGAACACAGGAATTACAGCCAAGGTCCTAGGGCAGACCAGCTGCCCACCTAATAAAATATCCTCTGTCAAAAGGCAGTCAAATGATGAATTCTTCTAAACCCACATGCAAGCAAAGCAAGAGGTTTAAAATAGTGGCATTGTAGCAGGCTGGGCTTTTAGGGACTTCTTCAACTCTAGTTTGTGTCTGCAACTTGTGTGCAGTAAGTCCTTGGCATATTCTAATTCAATATATTTATCTAGATTCTTCTTGGTCCTGTGTGTCATCACTAAAATATTACTGATTAACATTAGTAAAATATTACCCTGCAACTCCTTTTCCTGATTGATTAGGAGCAGGTTCAACAATACAAGTCTCACTGATTCCCTATAACAACATATAAAATATCACCATTGGGAAAATTAACAATTTCTCTGCAATGTTTGTTCCTTCATTTCATAATTATAAATTCAAAATCAGATCTTTTTGTACACTGTAGTATCTTTTTTGACCTTTCTGGTATGAATTACAAGGAAAGGTATGTTTTCCAAATTAGAACACAACTTTTTTCCTTTCTTTCCTTTTCTCACCTCTTCTCATCCGTTAGATGAGAACACATGTGAAATAAGCCCAATGCAACTCAGTGAAGTTTTTGGGATTGATCTCCACACAATTTGACTCAGGTTTTAAGACCATTGTGAATGTCAAAAAGGTTTCCAAAATTGCAGGTGCATTTTATCAAACTGGTTATTCTTCATGATAATTATTCAGAGTTCTCTTATAGACACTGAGACACAAGGCATGTTGATTGTTTCCCTTCAAAATTATAGCTATCCATCTATATATTAATGTAAACTTTATTTTGCATTTGCTTCTTGGTATAGAAGTCAGTTTACTGCTGTTATTCTCTGAAATAATTTATAAAACAGGCATCACTTTTCATTCCCCCAATCAAAAAATATGTTGAAGTGGAACGTATTAATTTATAATTAATTCCCTTATTTCTCAAATTCCAGTCTTCAAGAGATAATAATGTTTACCTAATTGCATTTTTCCAAAGGCTCTTCTAGTGACACTGTAGTTTCAGGTAGTTCCTCACAGTCACTTCGTTAAAAGAAGGCTTCATTTTGGGAATGTCTCTAAATTTCTTCACTGTAAGTAATGACAATAACCTGATTATTTTTTTCCTCAAATGGTCTAATTGCTTGTGAATCTTCTGTTTACATATCAATCATTTACCAGTCCTAATTACTCTATGGCAAGAGTTTTTTCTTCTGTGTTTAAGAAACAACATTACCCCAACTTTTTTGCCTCTAATAAAATGGTCCTCAAAATTATTTTTTGGCCTAACTTAGGTTTTATGTTTAAATTGCCAAAGGTTTTGGTTCATTGCTGGTTTCTGGTTTTGTTTTCATTTTCTTCATCTGGAAAAGAGTTCAGAATTTTGAAGGTTTGTTTTTTATTTGCTTTGTATTTTTTTTTTTTTGTACTTCTTATAGTTTCCTTTACTCTAAAGCTTAACTTTTACTTCAATTTCTGCATTGCATTACCACATTTTTTTTCATTTACCTTGAGACCAACAAACTCCATGCTGTTTCAATGGTTTAATTAATTCAACTGCTCCTTTGAATTTTCTTTTAACATTTTCACATATTTATGATGGTCTTTTAAGAACTGATGTTACTGTAGTGATTTCTTGCTGGGTGAAGGAATTTAATTTTCCTAGAGACTTTCAGTATTTGTATGTCACAACTGCTGCTACAGGGATGCTCATTATAGTAATACCCTACAGATAGGAGGTCTGCAAATGTCTGTTTGACCTGGCTGGTACTCAGGTCTGCTTCCAGAATTCCTTCTGCCTCAGTGCATTCTTCGAATACTTGTCTCTGAAAGTAGTTATAAATGTTAGATCAAAATTTATTGTTTGTGGTAATTTTTTAATGACTTTAAGCTATGTTTAACAACAGCATTATTCCTCCTCTGGCACAACCTTTGTTGTTAGTGCTTTGTCACTTACACACTGGTATTACAGTTCTCTATAAACTGTCTTCTTTGCATCAAATTTCTGAGGCATCTGTTCTGTCACTTAAAAGTAGACATCCTAGTCCACCCATCTTGGTGTTTAGGCTTTGAGCATTTACATAGAAGTAGCTATAAAATTGGCATCTCGTGTGAATGGATGATAGAATTTACATTTCGATTTTCCAGCTAAGTTCCTGGATCTCACATCTGATATATACTACTTAATTCAAGGAACAGGAATTGCTTCATTAGTTCACTAGATCCTTTCACATTCTTAAATAAAGCAAATGTATACTTGTTCACAGAAAACAGCTCTTTTTCACTACAGGGCCATATGACAAAGTACTATTTGTGCACGCTGTCTTTGAAAAAAGACATAAGAATTCAGACAAGAGATGTGTGGAAAAAGTAATGTAATAAATTAATGTAAATGTGAAAAAGTAAAGTAATAAATGACAGATCATGCGGCTGCAGGAATGAGTGCCAAAGTCTATAGCTACTGTTAAGGCTCCTTTAATGGCACATCTGTAGAATATAAAGCAAAAAGGCCTACATGGAAAAGGCACTTCTAGTCCTCACTGTCTGAGACAGTGGTGAGGAGTGTTTATTGCTACTCATGGAAAATCATTACCAATTGACAAGCCAAAAAACATACCAATTTCTGCCAGAAGAACTAATTTTTAAGCTGTTGATGTATCTCTTCCATGGCTTTCCTTATGGAATGTGATTTGGATGATCCCTTACCCACAGCAGGAGAATGACAACCAGTCAGAGTAATTCACTGCAGTGAATGGGAACTTTAAGACCTGTTGAGGGGATCTAGCTGTAACTATTTAATATTTATTTTATATATATAAATGTGTCTATGTAGTGAACAGTTTGCAGGTTTTTGCTGTTTATCTAATTGTTGTCAGAACAAACTAAGTCACATTTACCTCAATATATTTATTTAGAACCTCACATTTGTTTTTCAAATCTTTAGTGAAAATAATTGTTCCGTGTGTTTTGAAATAGCTTGGAGCAACCTCTACTGGCTACTTAGGTTTGAAATGGATCTTGATTAAAATGACTAATTCAATCTTGTATGACCTATTGTGTATCTCTACTGTCAAAAACACTGAACCTGCAGTGGCTGTATGTTCAAAAAGTGAATTATATGCCACGAAAGATCAGCATTTATTAAGATGTGTGTGATTTTTGAAAAAGGATAGAATGGAGATCTATTTCAGTTCTACTTTAGGCAGTCTTCAAATAAACCGTTCCAGGCTTTCACAGTGCCCAACCCAAAGCCCAAGGATACCAATTGAAGTAATACAATATATTTCTGAGAACTTTGGATCTAGACTCAGATTTAACCCAGACTATATAAATATATCAAAGAGGAAACATTTTATTTTAGATATGTTTTTATTTTTGCTATTTCATCAAAAATTTAATGTTAATTACTTTTTCATTTAAGAGACAAATATTTATAGAAGATTTTTTTTTCAGAGAATTCAAATTTTAAACCTGAGAAATTAAAATGATGTATGGGATAAAGCTGGACTAATTGGAAGCTTAAACAGCAAAAAAATTGGATTTTCAAATTCATTATACATTCACTCATGAGCAGTAAAGAATACCTTATTCAGCAAAGCTGTCCTACTCAAGCAATGAGTAAGGTGATATACAAGGTCATACAATGTAATCTGTAAATTTTGACAAAATGGCAGAAGGTCTATTTCCCTTTTTCTACTGCTTCATCTTCCTATTTAAATTATTACTGAATCAATTTAAAACATCCTTTAATACTGTTGCAGAAAAATAAGTTTGGGGACACAAAACTGTATTTAAAGGAATATTTAAATCATCTGAGTTGTCATAATAAACTAACTGTGTAGCTGCTCACCTGTGAACAACCTGGTAGATAATTTGGTGTATCTACACAACGAGTAAAAGAATTAGAGTATCTTAAGATAACACCCTAGCATTTTTGTTATCAGTAAACATTTCTTTATCAGTTTTGGCTGAGATCAAGAAGGTGATCCGTCTCCTTTTGAGTGCAGCAGATATTGAACACCAAAATGTAGCCTTTTCTGCTGAATATTCAGGCCCCATTTTCTAAAACTGGAAGCTCTTCGGAAAGAATGCTGAATTTGAGCCACTGCTCACAGGTAAACTTATTACCCATTGGGTAGGTATGTTAGTGTCAAAAGCTGGTCATATAATTCCTATTGGAAGACGAAAGTGAGATAAAATGGAAAAACATTCAGAAGAAAAATAAGACTTCTACATCATCTTGAAACATTTTAAAATTAGTCTGCGTCTGAAAAATAATTAATTTGCAGTGGAACTCAGAAGTGAGAAGCCCTTACCTAAGTCCTTTCCCACCGTACAAATATAGTAATTTATAAGAATTATTTATGACTCAGTTTATATTAGTCTTTAATAGTTGAACAATTTAAAATTCAATCAAAGGAATTACCAATAGTTTATAATTGAATACTTCTAAAGAGAAACCTTGGTCCTAATGTCTCCTTTTACAGTGTTTGAATTCAATGTCCATGCTTGAATATGAGGGTTGGAATTCTGGAAAAAATGCCTTATGATTCTCTTTAGAGCTTTAAACCTATGTATTTGTTTAGTTGGTGTCTGCTCTTCTAGGAGTGAATAAAATCTGCAATATGAGTATTTGTCATGTAATAATTCCAGTTGCAAAACACTGATTATTTACCCAATCTATGTTTCTTTGAATATCCAATAGGTGTCATCATTAAACTTATTTTTTTAGACAGTCTTACTGTCAAAACAATTTTTAACATTTAGAAACAGCAGAAAGAAAAATATCTCAGAATAAGAGGTATTGCTTTTCCACATGGTTTATTAAATACTTGTATCATTCCAAGGGTGTCTAATTAAACTCAAAAACCAGCATAAAATATGAATAATTTGCAAACTCATTGGTATAAGATAGATGTTAAGAAAGTAACAAAACCCCTTCAGAAGAATAGACTGAGGAATTATTGTGGTGCAACTTTGATTTTTCCACTGCTGGCAGCCTTTGAAATCTAAATGCAATCAAAGATAAATTTCTCGAAAGTGTAAAAATCATCCCTCCTGGTACATTTCTTCTGGCTGGTAAATACCTCAATCTGTTTCTCCATGAATTTCAAGAAAAACAAAACTAAACTAAACTAACGAGAACAAACAAACAAACAGGAAACCCACAAAAAACCCCCAAAGGACTTCATGTCAAAGATCATTTGTAGCTACTGAGGTTACAGATAACATCTCACAGGAAATAAGGCATGCAGTAACAGGCACGGAGGATCATGACACAATTTCTTAAGTGTTGGTGCTGACACTTATTTTAAAAAAATCAGATAAGTGGAATTTGAGGGAACATGAATGTCAGCTACAAAAAGGAGGAGAGCCCCTTATGGTACAGTTTGGATGCCAATACACTAAAGCCTTAAACCTAGCTTTATGAAAGAACTAGCTGCAGCTGCATTCCTAAAACACCAGAGCAAAAACAATCCTGGGCAAAGACAATTTTTTCCCCTTTCCTTGTTTCTAAAGCAAGTGGAATCCCCAGTAAAGTCAGAAGCAGACTAAAAACTAAGTAAAAAAGACACCTGGGGAGAAAAAAAGAGCTCTTCATCTTCTGCAAAAAAATTTCTGACTCTCATGTTTTTTTTCTTTCTTGCCTTCATGACAAATTGAAAACATTTGACCAAAACTGCAATATTCAGGGGGAGCTACAACCAGTCAAATCTAATCATTATCAAATATCAGCTTATGTAGTGCATTCTTCATAGGATTCCTTTAGGAAAAATATGTTTTACCAATAATCACAGAATTTATGTCCCATAACGTTTTGTTCTTCTTGCAATACACTTGCATTTTCAAGGTCTTAAAGGAAGCATAAATATTGTAACATTTAATTATTTTTAATCAGTTAGTAGCATATGATGACCATTACTCACACTTAAAGTATTTGCCTAAAAAATTTGAACAAATTAAATAGAATAATGAAGCTATAGCAGCTTTTTGTGAGCAAATCAGTTTCCCACATTTAGCTGTTTTTCCATAAATAAACATTTATTATTTATATTCCTCATTGAACACTGTTTTGAGAAGGAGCTGTTTAGTCTCCTATAATTTGCTATGAATGCATCTTGGATGGTTAATATAAAACAAAAAGATAAAGTATGTTAAGTTGAAACTGAAGTCCAAGCTGAGAGGTTGACTGGAGGACATAGGACTGAAAATCAGAATGGAAACCACTTGTCAAGAATATAAAAGTTAAGAAAATACTTGGGTTACGAAAGGATGCATGGAAGAGCTTCTTGACATTATTCTTCTCTACACAACTATGCAAAAATGGCCCAGATGCAGAGAGAAATATTTCCTGAGGCTGTTTCAGGGATAGAGGGCCATAGGGCAAAGAAAAAACAAAGTACTTTAAAAATTATTTTTTCCATTGTCCATCCATCCAGCAAAAACCACACTGCCTTGGACTAGGTGACAAGCTGTCCCTTTGTGTTTCAGGGGGATAGCAAGGACCCTAACTGAGATTCACAGTATCCAGCCCCCTGAGCTCTGAAACTCTTTGTATCCAGCTCTCAGTATCCACATCAAAATTCTGACCTCATACATGGATTTTCCCTGGCTTTGCTCAGTCATTTTAGGGCATTTGACATGGTTTCCTGTCTTTTCCTCTCAACTTCACTTTTTCTTCTACAGTATGAGAACTACAACAGTTTCTCATCTGCAGGAAATTAATTTTAATTTCACAAGCTCCTTAAAATTGAGTTTGTCTGTAAATTCACCTTTTTTCCCATAAACAAGAAAGGGAACTCAGAAACTCATTCAAACTGCTTCAGGTAGTAATCTCAGTACAGATTTCATATTTACCCTTCTCAATTCTAAGCCTTCCTTGATTCATCTTCAACAGCTCTCAAATTCAGTATCTCAAAATTTTGCTAAATACTGTGCGAGAGAAACCTCTGTAGCCATTACATTTTTCTAGACCAATCTGAGTTAGTGTTCAGCCTATATCCTACTCCTTTTTCATTAAAGCTTTTTTCCACAGACGACCTGAGTCCCTGTTTAATCATCAAATTCACAAAGCTTTTGATCACTAGGGATTCTGAAATACAGTATCAATAAAAAGAAAAACATGATTTCCATTCACATGTGCTCTATTCTGGACTGGTCATCTGCAATACTATGATTACCTGTTGTCCAGATCTAGTTGTAGTTCAACTGTCTCCAAAAAAATTCTTATTAGTTATTATTAAAAAGTGTTCTTGAACTCAGTTTGAACTGATTCTGGGAACGTTCATGGAGCTTTCATTGAAATTGAGCTCTAGAAGTTGTGATTACTGTCTTTCCTCATTCCTTAAGGACTCACAAAGATTGTGCTAATTTTGTGTTAAATGTATGTTTGTTTGTAACCCTGAAAGACTCCTGAAATGAAAAACTACCTCTCAAGATCAGGGGTAGAACTATAGAAGTCAGTACTGTGATCTAACTTCTTTAAAATAAAAATAAAAATTAAAAAAAATCAGTTTCAATCAATTATAATCCCTAAATTAAACTATTCATGAAAGATCTGCTATTGATTTCTGTATGACAATGAATTACCTTAGAGGTTTTTCTTCTCAAACTCAAGAAAATCTACATCCTACATGATTCAAACTTTGAAACTATTCTTTTTCACTGAAAAAGACTTATTTTTGTTGGCACTTTGGACTGATATATGGTGGCCAAGTGACTTCAATTTTGTTAAGTTTTTGGAAACTCCTCCTTGACTGTTCCTGAGAAAGTGGAAACCTGACTCTTTTGCTTGTGCTATGAGTTCAGGAAAGGACGCAGAAAGAAAGCATCTACTCTGAACTCTGAAACCTCAGCATAAGAGTGAAACCTGTTTTTTTCCTCACCATTAAATGTAGGACTAATAAATATTGGACTATTTTTTTGTAAAAGAGACTTGTTTTTTTCCCCTCAGATTAACATGTATTTGTTCAATGAGCTTTGCAAGTTCCATCTCTCTCATGTCTTTTTCTAATTGCAACTCTGAAGCTACACTGTCAGACCATTTCAAACTGCTCATCAGGATCCCTGCTGTGTCTTCTGCTGTTCAAAGTCACTCTTATAAGTGCCCACTAGCTTTTTCCAATCGATATAAGCCAGAATTGCTGAAGCTATTTCAGTGTAGTATCTCTTCCAGCTGGCTTATGTGGACTGAAGCAGATCAGAGTCATCACCCTTGATGCTTGATGGGCAGATTTTCAGGTGTGATTTCAAGTGAAGCTGTGCAGCTGACATTGGGTTAGTAACAACATTGTAATGTCTTCAGCCAGCACAGCTGGAGCAGGAGGGGTGCATGTGTCTAGTGCATTAGTGGATAAGCTGATATAGGGAAAGTTTTGCAATTATGTGTATCTTTTTTATTTTTACTCTGAAGTCTGAGAAAAACCAACAATTTGGGTGATGTATTTCAACAATTGTCCAGTCTCTTTTTGGTTGAATAATGGTGAAAATTAATTTTTCTTAATACTTTAATTTCTTGGTAAGTGAAGTATCAGCTTCTGAGTCTGGGAGTTCAGGACAGAAGTGCCTTGCAGTGAAGAAGGATGCCTAGGTTTATGCTGTAGAACACAAAGCTGTGGAGTTTTCATGCACAGGGAAGGCTGAAAGAAGAAAGGAGGCTGCAGGAGACAGAAGTCCTGTTGAAGTGTTTCATCCACTTCACAGAAAAGAAGACAGTACAGAGGGGAGGACTTCATCTGAAAAGTTTGAGAGCAACCATACATATCAGTAGTTCATGCTTAATTTTCCTTCTTGCTCTTAATGACTAATCAGTTAACTTTAATTTTTTTTTTCCTGAATATCTTCATTACCTAACAATCTTCAGTGTACAGATTTGGCAACCTGGTCCCAAATCTGATCTCATTCTGGGACACATCAGTTTTAGCTCTGTTAAGTTGAATGGAATCATTTCAGTTTTACACTAGGGGAACTGAAAATTATCAGGCCCTGACACGAAGGTAGAAATAAAAATAGAAAAAAAATAGAAAAAAATCCTACTACTGTATTAACTTGAAAATATTGAAATTACCATCATAATTAACATACAAATTGAAAGGGTCAGAAGCATCTTCCATGCCACATTTGTGTATCAGATATATCACTCATATATCACAGTAATATGTGACATATTGAGGCTCAGTCCTGCATGTCCCATTCAGCCTGCCTGTTTCAGGGCATTGTCTTTAATTTTGATAACTTTGTTCTTCTAATGTGTGCAATTTTTTATACTGTTCACTTTTTTCTCAAAAGTTCATGTTTTTGAAGGAATATGCATACTTGAGTTTGTACGGTAAGGAGAGGCTCTGCTAATCACCCTAAAGGCCTGTGTAGGGCCCATTGAGGCCACTATCATGGACTTCTGGCACCATCTGGTGGAGGCTTTACAGCCAATAGATAGATTATAGATAGGTGTGATAATTTACTTTTATATCTCCAAAATACAAAACGGAAGTGCCGTATCAAGACACGTGTTGTGTTATACCAGGCGGGGGTGAAGAGGGACATGGCATGTGTGCTCACTTACTAACTTTAAAGTGGTTATGAAGTGTGTAGGAAGACAATATGAATTTCCATGCAAAATATTTTGGTCATCTAGTTACATATATACATCAGAATGTTCTTACAGACATTGTTGAGTTGAGGCAGGTACAAAAATTGTTCCTGGTTAAAATGTAATGAGGGGATTTAGTTGAGCAACAGCTTTTTATCTCTTTAGTAATCCCAAAACCTTGCTTCATTCTGCAAACTGGTCAGAGTCAGTGGATTCCTATTTTAGGCATTTCATAGCAGTGAAAGAAATTACTGTGGGTTTTCAAAGGGCTTGTGTTATAACACCCATCTTTCTGTGTACTGCTACAGGTGCTTCCTTATGTTCGGTACACAGGTGAAGTAGCTCTCAAATGTTCCCCAGCTTGTTCTTGATAACAGTGCATTCTAGAAAGTACTTAAAACAAGCTGATGGAAGTTTTCTAAATATAGGGACTGAGGAAGATTTTACAATACAAAACGCCACCAGCAGAGGCTGTATGTGTCCCTCCTCAAATCCCAGATGTAAACCAGATGAGAAAACAATTGTCTGGTGGTTAAATACTGCAAGATTTCTGTGCAGATGCCAACAATATAGATTCTCTTCTCATTAGATTCGGCTGAAAAATTCTTTAAAGCTAAATGAAACCATGTCCTCAAACTGACACTAAACCTCCCCCGCAGTTTAAAATATTCAGTTAAGTTCTTTACTGTTTTTCTTCCTCTCTTTATCCTTTTATTTCAGTTCAACTTTTAAAAATAAGTAGCCCATTATATCTGATACCAATAATTTATGATCCAGTAGGACTTGGAAACTTTTTCAAGACTATATGACATCAGCCTGTGGTTATTAGATTGTGAATTGAGAAGTTTGGGTTTTCTTCTAGGAAGCCCTTGAAGTTTTGGATCCTTCTCCATGTCTTTGAAGTAGATGACATTGACACAAAATGCAAACTCATTTTCATGAGGTCTCTGCTGAGCCATCTGCCCCAGCCAGTCACACAGTCAGCAAGCCATTTATGTCCCTACTGACAGTTTGTGTGCCGTGTAGCTTTTACAAGCCGATTGCTTGAGGTGACGGAAAGTAAGCCTAGGCATCAGATCCACTCACATGGACACTTTGGCTGGAATGCTACTGCTCTCTATACACAAAAATACAAATCGCAGGAAATGTCTCATAATTCCATTGTGACTACGTAAGGAATCTTATTTCTAAGAGCAGGGATGCTTCCTATTCATGTTCACTGGTTAATAATTGAGAAGACTTCTGCACTCAGTTTTCTCTGATTCATAAGATTCTGTAGGCCTTGCCCGTTTTCATTCAAGCTTATGATGATGAGTATTCTTTCTGGGAAAAATACTCTCGTGGGAGCAACACCACTGATTGAATAGCATAGTGTTCAAAAGACAGGGACATGCTGTGACAAAAGGGAGATTCCTGAAGTGCTGGCTGGTTGCTGCCTTCACTTCCTGGCACCGGGAAGAAGGCCAGAAGATAACGATCATCAGGAGATGCATCTACCTCTATCCAATCTGAACATAGGAGACTGGTAGAAAATAAAACCATACTCCTGGGATTAGTAATCTTTTGCTTGACAGGGGTGACTTCAAAAAGTTTCAGAATAGCAGTACTGATTGTGGATTTGGGAATTCTGAGGTCACAGCCTCTTGTAGTTAATTAAGCACTGTCAGGGAGCTTCTTGGCTAATTTGATTATCAGTACTTGCACTACCAAAATAATCTCTGTCTTGGCTCTGAGTCACGGTAAGAAGCAGTTCCCAGAGAGCCGGTGGTGGATATGGGCTATGGACCATTTCCAATAGCCATTTTCATGCATTCAGCCTTGTTTGGAGAGAGACTAAAAGTATCTAGCAGCATGGAGACAATCAATTTCTGCTACAGAAGGGGCTCTGGCTGTCTTGTTTATCAATATTGATACTGAAAAATATACATTGTGTTTTCTAGAGCTGTCTGTACTCACATTTCACATGGAATCAATTTGAAAAAGAAAATAAATTCACTTCCTGTAAAGGCAAAGTTAAAATATTGGTTAGCAAGTTTGAAATGGTTACAAAAATCAGTGTAATAGTGTATGTGCACTGTTATGTGTAAGTCTGTAATTTAAAAGGAAGTTTTCTCTTTTGGCTGTTTTTGTGGTTAACCCTTTTATATAACCTTAGTGCATGCTCATTGCTTGTCATGTTCTCTTCAGATTAAATTACCCTGCTTGCCTTTTGCACCATTCCCAAGGCTGTCTTAGAATTGTACAAATCATGTCATAGGAGAAATTCTTGCGCTAATGTATCGTATATCAAGCCCAACGTCCCTGGTTTGCATTTTAGCCTTCCTCAAAATCACACATGACACATTAAAGTAACGCAGATGACAGACTTGGTATACTGCTGCCACTCTCTACTCCATTCCAGAAAGCTTTGCTGGAGACTGATTGAAGAAGCACATTCTACTCCCAAACCAGCTGTTGCAAACAGTTGCAATCTCTCTGTCCCTTGCTGTAGTCTCTTCTTTCCTCTCTTCTCATTGTCTAGGCTCAGGGTTGAAAACATCAGCTGATCCAGCTCCATCTGCAGGTTGCCTGGATCCCCTCAGGAGCTGACAGTGTTGGGTGAAGGCACTCTGTACTCAGCATATTGGAAAGGTCTTGACTTTCCTTGTACTAATGAAGCAGGCTAAATAGATGTCACCTTACAACTCTATTCCGCGTGTGATGAGAATATGAATATTATTGTCAGAGTAACCCTCTCCACTGGCCTGAGCTGATACAAGCTTGTTTTTTTCACTGCTAATTTTTATAATCTCATATTTTCTTTTTGAGACAAGTGTTATTCAGAGGGGAGGAAAATTACAATATATTTAAGTTTTGTGCTGAGGACCTGATAGTAAAGTAAAATAAAAAAAAATAAAATAGGCTGAAACAGGCTAGTTGTCCTGAAGCTATCTTATCCAGATTTGTTCAATTCATAAGACTGTAAAGTTAGAACGATACATTCAAGGCTATTTATATATAAGGTACTCCAGGAGGTCATATCAAGATCTGCTTATGGGTATTACAGTGATGGTGGGCAAACACTGTCCAGTATATTTTATTTAACAGGCAGAAAAAAGAGATTCAATCCTCTCCTCACAGAGGGCATTCACAACACATGCAGATCTGATGAAATGGTGGTTTTTTTCCCCTGGCAAATTTCAGCCTGAGTTGTGTGATTGATGTCTGTATTCGAGTAGAATAATCCTCAACCACCCAGGTTAGTGTTGTTTTAGGGATTAAGAAAGAAATTGTAAATCCAGCTTCAACAGAATGGAATTCGGGTCCTTACATTTCAGCATTAGCTTTTTCTGGAATTCTTTAAAGGTTTTTTCCCCCCACACATGCATGCAATTTCTCTTCACTGTTTCTTATGGTGAACATTCATGTTTGTTTTTCTGTGGTTGAATTCTGTGCTGAGGTCCCTGTTGAGGGAAGACATGAGATACATGATAAGAGGAAGCCTTTCAGACTGCATCCTCTGAGGGCCAAGTGTTTGTTAGATCATGTGTGAAAAGTCCCAGAACAATCTATTTTAAGTCCTCCAGGATCTTCAGTGCACCAGGGATACGTGAGGAAGGGCCTTTGCCTGTAGTCCCAGCCTAGTGTATCATTGCATTGCATGCAGCTTCAGAGGAATCCATTTCTTTCCTCTCTATTCGGGTTGTTCCCCACTGTGGAGGGCTGACCCTGGCAAGACACCAGGTGCCCATCAAAACCACTCTAACACAGATCAAGGTAAGTACAGGGAGAGATCACTCACCAGTTACCTTCATGGGCAAAACTGACTCTAGAAAAAAGTTCTTTTTTTACAAATCAAATCGGAGTACAATAACAGTAAATAAATCTTAGAAGCACCTTTCCCCCACCATTCCCTTCATCCCAGGCTCAACTCCACTCCAAATTTTCTCTACCTCCTCCTACCAACAGCACAACAGACTGGGAAATGGGGGTTGTGGTCCCTTCATCGTAGGTTGTCTCTGCCACTCCTTCCTCCTCAGAAGGACTCCTGACACTCTTCCTCTGCTCCAGTGTGGGGTCCCTCCCACGGCAGACAGTCCTCCATGAGCTTCTCCATGGGCTGCAGGTCTTAACAAACTGCTGCAGTGTGGCTCCCCCTTGGGGTCACAAGTCCTGCCAGAAGTCCTGCTCCAACAGAGGCTTCCACAGGGTCACAGCCTCCTTCGGGCATCCACATGCTCTGTGTGAGGTCCTCCAGGGGCTGAAGGTGGAGGTGCTCCTCTGTGAACCTCCATGGGTGCCAGGGGCACAGCTGCCCCACCCTTGTCTACACCATAGGCTTCAGGGGAATCTCTGCTCCAGCACCTGGAACACCTTCTCCCCTTCCGTTCCTTGACCTGGGTGTCTGCAGAGTTATTTCTACCTCATATTCTCACTCTCCCCTTCTCTGTCTTCAATTGCTCTTGTGTAGGGGTCTTCCCTCCCTCCCCAGCTTCTCAACTATGTTGTCCCAGAGATGTTGTCACTGTCACTGTGATGGGCTCGGCCCTGGTCAGCATCAAGAACACTTTGGGGAAGCTTCTAGCCCTTTCTTTCAGAAAGCACCCCTGTAGTTCCCCCATTATGAGGAAATGGCTGCTGTTTTATCCAGAACACAGTCTCTGCTGATCTGACAAAAGCTTGGTGCACGGGATTCCACCCAGTGTAAGTCAGTCCTACTAAATCTCCTACTCACTACTCTTATATGGACAGTCGTGTTTACACTGGCTCTGGAGTAAAATCACTGCCAGAAAGATGGGTGGTCCCGTGTATTTCTAGTAGGGAAGAAGAGACATAGGTTTTACAGGCATCAGAGGGTCTCTTTGTTGTTAAAAGAGTCAACACAATTCGATCTTAAATCCAGAACTGATACCTGCAGTTTTTGGAACTTTAAGTTTAGCATCTTAAACCAAATTATTGCTACAGTATATCAGTGATTTTATTTCAGTAAGCATTCGCCAGTAAATATTAGATTAAACCTCAGACCTTCAACCCACAAGTTTTGTGTGTCTGTCAGAAGAGAACTACTATGGACCAAAGCCATCTTTGCTGGTTTGCATCAGCAAAAATACTACCACACACTGCCAAAAATCTCCCAAACTGTTCCAGGCTAATGTAAAAGACTTTTCTGTCAAGGAAACAAGACTGCAATCTGGCTCTGAGGGCAGGGGTAGCTAGAACTGCTCCAGCTTAGATCAGTGACCCTGTCTGACTCTTGCATTGACCTACATTCATCTTGTATAAAAACGTATAAAAACCTAAATAGAAAAGTTACTCTTTATTTAAAAGTAAGTCTAAGAGCACCATTGTCCATGACAGTGAGCTAAGAAAGTGTTACCACATTTTGAAGAGAAACTTCTGTTAGGCAAAATTTCTGTTAGAGAAAATACAGTACAACTTGTAACCTGAAAAATAAATCAGAAATTACTAAAAGTCAGGGATAAAATCCAGGGAATATTGAGAGGAGAGAGTTTTAATATTAAAGAGGTTAGAAGTTTGGTAGTTGGACCATAGTATTGTAAGAGAGGAAAAAAACCCACAACCTTTTTTTTCAGACACAGATATTTTAACACAACCAAACTGATTTATTTTCCCAAGTTTACCTTAAATAAAAATGTCACGTGACACCTGAAATAAATAAGATTGAATCTTCATTTTGTTAATGATATAGCAAAACAAAACAAGTTGACACACTAAGAACGATCCTGGGTATCTTGTTTTCTTTTTATTGATCATTCTTATGTAATTTGTGAATATTTTGAGGCATATTCTGCTTCATTTGTATCAGATTTGTAATTAACCAGATTTTCACCACCTTGATATCAAAGAGCCAGTAGATGGCAGAATGGGATTATTTATTGTTAGGCTGAGCCCAGATACCTCTGCTCATTTAGAGAATTAAAACCCTATAAAGAAAAAATGTATTTCGGCTATTGTCCACCATGTGCCTCTTGCTGACCTTATGTGTCCATTTGTACTGCAATTTTTATCTTTTCTATTGAATTACTGAAAGATAAAATACTGACATGCATCCTAAAGAGACCCTCTGATGCCTGTATAACTTATGTCTCTTCTTCCCTGTGAGAAATACAGGGTTTGGGGCTTGTTTGTTGCTGTTTGCTTCAAATAGACGAGTCTCAAAAGGACTTCAAAATATGAGGGGGAACATTACTGATTCTCTGCAGACTTAATGGAAATTTGTGAGGAAATCCCATTTTGCCTGACTTCCACCCTTACCTCTAGCCATAACTCTTGTTGGCATCCATTGATTGAAGAAGTTTGTATCACATTTGGAAGCCGATTTCTGGAGGCTGCCCTGGAACAAGGATCCCTTTCCAAAAAGAAATATGTATTGATTTTTTTGAGACACTGGTTTTGTTCCTTCTGCAATAGGATTAAACCAAAGCTTTTAGAAAGCTGTCAAGATCAATTAAAAAATGAGGAAGCTAGAAAGTAGCCCTCACCTATGGGTATTAGCCTAGGGGGTGAAGCACAGTCTGTGGGATAGAAAGTCCAAATCCAACTTCCTGTTTTGTCTGATATACTCAGCCTTCAGTCGTGCTGAGATGGGTTGGTATAGGTCTGAAATTAACACTTAGAGCTTAGAAAATCTCAAGTGGTGCTTTGTATACCACTGGCTGAGGCTGATTTATGAGAAGATTCACAGTCGAGAACTAAGGACAGAAAAGTCCTCTCTTTTTATCTCTGAGGTTATCACTAAACACTGTTGCATGTTTCTGTTTCAAGGAGCAACAGCCAAACTTTTTGCTGGCAACCCCAGAAATTTTGCCTTAAATCATGTGTGCCATATCATATAAACTGAGCAAAAAGAAGGAGTGGGTTTATTCATTTATTTATTTATTTGAGAGAGAAAATCTACCACTAAAAGATAGGGTATTTTATAGGATCTCTTATATAGGACCTCTCATTTTGTTGCTCTTGAAAATTTGATTTTCTTTTTTTACATTTACTCTACTATAGACTTCCAGGCTTGGTGAGGTGCCAAGTAAATAGAGATTAAAGCCATGAGTTGGGTTGCAAATCAGTGCTATTCTTTTAAAGTAGAAATTGTTTACTAAGTTGATGTTTATTTAAGCCTAATGAGTGAAATTTGCAATATGCGGTATGCTAAAGCCATGAAAAGACAGGAGGCCAGATTATAATCTCATTAAATGAAAATTGGTGCCATTCCAATATTACACAAGACCAACATTTCATCTTCTCTGTTGCAGGCTAGATCCACAGAGGATCTACTTGGTTGTAATGCTTTATAACTGAGTACTTAATAAGGATTAAAGCAACATAAGAGAAATTAAACCCAAACCTATCTTTCTACAGAATTTACACAAACTCAAATGATCCCCAGTGGGTTCAAAACAGACAGCATTTAGTTTACCATCCAAAGTAGGCAGGCACATGCCCACCAGACACTTCAGAGAGAATATATTAAAATCCCAATAAGCAGGAGCATCCTGAGAGCTGCATAGAAATGCCTCTCCACGCTTGAGAGTCCCAGCCACATTTTGCACCTTTTCCTGTAAAATATAGTCGGGCTGTCCTGTTTTACATAATAGCTCAGTGTTTACAGTAGCAGTTGCCTAAAGCAAAATGCAGAAATTCTATGGGCAGCAGGAAGGAGGACACAAGGTTTTTATCTGTCATATTCCATTGCTTTCTTCTCTCTTGACCATTTCTATTGCATTGAGAATTATTTTCTTTCCTTACAGTGAAATTCCCACCATTCCCACTTAACCTGGAGAATTGGAGAATCAGAGAATTGTAGAACGGTTTGGGTTGGAAGGGACCTTGAAGATCATCTGGTTACAACCCCCCTGCTGTGGACAGGGACATATTTCACTAGACCACTGTGTTCAAAGTCCCATCCAACCTGGCCTTGAACACTTCCAGGGATAGGACATCCACAGCCACTCTGGGTAACGTGGTCCAGTGCTTTACCATCCTCATAGTAAAGAATTTCTTCCCAATACCTAATCTAAACTTACTTTTTTTTTAGTTTAAAGCCATTATCCCATATCCCATATCACTATATGCCCTTGTAAAAAGTCACTTTACAGCTTTCTTGTAGGCTCCCTTTAGATACTGGGAGGCTGCTATAAGGTCTCTCTGGAGCCTTCTCTTCTTCAGGTGGAACAGTCTCTCAGCCAGAAGGACTTTTCCTAGAGGCTGGGAAATTAGAGTCCAAATTCCTTTGTATCTGCACATGTACTCCTACAACACTATGATTACACATAATACTCTTACATGAAAAAAAGACTACTCTATTAAAAAGCAATTAGCAAATACAAGAACATCTGCTGTGACTGGATGCTTTGTTTAGTCTGTTCCTGGGTGGATACCAAGCCGAGGCAAACAAGAGACCTGGGGTCTAGAAGCATTTGCTACCTCTGCATTAATAAGTGAAACAAGCTGTGAAATGCTCCCAGTCAGTTTACATGGACAGTTGGATTGTTAAAACAATCCCTATCACAGCTGTGGCCTGGGGAGACTAGTGGTGCCCAGAAATACCCCCACACACCGCTCAGGAATGTGAGCATTTGAGGGGCTATATCCAGCATGCCACTTTCTTGCCTCCAAGGGGGCTTTGGATCCTGGAAAGTCTATGAGCTTCAGCATGAGTTGTAGGATACTCTGTGCTGGCTTGCCACACTGTCTGGAAATGTTCCTGAGTGTGTTCAATTCCCTAGCCTAGGGCAGAATATGTTTCCTAGCTCTCAGCCAGGCCAGACCACGAGTTGAAGCAGGGGCCTCTTGGAGCTGCCTGCTGTGCTGCCAGGCAGTCACCTTCCATAAGGCTGTATTTCTGGTGCATTGTCACAATTAGCACCTGAGCAGCAACTTTTACTGACATAATTTTTGATAGAGTGCCCTAGGGTTGTCCTTGGCTTGGCCCTGCTTTTCCAACAAGATGTCTCCAGCCTTCCTATTCCTTCAGTATTCCTTGAGAGGAAAGGAAGGAAGACAAAATGGGCTCAGAGAGTGCAGCTACTCAGCCATGGGGGGTAAAGCTCAGAAGCCCTTGCTTTCCTTGGAGGAAGCTTCTTTCATTGTCAGCAGATGGGAAGGGGAAATTGGGGGTGGGGGCAGACTGCTGAGGGCTGCTTTGATGTTGGCCTGTTTGTTTGCTTTCTGCTTCCTGGACCCCCACCCGAGGGGCTGGGACTGCCAGTTCTGGAAGAAGCACAACAGGATGGCTGGCAGCAGCCTGCAGACAGGACGGCAGCAGATGTCGACAACAGGAGTGGGAGGCATCAGCTTAAAGCAAAACAGGGATAACCTGAAAGGATGAGATCAGAGAGTGAAACAGAGAGATAGGGAACTCTGGTGAGGCAGTAGGTGTCTGTTGGGGGACAGCAATGCTCATTCAAATGGGGAAAGCATAGGTGGAGACCTTTGGGAAGCTGTGCAGCAGAGCGTCCCATGAATTTGTCTGAAAGTTACTCATTTTCAGTCCTGACGCAGTTCAACTGTTTATAAGTGAGAGTATCACAGGCTAATGGGCTGTGGCCCTACAAGCCTTCAGCCAGCACAAGGCCAGTGGGTGCTGGGCAGTGTGCCCTTGAGGGTGGCTCTGCTGGGCACCAGCTCACTTTGGCCAGGTTTGAGGCAAACCAGAAGCCATGATAACTTGGGATCTCTGTGACATGGCACAGGACAGACTGGAAACTCCTGAAATATTTTCAGACATTTGCAGGTTTTTTTTTTCCCCTTAACCTGTTTATTTTTATGGTATCTTGTGGCTGAGAAAAAGTCATGGCCAAGATAATGTCACGTTGACAGGTAAGAAAGCAAAAATCTGGATTCTTTCAGGTTATTTACAGAGCCAGTCTGATACTACACAGCTGGTCTAATAAAAGAGAAGGTAAATTAGCTCCAGAATTAGTCAGAATTTCCAGCAAGGGGTTAATCTTGAAAATGGTCACCCAGGTGGCTCAAACCACAAATGTCAATCTGTATCTCATAGTAGCAATGGGACACACTGGCCATAACTAGTCATTTATGACATGTCAATAGATACCTTAATGCAGAGCCTGTACTTATGTTCTGGCAGATACTTACTGGAAATATAAGTCACACATTTGGGGTCAGCTCCAGAGTGACCGATAAATAATGACAGCTTTAACTGTGGTTTTCTGTTGACAGTTAGAGATATTTTCCTCCAAAAATGGTAATTCTGGTAATGACTCCAGTCACTCGTATCTTTGTTACTCAGCTTTCATAGCCAGCACTGGAATATAAAGGTAGGTAAAATGCAAAGTAATAAGAAAATATGCAGTGCAGTGTAAAAACACCGGTTTTCTGTAAAAAATAGTGACAGTGCAGTGTTTTCCTGCCAGGAATACTTCCCCTAAGAGAATTCAGGGAGATGCAGATGCAAACAAACAGCACTGATCAAGTCATGGTGTACTTGCCCCTTCTGTCAGTGACTCTGTTTCAACTTCAGGAAGATGAGATGAATAGTGTGTGTCCTTGGAGAGAGCTCTGGGCTTTAAGGGACAAAAACGAAGACATATTGCATGTTTGATACCTGGGCTACAGAAAGCATGTGACTACGTAACTCTAAACACTGCAAGAAGGCTTGAATTACAGAAGTGGAAAGAAAGTCAATGTTGTTTCGTGGAAATCCCTTTACTCGAGGGAAAACGAGAAAGAGAACAGCAGAGGGCACTATTTTGTTTTGTGAAAAACCTGGTTGCAAAGTCAAAATTGGGAATTATTTGGGATACTCATGCTCTTCCCTCTTAATTTGGTGCTTCCAGCCTTCTTAGAGAGAGCTTGTCTGCTTTAAGAGAGCAATAACATTAAATGGCTACTTCGCCCTGTGTGCAATCCAACATCTCACTGATCAGTGGCATGTGTATGATTAAGCATTAAGATCAGTCCTGCAATTCTTGTCAAGCAAAAGCAAAACACTAGTGAGCAACTGAATCTTTGCACTCAAGCATGTCTTGCATTCACGTCTCAGAGGGCTTTGATTGGGACCTGAAGGTCCAGGCCGTTCATCGCACTTTACAGGCATTTGAGAAATGAGTAGCTCCTGTTTACAGGTCACTGTAAAATGATTAGACATAAGGCTACTAGTAAGGCAGGGAGACTGAGAACATCATATATGCACATACTGGAGCCATGCATTTATACCAATGTTTTCGTTTATGGAGTTTTTACAGGTCAATCAGGAATAGGGGACTTTAAATTAACAGGAACTCTGGATACCACATGTAGATGCTTGGTGAGGAACTGTGGCTTAACTGTGGCTTCACTGTGGCTTCTATTTTTCAGAGAGTAAAATGGTACAATCTCTAGAATGGGATGTTTGGGTCAAGGAACCATCGTTTTCTAGGGGGAATTAACCTGTTAGGAAATTGCTTGCCTCTTATTATTGATCATAAGTCTGTTTGTCATGATACAAGCACAAAACACATATATCTATTGTGTCTTTTGACAGCAGTGTATTTTGTTCATTTTGCAGTGATCTTATAGATCAGGCCTGTTGAACACAACTAAGAAAAGATACAAAGTTTTTACAACTATGTAACTGTGTAACTGTGTTTTGGACACAGGTGACAAGAAAACAAGATACAGAATAACCCAAATAAGCTACTCAAAGTAAATCAATAAATTCATTTATTAACCTTTAACTGTGACTTTTAAAAATAATATAATCATTATTAAAATTTGAAAAAAAAAAAAGAAATTTCTAGCATTGGTATTGGAGGTAAGCTGGGCAAAATCTGCATCTACAAAGTGAGTAATTGCATACACAAACAAGGTTTGTGGATTACAATTACCCATTTTGCATGGTCAGCTACCACGAATTCATAGATTCAGATAGAGGCCACAAGACCGATGTCTCCAAAGTCTGATGGAAAATTAGAGATGTGAACAAGTTTGAATGAACTTGCACCAATGCGAACACCCTATAAAACTCAAACCACCCCAAATGGGAAAATAGATGGTGGGAAAAGATAAAGCCTACTATTTTTGTTTTAAATAAGCATTTCACAACAAAAGAAAGCACAAGCCCCACACTCTTGTACTTTTTGTTTTTGGCCAAAGTTAAAATAGAAGCAACAGAACAGTGGGGGGAAAATCTTGTTTTTCAGAATAACCGGACTGAACAGACTCTGCTTCGGGGCTCAGGCTGTTAAAAAATGTCACACTGAGTCTCTTCAGTTGAGTCTTACAGGAGAAGGACCAATATGCTGGCTGCTCTTCTAACTTCAGGTTTAGAAGTTTCAAATTTAGAAGTGTGCCTCTTGCCACCACACTGCGCTGAGTTTTATGTGTGATTGAGCAAGCTGGCTGCATGGATGTTATATTCCAGCCGTGTCCTTAAAATGACACACATGCCCTAATTGACCATGTGCACCCTAGCCCTTTCCATAGTGTGTCCACAGAAGTCTGTCTGCCTGCATAATTTTTTTACCTCCAAATGTAAATTAATAGTGTGGGCACCCTTAATAGCCTCCCCTAACCTGTATTGTGACCTACTGGCATATTTGAAGTGTTATATTTTCAGTCTACACAGACATCAAGGAGGCCTTGCAGTAACATTGTCTCATCTGTGGTTGTTCAGCTGCAGAAAATCCCTTTTTCCGTGCTACAGTTGGAGCCCAATTTACCACATTCCAATTAACTAATTCTGTTGGTATTAGTTTTCATGTGGTCCATTGCTTTTACCTGTGATGGGGTTTTTTTCCATCCAGAGCCAAGTGGTTAGTTGAAGTTCAGGATCTTACAGGTTTGGGAAAAATCATCATCATGTTTATGTACAAACAAGTTATACATTACCCTATATCCCTAAACACAGTAAAAATGAATAGCAGGTAGATTACTTTCTCAAAGTATGTAAGAAGTCACATAATGTCAAAAGGTTTCCCAGAAGTCCTTTGTTGAAGAATTTCTCTGTGTCCTTTCAGGACACTTTCAACTCCTTTGCCAGTAAACTGGGGCTTTGCAACTGAAAGCCCAAAACTGGTTTATAGATACTCAGTCTGTTCAACCCTGAATCTGACGTACCTGTTTTCTTTCTGGTAAGCTTTCCTAAGATCCACCAGAATCTCTCTGCTAAGAGTTTTTTATTTCACTCGAGTTGTGCAACCTTCTGTTTGCATCCAAGATAAAATCAATGGCAGCTATGAATATTGTCCAATGCAGGAATAAAAAACCAACCAAACAAGCCAAAACAAACAAACAAAAAACCAGACAAAAAACCCCACCACCAAAAAATCATCTCCTGTGTTCCGTTTTTTTGCCATAAACTAAGCATTACTGAAGAGGAAAGGAGGGATTCAAAAGAATATAGAAAGTGCAAATGTAGTTTAGAAATGACCTCCTGGACAAATAAGATGATCCACAGTGAGGGCTGTGGTTTTGTAGAGCTGTGTATCGCTTTATTTTCTTCACCCTGTAAGACACTAGAATATCAAATGAAGTAGAAGGAGCTGATGTCCCATAAAACATGCTGCCTTGTTCTTTTTTATTCTCAGAGTGTTTATACTAGACATGCCACTATTTCAAGCTTCTTCACTATAGTATCCACGTGCTCTCCTAGTAGTGTATTTCACTCTGATCTGAATGAGTGGAGAGTGGTCCTTTCTCCAAATTTTTCTGCATTGTAGATACGGTCTTGCAATGAGCAAGAAATAATATTCTCTTCCTATTCTGTGTTTTGTTTTTCTTGTTGAAATTGACAGTACAGCTGTGCATAGTGTTTTCACTTTCTTGGCTGCTCCCTTAGAAAATGAAAGGATATTAATTTCACTATGCTGAAAAGCCAGGACAGAGCAGATTTCCTGCACTGCACTACAAATTAGGCTCATGTTCTAGAAATATTGGTCTGAGAACAGATAGCTACCTCTCACACTATTTGCTGCTCTCTGCAGTACTGTTAAAGACGGGTCTGTCCACCTCTCATAAAGCTCACCCTTGTTCTGAAAACCTGTGGGATCCATAAGAAACAATCATGCTCTGCAGTAGGTATTTAAAGACTTAAAAGATACCTAGACCTCGTACTGGTCCTTTGCACAGGAGGCACATTTCATTCAGTATAAGATTTTTTTACAGTAAAACCTAGTTTTATTCATCAATCTTTCAGACTGATTGAAAGCTCCTGCTCCACTTTAGCTATTAATCTTCCTCAGAACATCTTTAGGTCATTATTGCTTTATATACTAAAAGCAGGTAACCACAATGCTGTATGTCTGTTATAACTTCGGGGGACACTGTAGCATCACCATCTGTGGTATCCTTTTTCTGGTTCCAATCTAAAATCAAGTACCTGCTTGAGACTTTTGACTTCAAAGTGGTTCAGGGCTCATTTCTGCCCTGAGGGGTGGATTTTTAATTTTTTAAATTTTTTTTGTGAAAGAGTAGTTGCTATGGCCACATCTGGATTTTCAATTCTTTTGAAGCTAAATTTCAGTGGGTGCAGTGCCACACAATATACTTATTCCAGCTTAGCCAAGTCAATTACTTTAACAAGGCCCCACACTTTCTTCCTATGCTACATTGCATGCTGTGTGTTTTCACAACTGCTATAGATCTTAAAAAGAGAAAACTTCTGTTTGTTAGATAGAATGACCAGCATGTGGCTGTACTGGTATTGATGCTGAAACTTAGTACATTAAAGATAAGAATTGCTTCCAGGTATGTTAACAATAAAATCTTTCTCTGAGGGTAAGGTAAGGAGTTCATATTTACACAGGGAAAATCAGATACTGAAGCAGAATAGTGAGTGAGATCTAATATCCATCTGACTCTCATGGTTACTTTTTTTACAGGTTCCATATCTTAATATAAGCATAAGTTTTGTTCTTTTTCCATGTAGTAAGATTATTATGATTATTATTTCAATCATTAATCATTTACTGTTTATTGTACTGATATGAAAAGTCATGAAAAATTAAGAATCTGAGAAAAAAATGTTTTCAAAATACTTGGAAATTGGGCAAGCTTCTCAAAGGTCAGATAAGGTGTGCAGAAATCTCTCATTCTATCCAATTGACCTTCAGTGCCAAGAATTGAAAAACCCCAGATTCTGTTGTTCTTTCTGCTTCATCCATTTATATCTCATGTAGAACATTTTTTCACAGGAAGCAGTCTCCAATCATCCCTGCAGTTATTAAACAGCTGCCAAATTTTGGCCTGAAAGCCTCCATGTCTTTATTCCACTCATTTATCAAGCCATAACCCCTCCAGATGAAGTTATCAAAAACTTAATTAAATATGCAATCACAAAACATAAAATTGACCTGAAAATATTGTGAATTCCTTTCAAGACCTGAGTTCAGGCTTCTGTTATTTTTATCTTATAGCAACTGAAACTCCATCTATTGCTATATATTTTATAGTAGTGTACAAAGAGAATCCCAGAACCTCTCACTTCAGTCATGTTATTTGTGCCCCAGGAAATATACACCCTCAAATCCAAGTTCTGGAAGTCAAATAAAGGAGGAAATGAACTTATTATTTCATCTGGAAAAGTAAGTTAAATCCAGTCACACCTCCCACTGAAACCAAAAGATAGCTTTTTATATGTCTCTACATGTTAAAAGTATGCTATCAGATATCTGCTATCAGATTTTAACCACCGTGTAATATGAGCATTGCAAACGTTGAAATCATGTGTATGTAAAGTTGGAAGGAACCTTGAGAAATCCCATAATCCAAAGCCCTGCCTGTCTTGTGAGATCTGTATGGCTGCAGTATCAGCATAATCCTTTCTAATCTTTAATAACATTAATTCTCAAGCATATCCATATGGGTGAGGGACATACAAGAAGTCATTCATGGGCAGGAGAGGTAGGAATGAGTTGGAACACACTGGAGTTTGCAGAAGTCACAGATGTTTCCAACAAAGGAGGGACCAAAGAACATATTTCCTAGTCCCTGCCTGGTCTTCCTACCAAGTCAGTTTCCCAGGAGAGACATAAAATTTGAGATACAGCCTCTCACCACCTTGCTGAGCGTGTTACATGGCATCAGATTCCCATGAGTTTGTGACACAGAAATAGGAGGCCACATTGTGATTCCCTAGTTCTGCCTTTCTTTAATGCTCTGATACACTATTGCTTGGGTCTTTTACTCAGTTATCATGATCAGATTTGATAACTCTCTCTCACCCTGAGAACACTGCTATTAGCAGACTTTTGTCCACCAAACAAGGAAAAGAAACACTGCACTCTGTTTATTCATTGCTGTGAAACATCCTTATAATTTACAGTGGCAGTCAAAGCTGAAAGGAAAAATAGAAATAAATCACACTGATATGAATGTAATACCTTCCTCTGTCCACGTGTCTGTCTCATTCATCATTTCTTGTTCTCTGCCAGATGTATGGGCTGCTCTTTTCTCAGTCTTCCAGTTCAGGCTTTATGACAAGAAAGAATTTTTCCTAAGATTTTCTAATTACTTTAAATGAACATATGATGTTAAGACCATTCCTTTCAGGTGTTTCGGGACAGAGTGACATCCAGGAACCGGTATTATAGCAAGGGAATGTCACAGGCATCAGAGATTGCATGATGTCATATGCATCAGAGAACTGGAAGTCGTTTGAAGACGGAAGGAAGGAAAGGTGCATTACACAGTCAAATGGAGCTGGTAGTAAGAACTAAAGGTAGAAAAGGGACAGAACAGGAGGAAGGTGTGATAGTTTTGGTTGAGAGAGTTAATTTACTTCATAGTAGCTGGTATGGTTTGAATTTGTGCTGGAAACAGTGTTGATAACACAGGGATGTATTAATTATTACTGTGCAGGGATTACACAGCATCAAGGCCTTTTCTGTTCCTCACCCATCCCACCAGTGAGTCGGCTGGGGGGGCGCAAGGAGTTGGAAGGGGATACAGACCAAGGGGATATTCCCTAAGGCATCATGCTCAACGTATAAAGCTTGGGGGTGGAAGTTGGCAGTGGTTGCTGGTACTCAGGGACTGTATGGGCATTGTTTGGTTGGTGGGTAGGCAATGTCGCTCTTTTGTACTACTTGTTTTTCTTGTGTTTATTTTTATTCCCCTTTCTCCTTGTTGGCTTTTTCCTCTGTTTTTTTTTAAATTACTAAATTTTTTTATCTTACCAGTGAGTTTTTATACTTTTACCCTTCTGATTCTCTACACCACCACACTGGAGGGGATGGGATTGTGAATGAGAGGCTGTTGGCTGTTTAGCTGCCTAATGGAGTTAAACCATTACCAATGGGGTCTGGGCAAAATCTTGAACACTGATGAACAGCACTGTGGTTAGGAGATCATAATCCCTCCTCAAGTCTTACTATTTCCCTACTGCCCAAATGCTCACGATACCTAGCAGCAAACCAATTGTTATTGCTGTTACCCCTTGCTGACAGTTTTGTCAGCTTTTTTGTCAAAGGCTTAAAGAGCAAAAACGCTCTGAAAATTAATTCTGAAATTTTCTTCTGTTCAGAGTTAATGTGGAAGCCTGTACAATGATAGAAACAACTTTTTTGATCTGATTATTTCTAATTCTTTTTAAAAACAAAATAAATTGGGGCACAGGAAGGACTTGCACCAGTGATAGAACATAGCCGCATAATGAAAAAAAGTATTTGGAAATCACCCTTCTTCTCCTGCTCAGAATTTCAAGTTGGCTGTCACTAAGATGGACCCAGTTCAGGCAGCTGATGTTGTAGGGACCAGTTCTTATCCTTGCCTCAGCTGAGAGTGTCCAATACAATCTCTTAAATCAAAATAATCAGCGTTGGTCACCTGTCAGGCGCTGTGTACAAGTACACCTACTAGAGCGCTGTATCTGAAGGGAAAGGTCTGTGCATTCCCAATAACAGTATCAGCTGGAACTCTCAAGTACACGGAATGCTTCATTATACATTAAAAAATTTAGGTTCTAGATAACTCCCAAGTGGTATCTGAAATTAGCAAGTGCCTCTAACCCTACTCCGTGTATACCCTTGCATATGAAAGAGGGACAATATATACCACGCCTCAGAGAAGTTCTGAAGATACCCTAAACAGTATTTCTAGAGTAATTGCATGTTTCAGAGTTATGAGCACATAGAAAAGCCTAAGAGAACATAAATAATAGACACGGTGGGAAATAAAATCACCACTGAAATAACTGCTAAGTAAATAAGAAGTGCCTGTTCTTTGCATTGGATGGAAAAAAGGCTGTGCAGTCACAAAATTAAAAATTATATTATAATAAAAATATTAAAGGACACTGAGCAAAAATGTTTTTCTCCAACTTTTTTTTAAATTTTCAGTTTTGTATTTATATTTATTGTCATCTTACTGTTTGTAGCACAATGAAATGACCTTCAGGTTTTTTGTAATATGAAGCACATGGTTATGACATACAGCAAAAGAATTTTACAGTCATTCATACTGAATCATGGGATTAATCACAGGAAGCACAACCCTAAGTGAATTATATAGATCATATCAAATAAATGGAAGTAAAGGCTTTCCACTTCACCACTCTTCACTCCCTGTACAGCACACTGCATAGACCATTTTTAAATTCTTGAACAATTGTGGCAATTTCTGAGAGAGTATTTTTCAATACCTTCTTGCAAAACCAGGATTACTTTTTCCTCTTTTGTCTGGTAAGATATTAAGCCTTAGGTGCTGTAGTTTCAGGTGGAGGAGTAATATGGGTAACTGGCATATGACCCAGTCTGTTGGGTGGATGTGAGCATCCAAAGCTTCACCTTAATTATAAAGGCATCCCTGGGATGAACACGCCCAAATGTGTTGCTAGGAATTTGATCAAAATGCCACATATCTTATCCCGCAGTAAATCAAAATATTCTCTGGTTGTTTCTCTACTTTACTACACACTTAGTACGGATAAGTACATGCAAATCATAACATACCTTACACAGTGACTTAGGAACAAGCATTTAAAGACATACTGATTACCACTTTCAGCAACCAGATCCTCAGGCACAGGTTTTTAGGAAAAGTTGCCATGATATTCCCGTGCTAGCCATCTTTAAGAATCACAGTGGTTTTGCCCCATCTCCAGCCCAGCTGCTCCCTCAACCCCTCATCCCCTGCAGCAGATCAGTAGGTCACCCACCACTCCCCATGGTTTGCTCTACAGCACAATAACCAAACACGACTAAATTCACTCCAGTTAGTTCATGCCCCTAGGTGCCCTAAGATTACTCAGAATCAAACAAGTCATTGTTATCCTTGGAAAGCAAGGCGTGGTTCTTGGCTACAAAATTAAATCAGTTTAAAAATAGTTGACAGCACCTGGGTTAGCTGAGGCAGAACTAAGCAGAGCTCAGCTGCATGGAAAAACAAGAACTATTTTTCTCTTATGCCTAGTCAGAATCAGAGGATAACAAAGCACAACATGAGGAGAATTGTCATTCTGTCACCTGTAACTCAGGAATGCTGCAAGGCTCAGATTGGTTCTGTGTTTTGCCCCTTCTCACTGTCTGAATTCTCAGGTTTACAGTTACCATCATCAGGGTATTAAAGCTCTGCAGGCATCATCTACATCTGTCTGCACCTGGCAAATCCTGCATTCTCCCCCTCGTATAAATCCTACTGCTGAAAAGTTGGTTTATACATTCCATGCACTCACGGTTAACCTTGCAGTCTTAAAAAACTTTTGACTCATAAGCTATATAAAAGGGAAATTAAAAACCAGAGGGAGGGGAACAGACAACAATTAAACACAGTAAAATTAATTAGGTTTTTTGAAACGTGCTGGTGACCTGAAAAGAAACATGCCAGTTTCTAAACCCTTTCAGTACTTTCATATGAGATACCTTTTTCATTTTCTCTGCTTTCTATCTTGTGGTCATTTTGGTTTTGAGTGAAACCCCAGAGATATACCAGTTTATTCCAGATAAGCATCCATAAGATTACTTGCTTATCTGAACTTTGTCCTGAGCTTTTTTTTTTGAGAAATCAAACCATAAATCAACTTCCTCGTGGTATTCCTAGAAATTATTTATTGTTGGCTAGACTGAAGACAGTGTAAGAGACCCTTTCTTGTGGTATTTTGTGACTTCAGATTGTAGCAAGATTACCGCAGGCTCCCAAAACATATATGGACACACATAGAAAATAAACAAGGAGGACCTACCACAAATCTGTGCTACTTGTGAAATGCTCACTTATCAGAAAGAGGGAGCTAAATTCAGTTCTCTCTCCTGGTGTCAACCAGGACTAATGCTCCACCTTCAGCGGAGATATTCTGAATCATCAATAATTAAACTAGGATGGTATCGCAATAAAAAAACTTCAACCGAAAATTTAGGTTGTGCCATCTTCTCCACTGATGTAATTGACTGAAGGAAGCTACATGACAATGCAGAACTAAGTTTATTTTATTTTAAAGAAAAAGAGCTGGATCCGGAAGATCCCATCTCCTGTTTCTCAAAAGAGTCTCCTAGTAATCCACATAGACTTTGGGGTCAATCAAAGTAAAAGATTATGCTAAAATGCATAGTTTTTTTCCAAGATAATTGCATGTTTTCCTCGACTGAAACATTACCACTGCAAACATGCCATGCATGAGAAGAACATTTCCCCTCAGGGTGTTTGACTGGAAGACTGTTTTCCTTTAGTGGTGGAAGTTGATTTGTAGTGGCTTGTACTGTGCATGTTTTGAGTATCCACAAAATTCTCTAGCTGATTATAATGTATTTATTAGAGTGGGGTAATCTGAGATTATTTGCTTTCTGCTGTGGAAGGTAGTGATCCAGTGTCTGTGCAGTCTCCAAAGCCTGCTTTTTGTTTCTAACTGTTTCTTCAGAAAACAGCACGATGCACTCTGGAAACAGTGTTTGCAGGAAAAGCAGTAGCAGATGTAAAGAATCAAGAAGTTTGTGTGGTTCAATCTCCAGACTTGAAGTTTAAGATCATAAATTTATGGTTCTGGTATTGAGTGGGGCATTCAGAAGTCATCCAATTCTTCCTGTAAAAAGCAAAAGCAACAGGGAATTCAGCTCAGATGGGAACAGTGGGAAGTCAGATAATCCTGTCAACCACCTTGTCACATCCCAGCCATAGACAGATGGGTCTGCTTCAGGAAAAGTGCACTAGCACTAACCCGTGGTCAAGAAGAGCTGGAGAAGGGTCATGGACCAGGCTGCACAGTCCTCTCACAAGCTGTACTAACTACAGGATGCCGGAGTACTGGAGTGCTGGCTGGTGAAAGTGAATGAAGGCAAACCAAACAAGCAATGTTGGTCTTATGAAATAGCAAGAAGGAGCAGAGAGCTGGGGAGATACAGGAGGATGAGAAAACAATGGAGGAGAAATATAAAAGCTTTGGATTTGACTTCCTCCAATTGCTGAACCATTCCTCAGGCAAGAGGAGAGCTGGCTCAGATGCTACTAAGGGTCTGTAGAAGGGAAGTGGGTTTGTGGCGAAGGATTTCCAAGCTGTCAGTGTGAGACTGCTTGACCAGTTGCGTGTCCCTAATGGGCATGGTCAGGAAGAAGCAAGGGTATGGAAATTTTCTTCAAAGAAAACAGGAGATGGAGATCTGTGTGAACTTGATGGGGGGAGGAACAGATGAAGAAAGTAAAGGAAAAAAGAGCTGCTGGAGAGCCTGAAATGGGACACACCTACTGCACTCTGCTAACTGAATTTATGGAGTTTGCAAAATACAGCCAGATTAAGTTCTCCTTTGAAAGCAAGAAAGTGTAAATGTCTCACCTTCTCAGACAGGCTGAAAAGTTCCAAGTGCAAAGTTCAGGCAAATTCATATGCTGTTCCTGAGCTGACAGGTAGCCTGAATCACAGAAGGCTCAAAAGTCATTAGAACCCCAGTAAACTCCATAGAGTGCCAGAGGAATGTCTCTTTAATATCAGCATTTAATCCCCTGTGAAGAAAAATACAAAGGCTGGATTTCAGTGGGTCAAATGGCGATGTCTGGAATTTGGACACTTCTATCACAACCAGAAATTCCATAGTCCCACTACAGTCAACAATGTCCTGGCCAGTTAAGTTTAGTCCTGATTCATCTAAACCTCAGTCAGACATTTTGAAGGTCCCTGATGAATCACACCCTTGAAATACCCATTTCTTTCCATTAGGTGGGAAGGGAGTTGAGGGTGACTAATTCAGAGAAGAGCTACACCCAAAAAGTCAAATAAAAAGACTAGAAAATAAAGAGGAGGATAAGAAAAATGAAAGCTGTAATTTCAAGGTCTCCCCGTGTGACACAGATGTACCTAATGAAGACCAGAACCCCCAGTTTTATTGCCATAAGAAGGCAAATTCTGTTGTGGATGGAGAGGGGCAGGGAGTTCCCACATTAATTCAGTTCCCACAACTGAAACTGGAATTTGGCCTGTTGCATCAAAGTTTGTCAGCATGACACTTCAAAATCCTTTAGTTTAACACTCTATTCAATTCTGATTTTGCCAGTTGTTGTGCTGTTTTATCTTCACAAATCCATATGTTTCACAAAGAATACACTTTTCCAAACATAAATATCTTCAGCTGTTGAATCCCAAGGAATCCAAGCTTAGCTACAAGACTCAGCTACAGACTCCCAAAAAGTTAAAAGTAAGAAAAAAAATCACAAATATCTTACCTTCAAAAATACCTACACTTTTCCAGAAACAGTAAGCTGAGAAGGAAACAGAATATCTGAGGATTTCTTGTCATGTTACACAACCCTGGGAAAAATATTTCTAGAAATTGAAATTTGAAACCAAAGGGATTCAGTTACTTGTCTGGTAATATCCAGAATACTCCACTCTGGTAATATCCAGAATGCACCATACCACTGTGGTGCTATTAGATTAAGCATTCTCTTTTTCAAATGTTAGTGTGTATTCATGGCAGATCACTAAGCAAATGCATGGATCACTAAGCAAATGCATTCAGAAAAAAGTGGATATGAAAATGTTCTGCGTCAGCTGTATAAAAAATTGAAAGTAACATTCCTCAGGCTGAGCAGAAAGCATCAGTCCATGAGTGCTCCCCTTAGGCAAAGTCCTTCCTTAACAGTTTGGAAAGGGCAGCGAGCTGTCCTTCACATAAAAGATGCCTGAAAGCCAACCAGGAAGTTGAAGTGAGCTTTATTGAGGAAAAAGTGCATTTGGAGGACAAAAATCTGCCTCCTTGTGTTACTAATCTCAGGATTACTTAAAGGAGGCAATGCCTCCCTATCTGGGTGGGGAATGTGTTCCCCTTCAAAAGGAAGGCTTTGTGGATAAGCAAAAGGAATTCCCAGCCTTCAGTGATGTGAAGGCTGCAAAAGAGGATATTCACATGCTAATGAACCAAGTCAGCTTTGGGGAAGTCTCTCCTGCATAGTTCTCTATTTTTAGTTTTACCATGACTTTTAGTCCTTATTCAGCCACAACATTTAATGAAGACAGTGCACCTTTCACTGAACTGGGCTGAACTTACTCTTTGAAATTGAATAAAACTCCCAAAGTCATTAATAATAATTAATATACCGATTAAGTAATCTTTATGGGTGTTATCATGCAAAAGAAAAAAACCCAAAACAACAAACCAAATCCAAACCTAACAACACTCCCCTATCACCTAGAAGAAAATTGCATGACCTTAACTCTCTTAACTTATTTTACTGATTTTATGGTACATAACATATATAGAAAGGAAGGTAAAACACGGTCTGGACTGGCCAGCAAGCAAGAAATTCTGACTTTGAGACAGGAGGTGTCCACAAGAATCTGGGTGGTCTTTTGTTTTCCCTCTCCTCTTGCAAATACAACTCCTAAGTTCCCATTCTTTTCAGTGGTGTTATTTCTACCATGTAACCCCTTCAAACATTAAATACAATTGAGCTAGACATTTCCCATGAGTCTTAATTAATCAGAAAGAGAAGGTTGTAATATGCAATTCCTGTTCCCTTCCCTCATTTGACAAACAGTGAATTTATCCAGATACTGTTATCGTGTACAGGAGAATAAGTGATACTCATTTGTCTTAGGAATTCTGTCTACCAGAAGCTAGGATATAGCAGGGATTATTAAATCTATGTTATTTGTGACTGTTTTAATTTAATAGTCATGTTTTAGAATGCATTTTTTGTGAAACAGAATCTAAAAATAACAAAGAAGAAATGCACTATTAATATTTATTTTATTAAGATGAGTTGAGATTGGGGGGTTTTTAATGGGATTTCTAGGTTTTCATTTATATAAGGATGGTTAATGTCACTATTGGTTCATTCATATGAGGACCCACAAAAGCTCACCCATTATTGCCTTATAAACCAGAAAATATACAGGAGAAACTTTTCAGGACACAGTTGCATATCCATTCTCCTTATGAGGCTAAAGTTCTTACAAAGAGTCAGAGCAACCTGAGTTTTCTGTAAGAACTGAGAACTCCTGCACCCAAATTAATATAGCTCATATTACAGTGTGCAAAGGACTACCATATCTGTGCATAAATGCAGAAAGACCCATAAATGGGCTTATTTGAAATATTGTTTTTGAAAAACTCTGGAAGCCATTTGGTACCATTTGGTGAAGTGCCTGTTGAGTCAGTAGTGGAGGACTTTCTTTCTGCAGGTCTCCTCTGAACAAATACCAGAAACAAAAATAAACACACAATTTGAAATTCCTTGTATCTCCTTATTTCGTAGTGTCTCTTCAGGCAGCTCACAAGAGAGAAATACAGAAAGTACGTGTGGGCCAGGAGTCGGCTATCCATTTTTCCTTCCCTCGGGGGGGAGTGGCAACCACTGTTTCTTGGCATTCACCCAGCCCTCCTGCTTTGGCATAATCAGGAGCTGGAAATGTACCGTGTCTAAGTCTCTTTTATACCAAATCCAAACATTCTTGTCAACGCCAGGATTCAATTTGCATTTTCAATGCCAAAGGCCGGCAGACTAACTCTACCCTCTGTGTAGTAAGTCAATCCCATAGATGAAGGGAAAAACTTATTCAGCTTAATTTAGATTACCAAGGGACAATTCTGAGACTTACTACATAAATTATAGTGAAAAAAAGTTACAGAATATTTGGGAAAATGGTCCTTTTTGTTTGTTTTCTCAAGAAAGATCTGTTGTGTCAGCAACAGTCTGAAAAAGTGATTTTTACCTTCTGACAGGACATATTTATTCCTCAGCTTCTTTTAGGATAAAAATCCTACAGTAACCCCCACACACCTCCACTACCAGTCAAGAGCGAGTGGTGCAACCATTGCAGGGTGGAAGAATTCAAAGACAGAGAAGGTAGGGAATCAGATTGCTAGCATAGTTATGGAGGTATTTCCTTAGAAATGTTAAGTCAAATTTCAAACATTTATAAAACTTTAATAAACCAGGTTGTCAGACAGAGAGCTGGGAGAATTTCTTGATTGTAATACCTGCCAACTCAGCTCTATATTCAGTTTCACACTTGGCAGACTTTTTACCTCTCTCCACCTCAGTTGTCTGTCCATCTGATGCACTTTCTCATCTTTCTCCTCATCTTGGTTATCTTGGCTCCTGAATTTACCTTGTGCACCACCTCTGGAGGAAGCACCATGACTTTGGTAACTTCCTATGCACTTGTAGCTTTTTTTTTTCAAAACAAGACCAGCTTCTTTCTTTCTTTCTCATTCACAGTCATACTCTTTGCTGTCTGACTGAGCCTTCTCCCTTTTGTTCATTCATATCCCTCTGCACAGTGTTTTGACAGTTTGTTTAAAGGCCAGGCTGGCATTTTCTAGAAAAAGCCTCTGTCCTTTATTCCTTTGTTCCCTGGTCTCTGTCAATCATAAAATCCAAAGCATTCCAGATTCCTATCAGCTCTGTGTCTGTCAATTTCCTTTATTCCTCCATTTTTCCATTCTGTAACAAGTTCTTTCCTTTCATATTAAGGCATGATTCACGATCCCCTCAACAGGTCACGTCCACTTTCTTCTCCCCAAACAGGTAACCTAAATACTGTTTTTCAGACTCTTCTTTTCTGAAATTTTTTCTTTTTTTTTTTTTTTTTTTTTTTTTGGGTTTTTTTTTTTTTTTTTCTTTTTTTTTTTTTTTTTTTTTTTTTTTGTGCAGGCTTCATGATTTCTCTGGCCTCTTTATCTCTGAAAAATGGTCTGATTTCACTAAGCTTTTCTCCACATTGTATTTCTCAAGAAATATTTTTCCAGCTTTTCTTATTTTCTGGACTTATATTCAACACTAAACATAAAGAGGGCTTTTCATCTCCTGTGCTCTTTAATGTAGATTTCAGGTGATTTTTCTTCATCTGGTGGTTGTTGCTGTCATGAGGGGTCAGGGTATTTTCTTGTTTGATACAGAGCAAGGCAATAGGGTTCCTAAGGGTGCAATGCTAGAAATAAATGAACCAGAAGGAACCCTCATCAGTGTCATTATCTGGATGTGCACACTCTTGAATCACTGCATGACGATTTATCATGCGTGTACAGGTTAAATGGTCAGGTTAAAGGAGGCAACTGAGTCTTACCACTAGGACTGTATCCCTGCAGCACTCAGGTGCCCTGAAAAGTCTCCAGTCAGGCATTTTTTTTTACTTCAAGGGATGCTAAGGACGTGCATCACCAGGCAGCTCAGTGGCAGTGGGATGTCCAGGGCTAAATTGACACAATTTATTTGATGTGGGATTGTGACTGTGTTGCTCAAGAGCAGAAAGGTGCCAGGTAGGACCAGTGCTTTCCCTGTTGGAAACAGCTTTCCCTGGTGCTGTTCCCTCCACTGATGGAACAGCGGAGTACCTAAGCCTCCACTCCATCAAACATGGTAACACAGACCAGGGTTTAACAGTTCATTCTCTTCCATCTCATGCTTTCCTCATCCAGCTTCCCAGGGAGGTTTTGGTGATGAACTTCCTTTCTGAAGAATCTGGGGCTTTTTTAGATGAGTGGACATAAATGGGAAGGAGAATTGGGTGTTAAATGAATTGGCAGTTTGACTAAATTCTGTAAATTGCTTTTCATTGGAATAAAGAGAAAAGAGGATTGGTGCTGTATATTTTGAGACACACTCTTTTGATATGGACCTTTTAAAACTGGAAGTAGATACTTACTCAAATGTGCTACAAGAGTTAAGATTCCACATGGCAAACATATGGTCTGCTCTGCTGTGGTTCAGCAAAATTTCACTCATGTTCAGCTGGGGTCATTCTAGCTGATTCTACAACTTGAGTCTAAAGAGGTCTACTTTAAAACCATAATTTTCATAAAAAGTTAGATTTCTCTAAGTATTTAATTTTTTAAAAAGCAGTAAGAAGAGAGAAAATGAACCACTGTCAGTGAGCAACCTAAGAGTCTCTATTTTGGACCTGTCTGGAACTGCCTATTTGAGTCCCTGCTGCCTCCATCAGGCACAGGTAAGAGCACAGGAACCTGCCATGGTACCCACAGTGCAATGCATCCCAATATTCTGTCTCTGATAGTGATCAGCATCAGCAGGAGGGTGTGGAAAGCTCTCTTGCTGCTCTATAGTTACAACATGGATTGAACCTGGAAGTGTGAGGTTTAATATCCCTCCCATATTTTTTTAATTTTTATTCTATTTATTCCAGTTATTCTTAGGATTCATGTAAATGCTCAAGTTGATTAAAGCAAATCCTTGCTTCATCTACATTACATAGACTTTTTTCTCTCTTAAATAAAACCAGCACTGCATTCTAAAGTTTGTGGACCAGAAATGCAGAGGTTTCTGTGTAAGTTATTTCAGGGCAGATGACACAGAGATGTTGCTTCTTTGTGAAGCTTCTGCTCTGTTTTGACAGTACAACCCTTGTCAGATCACGATCAGTTCTAACACTTCTCTTTACTGCAGAGAGTGAACTTTTGGAAGGTTACCCTTAGTTAAGTTGCTCTGTGTGCCAGGGCTAAATTATCTCAGAAGATATAGTTTCAGGCCTCCACGAGACGTGCACAGCTTTCTGGGGAATCAGTAGTTTTAACATATGGAAAGTTTGTAGCTCAACATGTATTTGTTGGATTTGTGTCAAGTGCAGACCTCAGTGAAATTGCTAACTCAAAATCTTCCTCAGATGTTGTCAGTCCTGCTGATGTGGCAGCTGTAGTTTGCTGGCTTGGTGCCATGGTGCAGGTTTAGAAACCAATCATCTTTTACTGGCTGATGTGGACTCACAGATATCTGAGTGCTCCCCGTAATCATCTCATGCTTTTGTTCGTACTGTTCTCCTGGGTAAGCTCACTGCCACCTTGGTGTCCTGCCTAATGCCTATGCGGCAATTTTGACACCTAATTCTTCAAATGCAGGATTGTCCTTTGTGTAGACATTTTCTCTGCCCCCTTCCCTTTGCCCCTGGTTTAACTAATGAGAAAAAAGAGAATTTCTTGTCTTTCCTCCAAACCCACTCCCCATGCCTTTTCTTTCAACACTGTTGACAAGTCTTCCATCTTTCCAGACACTTTACAACCAAGAAACTCCTTTTCACTCCTCACTTCCTAATATTTGGGTCCCCATTCAATTTCGTCTTCTTTGCTTCTATAATCTTCTAAACCTACCTATTTTTCTTCTGTGTCACTCATCATTTTGCTCTCATGGCCTACCCCAACTCCTTTAGTGTGCATTCCCTGGCACTCCTTATGCAGCCTACCTAATACTCATCAGCTAAAATAATTTCTTCTTCCTCAGCTGAATCGTTTCTTTCTTGATATAAGCCCTTTTTTTCCCTCTCACTCTTTCTACATCCAGTTCAAAAGCCCTGACAGCAGTTTTGTTTCTGCTGTACCCTCGTGTCTTGAATCCTGTCATGATTATTTGCCCTTCCTACTCCTCCTGTTTCATTACTGTATCCTCCCTTCCCATCCTTGCATGTGGAATTTGGGTGATACTTCTTCCAGTGCACAAAATACCCAGTTCTTTCACTTAAATCTTTTCTGATACACCACCTTTTCTGGTTTTTTACTCTAGAATTTTCTCTAATGTGCAGCTTACTGTTTTCCACTGGCACAGATCACGATTCTCCATATCATAAGTCACTACGCATGAAATTAGATGACTTTAATGTTTAAGCTTAGTGCTTGATACTGTTCAGTTCTGTTTATCTCTGTCTTGTATTTCTTCAGTTTAAATTGTATCCCCTTTCTTTGAAGTGGGTATTCTGGTACAGGAATTCTGTTTTATCAGTTAATGGGTATTTGGTACTGATGTGGCTAATCTGCAGTCAGAATCATTACAAACGTCCCCAAAATCATTAGTGAGATGAAAAGAATAATAAATATTTCTTTTCATCCTTCCAGGGGACCACAGCACCAAGAGTGATCCTTCTTTGTCCCATGGATGTTCCAACCTTCTGCCTTGCAAACACTCTGCCAGTATTTTAAGCGCAACCTTTGTTGAAAATATAGACAGAAATTTGGCAAGCACCTTTCCACAAGGATTGGGAAGATTTCTGAAAAATTCACTGCTGTAGAAGATCTATGTACAAGTTTTTTGAGATGGAATGTCTTGCAGAGAAAATACAGTGAATGCTTAGTATTCACCTCTTTTACCTTTTGGCTTTAGTAGCAGTACCCTAAGAATAAATACTAATGCTTTACCTTTCAAAACCACACAGGATTAGATGTGTATATTTTATATTTGCAGACTTTGGGGAAAATAGCCACTATTAAGTACACTGGTGAACTTCTATAGCTATTTGAGAGCCTTATCACTACATTAGATTCGTTTAACAACAAAAGTCTGTCTGCATGAGAAATTAAATTATATTATACACTCAGCAGTATAAGTTACTCCCACACACTTGTAGCAAATCTAATTGTTAATGGCAGCAGCTACAACCTTTGTAGCCCAAATGAATTTGACTGATGTGATCTGTTTGTTTTAATTATCAAAGCTGTTACTAGTGATAGGAGAATTACTTTGGAACAGGCTTGTCAAACATAACTTCTCTCTCTGTAGATATTTTCATTAAGAGATCTACTTTTCAAGCCAATAAAATTCTCTCCAGTCTAAAGATGAAACATTATATTCTGTGGAGAAGTACTACTTTGCCTTCTGAGCATCTAGCTACATGATGTGATATATACATACATACATATTTATTTAAACATCACTCTCTTCTGCAAATCAATTCATTTTGGCTGCAATCCAGAAATCTTTTGAGGCAACTTTATACACAGCTTCAAGGATAAGTGGTTTCTGCTTGGGTTTCAGTCTGTCTTTTTCATGGGTAACGCAAAAGGATAAGGTCTAAAATACATAAGTCTTTAGCCAATACTAATTAGAGCCAAGAAAATCAAGCCCTGTTTGAACCACTGTCTACTTCAAACTTGAACATAGACTTAACAGCATGAATAGATCAGGAAGTCCTCCATTTCAAAAACTTACAGGAGCAGAAAAATTAAGCCTGTTTTATTAATGACAAGGCACCTTGGAAATAACTAGCATATGATATAGACCAAAATGTGTCATTGTTCCAATATATATTAGTTCTACAATACTCATATTCTGTCCCAACAAGATAAAAATTTAACATTTCAGTTAAACTTTCTATACACATATCTCAAATCATATGTAGAATAATATGCATATGCATATGTTAGAGAGCAAAACAAATATATACAACCATGTGGAATGAGAAAAGCTGTGAAACAGTATCTGTAATAAAAAAAAAATTAATGCATATATGTAATTCTTTTCTCATCAGGTTATTGTAGATTAAATTTTATGGTACCACAAAGAAAATAAGAAACAATATAAAAATAGGAGAACTGTTATTTGTCTTGCAAAAATATATGCTGAAGGAATAAACTCCTTGAAACCTTAATGTTTACATCACCACAGTTTAAACAAAAATATCTTTAAGGCACTTGGCTTCAAAGATTAATCCTGAGTATGGGAAGAGGGACTCCAGAAATGGGACCAGTTTGCTGGGCAGGTCTGATTTATATGTGATTTGTAAGGCAGACTTGACAAGTTTATGTTCCCTATGCAATGCTGAGGGCCAAGCCCTATTCTGGTGCCAGCCGGCACAGCACCACTATTTACAGACATACCTAATAAAAATGAGCCAAGCATGTGTCTCTCAGAGTTCCTGGAATAGTCACTTCTATACTTAACTATTAGAGTAAAGTATTCCAACGAGACATTTGCCAGACTGGTACAACTAAGCCCTGGTTCTAAGTCTGATGAAGTTTAGTGCAATGTGTATGTTATGTATCAGTGTTGACATGGGTGTGCTCATTTATAAACATAGGTTTATTTAAAGTAATTTGGTCTGGAGGGATCTAGTACATATTTGCAGGAAAGAGCATAATATTCACTGGCATATGCATGCAGCCGTACGGCAAAGAAAAAAAAGACAAATATCATGTAACTGCACAAGCTTATATTAATGGCACCAGCAACTGAAGTCCAAATCTAAGGTAAATTCCCATCCATAGCCTTTGTACCATATGTACTGCTGCCTTGCTGACCTCGATCCATAAAATTTGCAGTTAATTTGGAGAATAAGTTCCACAAAGGAAAAACCCCTATTACCCTGGTTTGAAGGGAAAATGGGATTCAGATATCTGCCAGAGACAGGACCAAGTCATTTGCACCATGTCTGTGCTGCCCTAGGACTACTTTCACGTTCTTTCAGGATGTGAATTTACGTGTGGATAATATTAAGGATTTAGTCTGGTGAAGCAGGCATGCATCAAGCATCAAGGTGCCAATCAATGTGTTCTCAAGGGGTTTCCACACACAAGCTAGTCAGGATTTTTTTTTTTATTAAACACCTCTTCCCTTGACAATGCTGATTTCTTGAAAATGTAACTTTTCAGAATATAATCTAGTTTTTTCAAAAGTTTTTTGTGAGGAGAGTCTGGTTTAGGATGACATTTCTCACAAGGGAAGAAGAGAGCTATGTCCCGTGCTACATAGTGGTTTGGAGTTCTCAGGCTAGGGGTGGCAAGGTTCCAGAAGCTGAGGGTAGAAGCTTTCCATTACGAGGATTCTGTGTTTTACTGAGTTTCAGAGGAAAAAAATAAGAGTTTCAAGACATCCCAGACTCTTCCTAGCACAAAATGAAAACAAAAGCTGAAACTTGGTGTGCCTGTGTATGTGTTTATGTATGTTGTGTAAGCACATGTATTGGAATTCTTGTTTCCCAGCCACTGATGAATGGTTGATGAATGGTTCTGGCTTAATATTAATTTTTCTGAGGTTAATATTTTCTATGAATCCATCAACAGAGGCCCATCTAGCTGCTGGATGCTCTGGGACTTAGAGACTCTGTGAGGCAGCTGTAATCTGCTTTCTGTATAGACTGTTTTGTGCCAGACATAGATAATTTTCACAAATTCCTAGACAGTAGTGTCTTGTGAAGACACAAAATGTCCAGATGTGAACTGAAGTCCATATTCTCAGCTGGGGAAAATGGTGTAGCACTGACTTCAACTTTGCTATGCTGAAGTGCATGCAAAGCCACAGCTTGCATTTGACCCACCACTTAGGACAACACCACAATGCTTGATTGCAGATCCTTTGAACCATTCTGGATATGTGGCAAACTGGGGAAATTTCTATTTGGCATGAGGCTGCCACATGAGAAAGCCACATTTCCGTTTTCCAATGAGGAAAAATTTGCTAGTGAATGTTCTGGGTGAATTACAGACCTTAGGCATTTGGTAAAAATGCCTTCAGTTCCTTGCAAAAGCCTCCATGAACATGCTAGCCTGCAACTTTCCAACATGTAAGAATGAAATATCATGCCTGGGGCATATCTTACAAATTACTGTTTTGGAAACAGTGTCGTAATCAAGGGGGGAGAAGAAAGAAACTTTCTATGTAACAGAAAAGTTGTCCAGTAGTCTTGCCAGTATTTAAATCTGATCGTGCAGGTCTCCCAAATGTTTGATGATGTGGTTTACTGAACTCCATACCTGGATAAGTTGTGTTGTTTTTGTTTAAATACATAATAAATATTTAAAAAAAAAGACTGAATAATGGTCAGCTGAAATTTAATGTTAAGCATATCATGTGATCCAGTTAGGCAACTAATTTTAAGAGCAGGTGCTGCAAAAATGTTTTTTATGCAGTGGTAGTTGTATTAATAAGGTATAATCATCTCTTCCTGAAGACTGCAGAAGTTTAGAAATTGCCTTCTGTTGGTATCAATGCAAATTATTTATGCATTTTCTCTTTCCAAGTACCTAGAGAAACTACAGCCTTCTTCATTGAGTCAGCAGTAGAACAAGTAGGAATTCAGTAACTACCTAAGGCTCCTGATTGTTAGGATTCTCAAAATTAGAGAAACAATGCTATTTTCAGGATAAAGCTGGAGATCCACCACCTGAAGTTCTTACACCTCTTCCTACATTGCCACTGATCTTTTGGTGTGACCTTAGGGAAGCTCTGTTATTTATGCAATGCTTTAATTATACTGCTTGGAAATGGGACGTAATGACATTTTCTTTTCTTTGTTCAGCCTTTAAACATTTTTCGATTAAAAATATGATGTGGCTGCAATCTAGGGAGTGTTGACCTCAGCTGCCAGCCTTCTGCTAAATTCAGCCTGTTTTATCAGACCATCTAAAAGTAAAGGATTATTAAATGCTGCTGATGCATTTTAAAAAATCCTTTCACTTTGAAGTGCATCAGGTTCCAAATGCTGTTTACTCCACTGGGGTTTACAGATCTTAGGATGACTTTTTGTTCATAGTTTCCTAGTGGCTAAAATTCTTTGAAAGTTCTTGTTGTTATATTTTCACATTAGCCAGAAGCTCCAAGATGACCCTGGAGCAAACTCTTGCAAATCTTTGAAACTCAGCAAGGGCCTCTGAGGCCCAGATTCTATTCAGCAGACAAGCCTTTGCGTGTGGTTTTGTGTTTTATAGCAGAGTTTCCCACAGTTCCACTTTTAATATCTTTTAAAAATTATTTTAAAATAAGCCAAAGAAAGAGAAATTGGCTAACAGCATAACAAAAAGTCTGAAAGAAGTGAAATTGTCTGTGATTCAAAACATGGTACTGTAGCTTTAAATACCTTATCAAATTTTTGAATCCAAGCCAAACTTCAATCATATTTGCAGATTTGGGTTTAAATAAACAGGACTGCAGTAGAAAATGGAGCACACTCACTTCACTGTTTACATTTCAGAAAAGCCATCTCTGGAGGCCAACTCTGTTGTGAGCAATAGTTTCAGACTGATTTTGTTCTTTACTTACATTTGGGCATAGAAGTAAACCACTAGATATAGTCAGGCCTGGAAATCCAGTATGTGCTGCTTGTGTTTCTATATGACACAACTAGAGCATCTTTCTGAAGCATTGCTTCTCTAATGTGGTAACGTTTGCATGAAAATCTGTAAGGTTTGGGGCGAACTTAAGTCTAGATCTCATTTTTTTCACTTTCCCCTTGACCTCTGTGCTGATGTCTTCCTCTGCATCAGTCAGAGGTGAGACCCAGTAACAACATGGCCTTTTGTTGGAACAATGGTGTCTTAGGAGGGTTCACCTAGGTCTGTGCCACAGTACTAAAACCATGCTTCCACCTGTATGTGAAAAACAATTTAAAATGTTGCAGCTCAGGTAGATAGTGCTGAGCTAAATATGGTGCTGACAAAAGCTTAGTGGAAAACCTAAGCAAAACAAGTACCTACTCACTACTCCCTGCAAAAACACATGTAGTTCTGGTAGCTTGTTGCCAGAGCTCTCTTTTTTTTCCACAGTTGGTAAGATGGATTTCAGCACTCTCTCTATGAGCAACCCAGCACTGATAATTAGCATCATATCTGGAAGGCTACTGGCCTTTTCCAGACCCAGACTTAGCTCTCTAGACATGTATATCCTCAAAGGTTTTCTAGAAGTCTTGCTCAGCATGCCTATTTCTCTAGCAAACATTTCAGTAGCAGCACAGACTCATAAACATTCTCTTTTTTCATAAGCCTAGATAAATAGGTTTTGGAATTTTCTCGTTCTTTATGGCTATTGATACTTTTACATCTTTTGCCAGGATTTCTTCTGTTACAGCCTAAGGACCACAGTAGTAAGTGTGCTTTATTATGAAGGCGAATAGATCCTGCTGCCACAGCAAGGAAAAAACATCATTTACATTGCAGGTACATGAGACTTTATGGTCACTAAATTATATTCAGTTTTGGACTATATTTGAGGCAGTTATTTCCACTCGTGACCGCTTTTGTATAATGCCATAGTCATGAATGAGTGAGAGCTGAAATGCTCTGTGTATGACTACATGAATGTGCACAATCCATTACACTTCTTACCAGACGTTTCCTGACATCCTACATTTTCAAGGAATCTTATCTTTCAACAAGATTTGTAACAGGCAGTTCAAGTCACACAGACACTCATATCTTAAACATCCTTCCCCCTGACCTTGACAAATGCAGTCTTGTCTGGTCAGAGCCTTCGAGAAAGCTGTTTTAATGATCATTTTCCCAGCCTATTGCTTTGATCTTGATACTCCTTCTCTTAGTGCACAATTGGCTCCTCATCTCCCCCTCAAACAAGAGTGATTTCACTTCCAAGACCATTCATGACTTTCTTCCACCTATTTCTTATTCATTATCACAACATCAACTTCCACCTCTGATTGACCTACGGTGTTAACCTTTATGCTGCTTGCTGCATTTTCAAGCAAGACCATTTTAGCACTTGCTGTCAAGTGGCCCCTCACAGTTGGAAAAGAAGTTTTAGCTGTGACAGTCACCTACTAGTTGTCTTTTGAGTCTTTGCTAACAGTTCTTTTTTCTTTTCCCAAAAAATACTGAAAAACGCTTAAATGCTGATGTTGTGCCAATACTCTTTATGCATGTCCACAATATCTACACCCTTTTCTTCTGCCCTGCCTTACGTATGCATTGTTGGTGTTTTGTGCAGGTCCTGTCCTAGGAGGTTTTGCCAGTAGGGTCCTAGAACACGGCCAAAACATTTGAGTGCTCCAGCAACACACATAAAAGTAATGAAGAACTTTTCCTCTCCTAACTATGTATAAAGTATTCATAACTTATAGCTGATTTTCAAAAGCAGCCATTTCCTAACCCCCTCAAGTGGGCCATACCCATCCCACAACGTTGCCCTGACATGACTACATTTGCATTACATGAAAAACTCATGTGCTTCCTCTTCAAACTTATGATCCAATGCCAGCAAAGTTATTGACATGAACATTTTTATGTTGCCAAAAGGGAGTTCTAGTTGGTTTTGGTTATGACTTTCAAGAAGGTAGTTTAAGTACACCTACAAAACAGTTTTCCAGTCAGCAAACACTGCCTGTGCATTGTAGTTGCATTAAGGAGTTTTACCAGCACAGCCACGATAACAGAAATTCTACACTGCAGAGAAGGGCTAAAAACCTACCAACAAGCCCCTGAAAAAGATGAACAGTGACAGCCTGGCTCCACTGATATCCACGGGAATTTTGACATTATCATGAGTGAAGATAGGATTTCACAAAAGTTGTTTATGAAGCCTCATATATGGAGGCCGTAAACTGGGAGCATACCATAACATCCAGCCCTATAAATGTCATGAATCTGCATCCACATACTTTTAATGATGTTTCAGATGTAGGTCGAAGTCAGAGCTGATCTGAGTACTAAAAAAAAAAAATATATGTTTCATTTCAGTGACCTGTTTTAGATTTCTAACACTGAGGAAAGCTCAACTCCTCCGAAAGGTAGTAAACAGATAAGAAGATAATTGCAACACATTCCCTTGAAATTCAACTGAGAAACTGTAGAATTTCAGGGGAAACATTAAGCTATTTGAACATGGCCACCTACCTATACCAAAAGAAGTTTCCAGGTCCTGAGCTGCTTTAATTTTGTGGGTTTTGTTCAGACAGCTAAAGTGGCAATCAATAAGACTTTTTAACTCCTCAATCCGACTTTTGTGATAAAAGGTCAGAGTTGAGAATGTCCAGACCACAGGCTGTTCTAAGATGTGAGCTGGGTATATGTTGGATGAAAGTAGAAATGAGTTATCTGATGAATCCAGGAAGTCTATTTAAAACATAAATGTAAACAAAAATAATTCAAAATTTTGTTCGAATGGTAGAGAAATAATACAAGCTTAATCACATATAGGTGGCAGGGACATGAAAAATTTTTAATTTTTTTTTAGTTAAGTTTTGCCTGGGGACCTCTGACTTCAGAAGAAAAATGAAAGTGACTGTAGAAAATATGGAACGAAAGTCAGTGATCCTTGTTAAAGCAATGATCCTTTCAGTGATTCCTCCCTTAGCTGAAGTATTTTGATGTGTGCTTCATTTACTTCAGCTTTGCACATAAAGAAGAAAGAAATCTGAGTCAGGTTAGCGGGGGGGAAAATCACTGGAGTGAAAATAAAAATAGAATCTTTTGTAAATTTCATGCTGACTTTTATTTTAGCAGTATGCCAAAAACAGGGACTTCTGAAGACATTCCAAAAGAATGGCTTTTTAATTATCCTACTGTTATATTGCTCAGTCATGAATCTTTTTGACAGTCTAAGTGCAAAAAGCTAAGAAAATGTATTTATAATCTTTGCTCTTTCCCTTCTCTCATGCATGTTTTTTTCCCATATTGGAGTAATAAATACTGGGATCATAATAGGAAGACACGTTGAATGGTTCACTAATGAGTTGAAAGAGCTGAAGGCAGAGACTTGATCCAGAAGAAAGGGGTGTCTGTGATGGATGAGACAACAACAGTGACTTGAAAGCAGGAGCAGGACTAAACACACTCAGGGTTTTTGGGATTTTGTTAGTACACGTTCTTTCTTGCCTCCAGGACATGATTTCAGTGGGATTCAAACCACTTGCCCAGATCTTTGGAAAGACGTGGCTGTGGCATGGCCTCCAGCAGAGCTTCTTGACACCCCACAGCCCCAGCAGATGAGGTCTCTGCAGTCAGGGAGCTGCTGTGTGTGCACACAGAGTTCTGCACAAGCGGAAGGTCCTGCTCCTGCCACGCTTCATCAGCACATCCAGCTTGCACTCCTGCGCACATCAGCTGGATGGGAAGGGGCTGGAGCAGAGCTTGAAGAGCAAAGGAGATGGGGGTGCCCCAATGCTGCCTCTGTACTCAGCACACAGCAGGGGCATTTCTCCTGCTGTACACAGCTGAGCTGAGCAGGGTCAGAGCTGGCAATGGGCTGCATTGCACTGGCTGCAGGGACTTGCTGAGTGGGTCGTGGCATGACAAAGATTAAGTTCAGGTTAATGTGCACACGTGTTTACCATTTACTTGTGATGAAGAGGACAAAATACCCTCACAATCTTCTGCTAAGATTTTTCATAACCTTCATGTTCATGTTTGATTTCTGCAGTTAAATAGATATCATGCTCTAGCACAGCACTAGCTGATAATACAATTTGAAATTCTTCTGGAATTTCCTTTGCATAATTTATATGGGTAATTGAACAATCCACGGTTTAGTTTTAAACATTGCAATTGCTTTTGACAATATCATTTTCTCAATCTAAATTGCACCAGAGAGTGCTAGGGTTATTTCAGAAAGAATAAAAAGACTGTAAATGGAAAACCTCTCATCTCTGATAAGATGTATCCACATTTACAAATTCTCACTCTTTTTCTAGGAGATACCATTATATTTTCTGCCAGTCAGTAAGTGTATTCAAGTAATTATTATAAAAATGTAAAAAGCACACCAAATGTGAGGGCTTGTCATCTTACAAGAGGATCCTGCGCATTTCATTATGACCAGCAGATAAAATACTAGTGTTTCTCATTCAGTGATTTATTTTTTTTCAACTTTCAGCTGGAATTGGGGCCATGGGCTCAATATATACATCCATCTCTAACAAAAATGTGCATACCTACATATAAAATGCTAAATTACGAAAGAAATCAGCAAATCTTCCTTTATATTGTTCATGTTCTTGTGGATTTCACAAAAAGACTATTTGTGATTTCAGCTTTTTGCTTTATCAATTGGACTTAGAGAAAAATCTGAAGCACATATTACTTAATATTTCTGTAGTAATAATAACTAAATATATCTGTAGCCCCAGTTCTAACTGTTCTGAGGATGGACATTCAGCACATTATTCCTTGATTATCTTTCATTCAGTGAACTCCCTTGAACTTCAAAATGTCTAATGACCTTGCAAATATTTAAATATGAGTATGATCTTGACAGTAGTTGTTTGTATCCTGTATTATGCGTCAGTTCAGTAGGTGGAGAGAAAAAAAAACACCCTTTCCCCCAAAATCTGTTCTTTAGAAAAGCTGACCTTGTTTTTCTCCAGCATCAGAGATTTTTTTCCTGCTTTTTTTTATGGTTAGAAAACATTGTTTTCCTCTCTCTTTTCATAAGAATGGTTGGAATCAGTTCATCTGTGCAGTCTGAGATAGGCCCTGCATTTTAGGTATTTATCAGCCTAGGACATCCTTTTTCCAGTCTGCTTGCCAGCAACTTACATTTGAATTTTTTGGTGAAATAGAACTACAAGGCAGTGAATAACTTTAGAGATCCTGACCAGGTTCTGTCCTTGCCTTATGTTCTGTCCTTGTCTCACAGATGGGATCTAGGAAAGTTAAAGCATTTTTGGCAGGAGCTGAAATACTTTTACTACAAAGAAGTTGAAGAGGTTTGGGCATTTTGGCGTGTGTTTTTTTTCTCTTCTCTTTTCTTTTTAGAGTACACTGAATGCCTAATGGGGCTTGGGTCATGGCCTGTTTCATCTTGCAGTTCACACTGGCTTTAGCTGGAATTTCTTCCTATTTGTATTAGATGGGAGTTTTTGCCTAGGAACTAGGCATTCAAATTTTTGTGAGCCTTCAGGTCCCTCTTTTCTAAATAGTCTTTTAGGAATCCTAGCCTTTAGTTTCTGTTTCTGCCTTTCTATAAAGGTTATCAAAGTGTGAAGTTCTGGTTAAAGGTTTGTACGTAAGACTTATTTTCTTCAGCCTTTGCTTTGTTTGAATAAATCTGTGTTGAACCTTCTGTAAACATCTTCATATGGTTTCCCAAGACTTGAAGCTTGATATTTTATCTTTTTTAGAACAGATTTTATTGGAAAATACATGCCTGATAAAATTTAACAGAAGTTTTCTGGTTTTGGTTTAAAAGAATGTTCAAAGCACTGATAAAATTGACAAGTGACTTTGAAATTTTCTGTAGGTCCTTAATGCCTAGAAGTAAAGATACAATGTCTCTCTGAGAATCTTCTTGCAGGGAAAAATTGTTAAACCTTGTGCTCGTTCTGTTTCATGCACTTCTTCAGATCATCTTTAATGGGCACTTTTCACCACTTCGAATATTTTTTTTTAAGGCTCAGAAATCCACTCAAAGCCTTAAAAAATTACTTTTATCAAATTTTATTAAATTATATATTCCTCATGTACAGATCTGGCTTTACGTTAATGATGAGATGCCAAAGGAAAAAATAAGGAAGTAGCAGAAATTTAAAAAACTCCTGTGATATTTTATTTTCAGAACCATGAAAGTCTGGAAAAGCAACCACGGTTTAGCAAGACCAAATCTCTGGCTTTTTTTTACATCACTTTCTCTGTGACTCCATTTCAGAAAGTTTTTGCTCTAATAAAGAAAGTTGCACTGCAGATATCAGTACCCTTTAGCCTTTAGGTGTTGTAACACAGTGAGGGTAGGGTATTGATAGTGTTATCTCATTTTGGATTTTGGGAGCTTGGGGGGATATAACAGCAAGATCCCAGTACCCATAAGGAGGTCATCAACAAGATGTAGCCATCAGTGCATGGTGGAAGGATGAGAAATAACAGACATAAGCTGAAAGAAGAGATTCAGACTGAATTTAAGGAAAAAAAACTTTTATACCATGGCAACTGTCAAGAAGTGAAGGACCCTGCCCAGAGGAGGTTGTGCTGTCTCCATCCTTAGATATTTTTGAGAACTGACTGGAAGCTGTCAAGATCTGAAGCAATTTGGTCTGACTTGAGAGCAGACCATGCTTTGAGAAGGGGTTTGCATTGGAGACCTTCTGAGGTCTTTTCCTACACAAATCCAACCTATGATCCTACAAGGACTGGCTGCGAGATGAGCTAAGGGTCACCTGGTCCAGTCCATCCTATGGAAGGGGGGGTACAAGACATGTTTCAAATACAAAATGTGTTAAATTCTCTTCTTATGACCCGGAAACATACTACAGGTGGTAACCAATGGCTAGCAGGTAGAATATAAATCTGCTGCAACAAGGAATACACTGAAGTTAAAACCAGAGAAAATAGTGCCTTCTGGCACTATTTCCTATTAGACTGCCCAGGTGTCCAGATGCTTCCCTCTTCTTTCAGCCCCTCACACCCTGCCACCACCTCTTTCCCTCCAGCTACAGCCCTCTCCATCACCCCCTGACCAAAGCAGATTCCTTTCAAGGAAAGAATTCCACTTTTGAATTCTGTTACTTTCCTCTTATTTCAAGTAATTGTAGTATTGTCTTTTCTTCCATCAGTGTTCTCCCTTAGGGGAATTCTTCTAGCCTAAATTCTCATACCACCCTCTTTCAAATAGCTTAAGATTTAACGCAAAAAACCTGTTTGTCAGCTTTTGTTTCCAGCTACAGTTATTTCTAGCCAGAGTGTTTAGGAAGTCTTATGCTTCCCTTCGCAGGTTGTAAAGTTGCGGGTTTGGCCTCCACAAAATATTCTTAGTGTAATTTCTGCTTTGCCTACAGCTACCCTATCTGCACTTATCCTGGTAAACACAAAGCTGTTTCACACCTCTGAACATCTCTAGTTCTCTGAAGTCATAAGTCTGAAGATCAGCATCCTGAACTATTTAATAACCTTGGGTTTGGGGCTTCCATTTATCAATCCTTTTTCTATTAGACCTTTCTTTTTTCCTGACTTTTTCTCCAGCCTGACTTCATAGGAGTTGCCTGTGTGGCATACGCCTTCACAGTGTACAAGAAGGAGAGCTTCTGCCTAATCCTTTACACTGTAATAAAAACAAGTCAAAATAGTGGATGGAAATGTTACTGGTATGTATTCCTTGAGCAAACTAGCAATTCCAGAAGGCTTGCACCATCTATTTCCTGTTTCCCCACTTTAAAATTTCTGTCAAAAATATTTGAAGTTTGCCTGCTTTCTGCTGTTGTAAACTGGACTTCAATCTAGTGTTCAAATAACTCCAGGAAAGTTTGAATTGGTTTTCATGGGCCAAGTTTGTCAGTGAACTCAGTAAAATGAGAGAAACAGTTCCCACCAAGTACCAAATTCATACTTTGAGCCTCAACACAAGCCTAGAACTTGAAATGGCACAAATGAAATTACTATGAAGATAATTTTGTCTTTGCTTCTGAATTCTGACTGTCCTCAGACAATACTGAAGTAAAGAGTTCCAAAATAATCTCTGATAAACCATCAGTAAGCCTAAGATTTGCTTAAATTTCATTCCTCACATGCACTGAAAAAGCTGTAGGATCTTCAACATTTTAGAGCACTTTTTTTTTCATTTTAGGTTGAAATCTTCCTTCATGTCTCACGCTTCATGGCTGTCAGAGCTGGGGTAAGATTACATTGCTTCAGGATGGTCCCACTTGCAGAGGGAGCAAAACCTCTTCCTGTGCTTCTACTTAGCCATGGACTGCTGCTCATCTCGTGTATGTGCAGGCTGCCAGAGAGCCAAGGTGACTACTGATGCTGCCAGCCTGGCACCAGAGTGCAGAGATGTCCTCTCTGAAGCAGGCACCTATTGCCAGCACTGCCTCATAGTCCTCCAGTGGCAAGTACACCTAGTGCAGACTCCAGCACTCTCCACACCAGCTCTGCCCTTCCACTCTCTCTGATCAATAGATCTGCTCCAAACAGACTCCATCATCCACCCCTAGACAGAACTGCAAACTTGCCTGCCATGCCTTGCCCTTACCCTCACATTGGTAAACAGATTTTTTAAGTAAGGAAGGGTCTTAAACAGTCATCTTTTTTCTTTCTGATACAACACAGGTAATGCCATGTCATGGAATGGTTCATAGATTGAAAATATCTTTATGATTCCTCATATTTGTGAGTTTAGAGATGCAGATGTGCTTAAGGGAAGTACCTGCTAAATTATTTTTGTCAGGAGACAAATAAGACCTTCCAGCTTCATTTGACTCCAATAATTTTCCATTAATATATTCTTGCTTGCAAACACCCCAAACTGTCTGCACTAATGAGGAGGCAGAATAGAAACAGTATTTGGCACCTGTATCATGATCAGTCTGTAGCACAGGTATGTGTATCAGTGTGAAGGTACTGCTGCAAAGGGAGTACAGTACAGGCCTGAGCATACAGTAGAAATGGAAAAGAAGAAAAATCAATTTTGTCTATTTCCTGTAGAAGGAATACCCTATTTTTTGATGTAGTAGAATGTAAATCTTTCACCTGGAAAAAACACACTCAGATAAACACATTAAAGAATTCTTACCTAAATTTGCTCTGAATATTGCAGGAAAAAGCAGTTGGTCAAAAGAAAATGTGGGAAACTGGACAAAGAAGGGGATCTGATGCCTATTGAAAAAAATGATCAAGTTGAACATGAGTCAGAAACATGTCCTTGAATCAAAGGTATCCTGGGCTGCATCAACAAGGGTGCTATCAGACACTCGAGTATTCTCTGAGCACTGGTGATACCACATCTGCAATTTTGGGTTTTTCAGTACAAAAGAGACATGGACATACTGGAGAAAGTTCATCAAAGGACCACTAAACTGGTAAAGTGGCTGCAGCACCTCTGCTGGGATATCTGGGAGTTTAGCCTGGAGAAGAGATAGCTCAAAAATATCTCATCAATGAATTAAACATCCTAGTGGAGGGCAAAGATGGAGCCAGGTCCTTTTCAGTGAAAGGAACAGTGACAATAGGCACAAACTGAAACATAGAAGGCTTCATTTGTATATCAGAAAACACTTTTGTACTGCAAGGGTGGCAGCATTGGAACAGGTTACCCAAACAGGTTGTGTAGTCTCCATCCTTGAAGGTATTAAAAAATCACCTGGTCCTGGTCCTGGTGCTGGGCAACCAGCTCTAGGTGACCCTGATTGAGCAGAGGAATTGGGTCAGGTAACTTCCAACTTCAACCATTCTGTGATTCTGTGATTGTTGTCTACAATTAGAGTAGGTGACAGGAAGTTATCACAGTACTCAGAAAGAGGTTTGGCTAAGACATAACTATAAGCTCAGGCACTGCAGCAACATGAAATATTTTTGATTTATCTACTGTATAAAGGGTGATCAAAACAAAAATTGTCACTCTTAAGGGATAGAAAATCAGCCTTTTGGGGTTTTTTTTCACTGTTCATATTACTCTCTACCGTGCCATCAAAACCATGTGCATTTTGCATCTGTTGCGGGAAGTTCAAGTTTTGTTCAAGTTGACTTGAACAAAAATGAAAATCCAATAGATTTATCAAAGGAAAAGAGCATTACTATTTCTCTGAAATCTGCTCAAATCTTTCTTTCTGTCCATATGTTACTATAAATCTACCTGGTGTATTGACAGCCAAATGTTTTCTGACCTGTGCCAACCATAGTCAAATAAATTTTAACTCCTTTGATGCACTATTTTACCAAAACTGAAGCCAGATGTTTCACAGGTGACCTGACAGAATACCATTACTTCCCAATTACCATAAATAAAAGGAAAGCCGTCACAAAGAATGTGTGAAGATATATCATTCTAACATTCCTGAAGATTTAACCCTTCCTGACCATTCACAAATTGAACATCTGAAAGATGTTCCTGGACTTAGCAATTAGACACAAGGATCTTGACATCATCACTTCTCACTTTTCTCCATATTTAGATGCTTGGAAATTAGGTGTTTAGGGGAGATGTCAGTCATTTCAGAAGCTACAGCTGTCATACAGACAGGCAAACAGACCTGCAGCAGCACTTCAGAGCTATGCAGAAAGTACAATTCTGCCTCCTATTAGGCCCAATGAGAAGATAAATAGGTAGTCTAATATGCCCCTCGATACATTAAAAATAATCCAGCAGTCTTCTCTAGTGCAGCTTTTTTCCAAGCCAGTCACTTAGTGAATATAACAAAAGCTCTAGGGGTTTGCACTTTGTGTTTCTCTCTGCAACATAAGGTAGGATCTACAAGTATTTCCCAAAATTATAGTTTTACCTTCAGGCATGGGTCCACTTATCTAATTGCACTGTGGTCATGACATACACAGTGCTGGTAGTATAGGTGATCTCAGTAGTGGTGGGAAAATACATAAAAATAAGCAAAACACCACTAGAAATGTTTATATATTTTGGGAAAAGCAACTCTTACTCTAGGGTGGTGAACAAAACAAATATTTTCCAGAGTCCACTAACTTTATGCATTCATTCTGGCTATCATGGGCTTTTAACTAGACCCAGCGTATTCAAAATATTGAAGGAACACCAGATCCTAAAAGTGGTTTAGAGTGGTTACACTGAAACAAATGGATGCAAAGACAGACTCTTTGAAGGATGAGTTTGTATAAATATTCACAGGTGAAGACAAGGGTAATAAAACGATGCAATTTTGTATCACTCTGGAGATTCAGTTTAAGCAGTAAAGAAGCAGGTTGAGAAAGTTTCCAACCACTATCTGTGGTTAGTGTTTGAGATCCAGATGATAGTATTTGGCGACCAGTGTAGCACCAGCTGGTGAAAAGTCATCTGTTAATTCAGTTGATGCCAGCTGGCATACCATCTGCAATGGATTTTTCAGCTTAGATTCCCAAGGGAAACAGGTTCATAATAGCCACTTCAGGTGCATGTGCCCAACATACAGTTCCACCAATGAAAAGTAAAAATCCTTCCTTACTCTGAAGTACCAAAATTCACAAGGCCAAGGAAGTGCCCTCCACATCTCTACTTTTCCCAAGCAAGGCCTCTGGTTAGATGGTGGTACTGGGGAGAAAGGAGTGACATCACCATTACCTCTTCTGACCAGGAATTTGTCCAGCCTTTCATTTTTATGTTAGTAATAAGAGCACTGTAGGGAGGGGAAGGGAGATATTCAGAATCACATCAGTCCTCAGCTTTTCTTATCATTTTTGGCAAATACACATTTACTGTGCTTTCTTTTGGTGTTTCTTTTTCTGAAGCACTTTCTGTCTCTGCAATTTTTAAAATACCTGGGTGACATAAAAGCAATGCATTAGCCAATGGTGTACAGATACCTAGAAGTCAGGCACAGCTTTGGTGACTTCAACCCTGAATTTCACTGTGGATATCCCTTATTAATTCTTACTCTGACTGCTGGACAGATCTGTGCTTTCATGAATTAACATATTCATATCCTGCACTTTTAGTTAGCTTTTAATAAGCAGCTAAGAGTGACTGGGGTTTCAGCAAGATGATACAATAAAGTAACACCGTGGAAAAGGACTGACCCTCATCATCTTCCTTTTGAATTGTAATGTGAGCAGGCACAAAGTGCCATTCCACTCTGCACCCCACAAGCACACAGGTGTGAGCATGAACACAGACACAACTGTCTTTGAAAAAAGCACCTCTATGACTCTGAAATCCCAATATCCACTCCCCTCATAATCCATGAAAAAGCCATTTGAAGCAAATAATTTAGCCACGTGGAAAGGATTCTGCCTGCCTCCACCTCCATTAAGACCCATTAGGCACAAAGGACAACTCACAGCCTGAAATGCTCTGTGACTAGGTTTATCAGGTATAATTCATGAAACAGGATATTCCAGTATGGCTTGTCAGCAGTGAGGCAACAAGAATAGTCCAGGATTACTTGCACCCATCTGGATTTCAAACAAGACAGGCAGAACAGCAACAACAACCACCACCTTCCTTTTCAGCTTAAATGTTTCCCAGACCTCTGCAGCTTTGTAGTCACCAGAGGGGGACAAAGACTCATAATGCTGAGAACTTGATTATGCTTTGATTTGTCTCAATCCAGAAACTCTTCACTTCCCTTTCTTAGATGCTGGGTCACATTTGTACTCAAAGCAGTTTATTTCTCTTTTCTTTTATGGTTTGGTATACCCTTCTTTTAACTGCTGGAACTTATAAAGATGTGCACTATATTTCAGAATTGTTAAAGCCAACAAAATTGAACACTCATGAAGGGATGAGATATTGAAGTTTCCTCATGTTCCTCCTACTAACACCACGAAACATTCCTTTTGGTTTGCTTTTTCTAGATGGAAATATTGCTATCTAAGTGGTCTTACAACTCACACATGGCTTCCTGCTACCACCACCGACATTTCATGAAAAATTCAGATATTGCCAAAGAAAGATTTCCCTAAGCTTTACTGAACTTTCCTGGTAAAGTTTTTCCTTGCCTGATCTTTATTTTACAGTACTGAATTAATAATTTGGTCTTCTTTTGTTATTCAGCATTTCTGTGCAGAAGATATTATTTCTGAAACATATTTAGCAATTGAGGCCATTGGGCTGTACACTATGGTTGTGAAGCAAAGAGTATATGATAATCCACTAGCATCTTCTTATGGCATTACAAGAAGGAGAAACTATTATTGGAAAACTCTATTGATCCCGAAAGTCAAGAAGAACATTCTTCTCCTCATGCAGAAAAATATGATGTATAAATATTAATTTATGTCTTGCAGTTTTATAGTCCATGTGAATATAGATTTGATGGAAACAGAGCTGCATGCTTCAGGAGTGTGCTGTTGCTACTTCTTTTCTTTCTTCTTTTAGTTTCCCCCTCCTACCTCCCTCTGATGTACAGGGTTCAGCTTCCCTCCAATTATCATGCTCTCTTCTTTGAAATAATGCAGCATATTAACAGGATGTATACTGATCTTCTAGAAGATAGAAGGTGGCCATGTCCAACCAAGTTTTGCTTTCCTTCGTAAGTAGAAAAGGACAAAAGCAAGAACCTGTAATTTCTCCTAGGAAAGGTTTCTATCTGACAAAATAAAAACCTTGCTCACACACTTTTTCTCTAGATTAAAGTTTGCGATTATCTTTTTTTTGGACTCATTCTCTCACATGAGGGTAAATCTGCCATGTGTACTTTTTCTCTTAGTGTGGACTTACCAGAAGGAAGACCAGTATCATAATCATGCCACATGATATCTTCAGACATACCTCGCCCCTGCTGCATAGTCTGGTAATTAGTATACTGCATCATGAATCATTTGCTATCTCTTTTATTTGTATGTCATTACCTAAGATACATGTATTAAATTCTCAGTGCTTTTCAGACTCTCAAAGATGCAATTTCATGCCTGACAACTCCATAAAATATATTAGATATTTTCATTTCTCTTAAATTTAAACCAGAAACCTGGCTTCAGTGGATGTTTCAATTGTTTTTTTAAATCTCTCCAAGCTTGTGACATTTGTAACTGCTCAGATGTTAACCCAAACCATTCACCCATTCACCTTGGTAACAGCATACTTTTGGTTTTTATGTACTGGGCTGGACATCAAAGACATGTTTTTATTGCACAGATTTTACTAGCCAAGTCTGGATTCGTAACAGACCCTTTTCAGCAACAGCTGAATTGTATAGACAGTTCTTCTTTGGGGTAAAAACAGGTGATCTGTGATCAACCAAGTCCCACATTGAAATCTTCCCTCCACCGTTGCTCACCTTCAGCTCCCTACTCAGATTTTGGCTGGGATCAGATATTTTCTGGAAATAAATTCTTTATTTGCTGTGCTTTTTACCATAGGAAGCCTCAGTCTTCCTACAGGAAGACCAACATACACACACAATCTTTCTGCTGGAGACTCTCCGGAGTACTATAGCTATCTTATCCAAAAAGAACCTAGTTAATGATGGATGCATTGAACAATTTAATTTTTTTTTATGAGAGGACCAGATGTCTTGAACACATTGGGTACATTATCTTCCCTACCCTGTTCATACTGAGCTTCTGGAGATTCATATATGTAGCACTGGCTTGCCCTGTACTTACTCAAACCATTACCTCCTCCGTCACTCCCTACAGAAAGAAACATCTGGAAAAATAATGGCTTCTCCCTTAGTTCAGTCAAATCCTCTTTTCCCTCAACCCACTGCCCCAAGGTCTCTACACAAATGTTTAAACATTCATGCAACTGCATGAGGAGGACTGAATATATTGCCTAAGCTGTGTAGGCACTACCACAAACACGTGCTTTAATACAATCAAGAGCTCTTGATGACCAAGAAGATGTGAGGCAGGGATTCAGAAAATCTTTTGGCAAAAGATGCCTGGACTACATGTTCAGAAACTTAAGCAGTGTTCACCATCATTTTCATTTGTCAAGCTTCATATAAGAACCCACTTCTGTCAAACAAGTCAGGATACCAGCAGTTATAGGAGATGTTATCATCCAGATTTTATGGTGAATATTATTTCTATATTATTTCCAAGAGAAATAAATGGAAGAGGATGCTGAATGACAGTTTAATAGTAATAATATCGTAAATTTATATTGTTCCTGCCATCCTAGAGCAATTTACAAATAGTATCCATAAAAGAGTTACTCTGCCCATCCTTAAAATGCCTCCATCTCTCAGCTGGAGGCTGGGATCCAAGCATGCAGTTGACAAAGAGCAGATCAGCAGGAGAAGGGGAATTTTGGCTGAAAATTCATAGACTTGGGAAACAACATCTCTTATGGAAAAAAAATAGCCCACAGAAAACCAACACCGTGGAATCATTAAACTCCCCATAGAACAGAAGATTCTGGTCTTGTAAAAAAAAGTTTGATCATATAGAAATCTTCTCAGGAGTTAATTGTCTGCCACTGATAGATGAAATACCAAATTCTCCTAGGTTGTGGAAATATGTTGCCATGGAATATCCATAGGCGAAACATAAGCCATGCCTTGCAGGTTAAAGCACAAATGAACATGTACTTCAGAAGGCAGGTGGGCCACTGATGTTTGTGAATCTGGTTTTACTCACAGGTATTGTCAGTGCAGCACATAGAATTGTGTACCACACTCCCTTCTACTCTGACAGTAGCCAATTACCAGGGATACCAACATGCTGCAGGGCCTGATCTGAAGTCTGCAACGGAAGCTCTCAAAGAAATACCTCCTCCAGCATTTGGGTCTATGGTTTGAAAGGAAAAACAAGAGCTATTCCCCACTGATATGACAGCTGTACTTCATCATTTTTTTGGTGTCTCAAGTCATCTCTGGGTTATTTGCAACACAGCAATGATTTACCAAAGACTTGGAGGAATACTTTTTGTCACCTTCATGTTTCCCACCAGAAAACTGAAGGCAAACAAGGACATGCTTTGTCCATTCAAAGTTATGGAAAGTACAGACTTATCGTTTGGACATCCTATTCCTTCAGGAGTCAGGCAAATCATTTAGAAGTTGTTCTCTATATCTCCCTTCTGTGATGTCCCACTCTTAATGGAAAGGGAGCACTCAAGATTAATGGATACTCGTGGTCAAAAGAAACAACAGAAGTCAGATGGTCTGCAACAGCTGGAAAAGTTTTATTAGTAAATTTTGCACTTGGCATGGAAATTGGTATGTTAGTCCCTGACCTTCTAGTACAAGCATGCAACAGAGGAGTTTATATAGAAGGGTGGGGTGAAAGGAAGACAGAAAAAGAGAGATGAGTTAAAACAGGGGAGAGAGAGAGAAAGAAAGGAGGAAAGAGAGATCACCAGCCCTGGCTCCAGTGTCATTCCAGCTGGGGGTGCCTGCATGCCTGGGCTTCATGGGCCTGCCTTTTTATAGGTAAGTTTTCCCCACCCTAGAGCAAAGTTTCTTCCTTCCTATCCAAATTAGCTTTGTGTAGTCTGTTTTTCTAGACCTTTCTGGAAATGAGTCAGGGGCATTGGGAGACTGGTGGTCTTGATTCCTGCCCCTACTGCCCATATCTGCTTCTCAATCTCATTCTTGTACTGTACAACACTGTACTGAATTGTTCTCCAGGAACTAGAACAAGGACATTTTTCCCAGAAAAGTGCTGCCCCACCTTCGTATAGCCCCCTTCTCCAGCCACATCCGGTTCTTTCTCACAGTGTGTTATTACCAACACTCTTTGGCTGGTATTCCCAACAATCCTTGGTTGGCTCCACAGCTATCTGGCTATCGGCATTTGAGACATACACATTAGCCCCTTATCTTCTGGGCTTCTACACCTTCTCAGTTTCTCACCTCTCAGATGAGTAGTTTAACCACTGTTTTATGTGATGCTATCTGGAAGGTTAAAACACTCATCTGAAGATGAAGCAGAATACACAACCATCTCAAGTGCATTACAGTTTAATGAAAAATTACAACAGTAAGTGTAACACAAGTAAAAAGTGTCCGAATCCAAAACATTCAACTACAAAAGAACTTCAATTTTTTTTCTCAAATTTGACTCTTCTCTCTCCTTCACTCCTTAGTAGTTTTTCCAATGCAAAAATTTCCCACTAGCCATCAGTCTCTGGGAAAGCATTTAAGAAAGAGAGGTGATAAGGGAAGAATGATTTGACAATAAAATGTTTGCAGCAGAGAGTGAAAATTAGCTGGTTTAGTGCTTCAGTATGTAAACTAGCTCAGGCTTTGAAGCAAATTCATTAGAGCAGGTTGACTCAGTCCAAATGTCAAGTGAGGGAAGTCCTCATGGTGACATTTCTCATGGCTAGAACAGAGCAGCAGGTTAACCTGTTACTGAAGGATTAAGTGTTCATCAGTTACATGCTGACATGTCTGAAAAACATTTGGCTCCTTTGTCTACAATTCACTCTAATTCTGCCAGCCCTTTTTAACCCTAAAATGCCTAAGGCTGGGCTGTCCTCTCCCAGCTTTGAGAAATACTATGACACTAAATTTTATTACAGAATTTACTGTGGGCTTTAGAACACCAGCCTACAAAAAACTTTCAGTTTGTAAAATAACTCATTTTCACCTCTTATTTTCAAATATACTTGGAGAGATTGTTTCTGAAAAAGACATGCCTGTCATCATGAACTAATGCAGTCAGTGGGGAATTCAGGCATTTGTATGTTGAGTTCTCATACTAAAAAAAGAGAAAGAATACATAACTCTGTCTCATCTAAACTGATATTAGAATTTGGTGATCAAAGATCCCATTCCTCCTCAACTATGACATGAAGACAAAGACAGATAGGAAGGGGGTACTGTGTAGAGTGTTTTGGCCAACTCTAAGTAGCTACTAATAGAGGTGCTTTTCTTTCTCTTTTCTTCTCTAGTTTAATTTATTGCCATGCGTGCCTTTTATTTCCTGGGGTTTTTTTGTTGTGGTGGGGGTTTTTTTGGTTGGTTATTTTGGGTTTTTTTTGGTGGGATAGGTTTTAGACTTCTCTTTAGTGGTGAAATATAAGATAAAACATAAGAAATATGAACCAAATTATGAACTTTACCAAAAGTTAACTCCAAAAAATATTACAAAAAAGACAGGACTTGTGAAAACCACAAGCCACCAGTTCTTATTTATGAGAAGCTGCAACCTTCACAAATCTGTGTGTTGAAGTGGAGCATAGAAGAGATCAGACCAGAACTCAGTCTTGTTAAGGAATTTCTCCATTCCCCAGGCTTTGTCATCAGGCATCTACAGTCCCTTGTCCCTATATCCTGAAAAATTTTCTTGCATTTTGCAGTTTTTAGAAACCTCTGCTATTGAGATAGACTGCAAATCTGACCAGCAAGGTTGCCAGTCACCTTGCTCAGAACAGAGCATTCTTTATCTAGTTTTGACTGACACTCTTGCAGAAGCTCTCCACTCTGGATATTATCAGAAAATATGAAGTAGTAGTGCAAGACAGATGGCTGAGATACAGCTTGCTGCTGCTTTAGGACTGTGAACAAGGTTGCCTGGCAAGTTTGCTGTTGCTGGGTATGGGATGATGCAAACAGAACTCTAAGTTCTGTTACTTTTGGGATGTTGTTTCACTGGAAAACAGATTTTCTGATTTAATGTTGTGGACAAAAGGTCAGAGGGATTATGTGTTGAAGGAGATATTTTCTGAGTTATGCAAACACACAGGGCTGCTGCCATCTAACAGGGTGGTCACTTCAGTAGAGATAACAAACTTTATCTGAACTCAAGCACACTTCCTGATAAAGTGGGCTGTACAGCTGCTAGGTGATATTTACAATAGATGGATTTAATAAGAAAGAGGAAAATCTTTTTTTTTTTTGTTATTACTACTTGGGCTGGAAAGCTAAGAATGACTTCAAGCCAAAAGACTCCCAGCTTTTCAGTATATTTAACTCAAACCATGAATGTCCACTAATATTTCCCTCTGATATTATCTCTAGATTCCTGGTATAATGGTTCATCAATTCAATTAAAACACATGCACATTCTGATTTCAGTCTTATATTTGCTAGAATATCGATCAGCTTGTTTGGGGGTTTTTTTTAAGGGCAAAAATCAAATTATTTTCCACAATGCTTATCCTCATTACGGTCTGTAAAACTCTTTTCTAAGGATCCTGAGATATATTTGTTTCAAAATATTCTTTCCTAATACCCCTGCATCAAGAACACCTGCTTTTGTTATACCCACCCTTAGGGAAGGCTCCCTTCCTTTTTTTATTGACAGGGAGAGGTATTGTAAACTATGCCTGTATGAATCTAATGTTAAGACTCATAGTTACAGCTGTCTGCATTCCCAAACCTCCTTCGTTCAATCGGTATAATGGAAATGACATCCTCCACAGCGATGGAATGTAAGCAAAATCAGCAAGTTTTCTATTGCTCCTGGGCAATTTCCATGTATTAAACATCAAATCTGATCAATGAAAGGTAAGAGTCCTTCATTAGCTGCTACAGACTTCTAGTAAGTGTCTGGATAGGAAATAAAATATCTTAAATCTTCATCAGCAATAAGATGGATTCCAATAGGCTTGAGTAGTGCAGACATGAAAAGAGTACTGCAAAAGTACTTCGGAAACAATTGAGTATGTGGAGCTATGGTTGTATGAAAAAAAACCCCAAAACACACCTGAGATTGTGGAGACATTTATTTTCCTTCACGAAGTATATGATCAGACTTTCCAAATATTTGAATCTGGAAGCTGAAAGCAAAGTAAGATAAAAAATTAGGTTAAATGGGTAAACAGGAACCTTCAGTGATACTCAGAATTACTCAGGCTGATAGGTAATTCCAAAGACATTAAAATCTCTTTTTTATGTTTATTGTTTTTCAGTGCTCAGTGTTTCTCTTTGTCTATTTGCATTAAGGTAAATTCCTCATTATTTGTATTATGGTACCACTATCTACTGTGTCTTTTTCATACTTCTTCTTTAGGTAACTGGGACTTGCTGCCATCAGAAACTGTTCCTCTTTTGGTATGAACTTGAAGGTGCTGGTAAAACTTGGACTTCCTCTCTTTCTCCTGCCTGCCATCTCCAAGGAATAAAAGACTCACATTCTTTCCTGGTCTTCTCTTTCTACTCCCTGATGTCCACTGGCAGATCGACCTCCAAGAGAGTAAAAAGGCAGAGGGAGTTGTTTACACATTAGTCCTGTACCTCTTATTCTTCCTCCCAGGAAGAGTTCTCCAGTAAGCAGCATATGGTTCTGTTAATGAGCTTTTATTCTTCAAGAAGTTGTAGCCTCTGGCATTTTAAGGAAATTTCACTGGATTTCACTGCAGTACTGATGCCAGCTATAGATGGAAATTATAAACTTGTATGGGAAGTATTAAAACAGAGTTTTTGAGGTGACACTGATCTACCTTTTTACACACAAAACACATAGTTCTTTAAGTTTAATCTTTTTTTATATTGTTCTTTTTTTTTTTTTTTTTTTTTAATTCCTCCTACATACTGTATGCCTTTACCAAACCTCTTGCCACATCTTTTTGTCTCCAGGTCCCAAATTATTCCAGGTCTTCTCCATTTTGTCACAGAATATCAATTTTTTACTCTTGCCCTTCCCCCTCAGAACTCGACACTACACTGGCTATGTGAATTTCCTAGAGAATTATCTAGTCTTTTCCCACCCCCCACCCCTTGGACATGTCTAAATATTTTGGGGTTTTTTCATGACGGATCCTGAACATGACTGTATACCAGAGGGTTCATTTTTACTTTTGATTTCTGGGGCTATCCAAAAGGTACTTCAAACTCCAGTTTGCACCTCAGCTCAAGAAATATACATCTACATATTATATTTCCTATACATCAGCTCTACATACTTAGGCAAATGTTTATGCTAAGCCTTTCATTTCTGTAATATGTTGTTAGGAAGAAAATAAACATAGAGAAGCTATCGTAGAGTGATCTGCAGCAATTTATCAAAGTAGAGCTTTCTTGAAGACCTTGGTAATGAAAATCACAAACAGCTTCTGTGCACTAAACAACACCAAATGCTTGCCCTAAAGCTCTAAGAAGCCATGGAAACAGTTCTTCAGTGCATTTCCCAGTATTGATCCATAAGAATTTTCATGCTTTCAATTTTGCATAATTCTCAGGTTGAAATGAACTCAGAGCATGCAATGTGAAACTCAGCCAGGAATTCTGCTTTCCATAATTCTAGCTCAAAACCATATATCAGCCTGACTTCTCTCAAAGCAGTTTTCACAAAGGCATGCAAGCACTGATCAACCCCATGCTGGACTCCAAATTTGTAATATGGTTTTGGTTTCATTGTAAACATTTTGCATAACTTTGGTTTTCTATATTAAAATGGTTTATGTGATCTTCAGAGGGGTCTAAAGGAAGAAAAAGCAGAATGAAATCCCCTGTCAAAAGGTTCATAACTTCCTTCATAATCTTTGGACCCCAAAGTCAAACTGGCTCCACAGTTCAGTTCAGATATTAATAATTTTTGAGAAATCTGCAGCTGAACTTCTGGGTGTTGCAGCATCTCTTCCAGAACAAATGATTTTCCAACACCATTCACATAATTAACTACCTCACAAGCAGTTCTGCATGGTCCTATCACTGCAGCATGGAGCCTTTAGCTGTCTGAGTATTCATGCAGAAAACATTCAGAGGATGGGTACCTTCCTAGTGGGTTAAGGACCTCTTGAAAGAAATCCTGATGCACAGACCATATGGATGAAGAAAGAGCAACATCACTCTAAGTTCAGAGATTTATAACTGAAAGGTCATTAGAGAGGCTATGTCTTTCCTACAATTTTAGCTAAGCTCCTTAACAGCTTGCAGCTGTACCTACAAGTATCCTACAGAGCTGGGAGCTTCCTAGACTACCTTGGCTGTATCTGCTCTTTGCAACATTTAAAAATCCAAACAACATGATAAACCCAAAAATTTTCTTGGATGCATAACAGGATTGTTCAAACTATCAGTTAAGTGGTTGTTCTCAGCCATATTCAGCAGCAGTTATACATTTCTGAGAGCAAGTCGAAGAGGTTTGCTTGACCTTCTCTGCACATAAACTGACTTATTTCAGTTTGAAGTGAAAAGAATGAAGAATAAGGTCTCAGACAAAATTATGACTAGGCCTGAGAGTCTGTTTGAGAAACTACTGTATATCAGCTATTAGATATAACCTTCCATGAAATGGTACTGTTCTACTGTGATATACTTGCAGGATCATCAAAGTGATGTTCAGATCAGGACTTAAATATATGTATTTGTGTGATACCTTTGCTACTTTCTTTTCTGGAAAAAGTAGATACACATCAGTATGAAACCCCTGAACAATTGCAGTTTATGAATTTTGTGTTGCTATACCTAAGGCTCTAGCTACAGCTTTGGGAAAATTAGTACTAGCATTTGAAGAGGGGAGGAGTTAGAAAATGTTGATGGAGGAGGACCATGGAGAACTTGTGATGCCACAAGTGACATGTTCAAAGAGGGTCCTCACCTGCTCACTGCGTACTTGTGAAGACTTGAATGCATCCAGAAGCCACTGCTCTCTAGAAGGATGATTTTAGCAATCCTCAAGATAGGGGTTGGCTCACAGGGGCTATGTGGCTAGTCTCTAATTCTCTATCCTATGCTCTCTTGCTGTGTAAGTGTGTCACATTTTTCAGCTGGGCTTTGCTGCAATTCTTCCTTCTGCGGAACATTAAGCTCTTCAGTGGAAAAGGGATGTTGTGAAGCTGAGTGAAATTTGTCGCAATGTTTTGCTATTGATAAGTGGTGTCAGAAGAGTGTGAAGTGACGCTAGATATGTGTTAGCTCTTCAGAGCTAGAGAGGTGTTTGGGGCTTGATGTCTCTTGCTACCTATTCACTTTTCGGTATTTATTCAAGACAGAGTTATTGACTTAAAAATTTAAAACAAACTTTAGACAAGGAAGTTGGACTAAGGCAAATAAACAAATGCATATAAAATTCCCAGAATGAAGGTATTAAGGAGAAAAAAATTCTGAGAAGGAAGTATTTTCTCCCAGCTGTGCTTTCTCATGTCAGGTGAGTTCATACTCTGGTTTGACTTTAAATGATCGTAAAACATCTTCAACATAAACAGTATATTTAACGAAGATAGAAGTGGCCTCATTAGATGTTCAGTAGTTTCTCACACCTCGTCTGCTTTCAGAGAATGACTGGTTACTCTTCCCAGTGGATGTGCTGCAGACACATTCCAACTCTCTGATGTCAGTAGCAGCTGCACCAAGAGCTTTGCTGGTGTGCGGCATGGCTAATTTGCCAGAGCTTGTCAGGTAAGAAAATAAACTTATTTCAGCAACTGTGAGTTATTCCATTTAAAGAAAATCCTCTTGGGCTCTGGTGTTAGGATTCTGTGAAATCTTGTTTCATGATTCTCTTTCCAAAAGTTAGGCTGACTTTGATTCGGATTTTTTGAGGCACTGACAGCATGCCTATGTAACTGAGGAGAATTTAGCCTACAAGATTTAGCTTGTTTTATCATTTTTTCTCCAAGAAATTACTACTTCAGTGGCTTGCACAAAAATTGCAGACCAAGCTATGTTCAGTTCTCAGACCAGTTTTACACACACACAGATATTAAGCATTTTTAGACTTTTCACTATCCAGTTATGTAACCCCAGTACTTTCCCAAGTACAGTAAATTTTAATGTTTCCTGCGAGACTCCCTGAGATCTTAGAAGTCTTTTTTTGATGAAGACCTCCCCTCCTGCTGGTTGCTCTGAGCTTCCTCCAGACACCTTTTCTTCCACTGAAATCAGAATTAGTCTCCTTGAAATCTTCATAAGATCATAGAATGGTTTTGGTTAGGAGAGACCTTAAAAATCTTCTAGTTCCAAACCCCCTGGCATGGGCAGGGAACCTTTCACTAGACCAGGTTACTCAGAGTCCCATCCAACCTGGTCTTCAACACCTCCAGGGACAGGACATCCACAAAACTTCTCTGGGCAACCTGTGCCAGTACTTCATCACTCTCAAAGTAAGGAATTTCTTCCTAATGTCTTACCTAAACTACTGTCCTTCAGCTTAAGCCCATTGCCCCTTGTCCTTGTCCAAGAGCAGTACATGCCCTTGCAAAAAGTCCTTCACCAGCTTTCTTGTACCCTTTAGCACTGGCCAGCTGCTATAAGGTCTTCCCAGAGTGTTTTCTTCTCCAGGATGAACAACTCCAGCTCTCTCAGACTGTCTTAGAAGAGGCATAGAAGATAAAGAATAGAAGAGGCATTCCAGCCTTATGATCAACTTAGTAGCCCGCCTCCAACTGGAATTGGACTCATTCCAACAGGTCGATATCTTTCTTGTGTTTCTGGGGGCCCCAGAGCTGGACAGAGTACTCCAGGTGGAATCTCACAAGAGCAAAGTAGAGCTGGACTTTCTTCCTTACCTAATTAAGCATCAGCCAGCTTGGACTAAACTGATGATTGACTCCCTGACATCCATTTCCCACTTTCTGAGGGAAGAGAAGAGAAGAGAAGAAGAGAAGAGAAGAGAAGAGAAGAGAA
>VXAD01012343.1:1665702-1814675 GCA_013399195.1 Dicrurus megarhynchus
GGCACCCAGAAAAGAAGAGAAGAGAAGAGAAGAGAAGAGAAGAGAAGAGAAGAGAAGAGAAGAGAAGAGAAGAGAAGAGAGAAGAAGAGAGAAGAGATATGTGTGGCAAGTGGTACCCAAAGGTGAAACTTTTTCTTCTTGTGGAGGCTGTGTTAAATAGAATTAACTTTAACTTATTTGCATTTTTAAAAATTTTTCCATTAAATGCATTAGGAGTACATTTTGTTTAGACTTTTTTTCATTATCTTTATCACTTCCGGTTTTTTAAATTTACAGTGTATCAAAACATGTAGTTCTCATCTTCCCTTTCAATATGTTTTTATTGTCCATGAAGAGGAGATGTTTCAAAGAGAAAGGAGAACAAAAGAACACAATTTAAAAAAATAGTAACTTGATTGTTCCTGTTATACTTGGAATTTAACAAGCTAAGTTAAGAAGGCGAGAGAACAAAAAAACCCTTCATAACCTGAGATAAAATGTAATTACAATAGGATCAACTTTCAATATTTTAATCAATTCTAATCCCACTACAATAGATGCAAGCTAAAAACAACTTGAACTTACAAGTTCAACCTGCAGACTCTACATGCCTAATCTATATTTTTTTCCACGGTTCCAGTTCTTCAGCAGGTATATTCCACCAGGTTAAACTCCTTGCTGGTCCATTGCTAGCCTTCAATAAACATGTTATCTATGCAAAAAGATCCAAGAGTACTTTGATATGGAAGCTGTCATACAGTTTGACTCAGACCATAGTACATCTCATTTTACTTTTAAAAGAGAATACAGAGGGGAGAAACAATGAGTCTGCTGGGACAGGTTCTAGCCCATTTGAACTCAAATTAGCAGAAAAGCTTCTGTGTGATGAATGTTTCCTTTGCTGTGATTGCTTCCTTATGCCTGTTCAGGTGTTCAGTCTCAGGGCAGAGGAAAGGGTTTATCTCAGACACTTCATTGTTAGCAGGGTTCAGGCAAGGAACAGGTTGCTTGTACCAGGAACATGCCTCAGCCCTGCCACTTGAAATTCTCATGTCTCGCTCACGTTGTGGAGTTGGAAATGTCAGAAAGAGAAGGAGAGAGGTCCTGGTGTAGGGAAGGTATTTGAGGAGTGGCTCCCCTCCCTGGGGAGTGGCTGACCTGAATTTCTAAGATGTCGAGCCCTAGGCTTTTTGAGTCTGAAAATTAGTTTCTTGTACCTGGAACCCAAATACGACCAGACTACCACTGCAGGAGCTGACTTGCCTCTTTCTTTCAATACTGCATTTCTCTTTGGAAAAAGGTCTCACCAGCAGCTACTGGAGAGACCATAGAGAGTGGTTAGAATGCCGTAATTCCCAAATCCAATGAACATAAAAGATCTCCAAATTTACCCTGCTGTAAGGCTGAGCTAGGGCAGTCCATCACTATCTGAGGTTGAACAAACGCTTGAACTGCAGCCCAGCTTTGCAAAAGAAGATCCTTAGGACACAAGGATCAGTGACAAGTTCAAGCTGACATTTTATTTCAGCTGTTACTTCATTTCTGCTTTCTGTAACCCCAGTAGTCCCTGCTGGCCAGACTTAAAATAAACTTTTTTGTCTCTGGAAAAATTAATAATATTCCTGTAGAAAGCAGGTTAGTTGAGAAAGCACTATCAAGTCCAAAAAATAAACAGGAAAGTATTATTAGGAGAAAAATAATCTTTAAGAGAAACTGATTTAATGATTAACAACTCTACTTTACCACAGACAGAATTCCTCCAGTGATATCTGGAAACCCTCTGGGACTCACAATTTTTACTGGATAATCCCTCCTGAATAGTAAAATACTGCTATATCCCCTGCAGATCACCTTTTGAACTATACAGGCATTTTACTAATTGACCTCAAGGATAACTCTGGCCCAGATTATCTGAGGTACATGGTGGTCTGGCTTCCAACAATAAAATAAAATTTTTGCTGTTTTGTGGTGGCTTTTTGAAATTTTTTGTTCTAAGTTTGTCCTGGAGGCCTTACTAAACAAAACGAAACAAACAAACAAAACCAAAACAAAACAAAAAATCAACCAAACCAGCAACTTCTCCCCCTCCCAAGAAAACCTCAACAACCGAGAGAAAAAACCCCTGAGACTCAATATCTGCAGACCATGCCTATTCTGTTACTCCTAATTCTGATGTTGCTCATTGTACTGTGCAATTGTTTGATCACATAATTACCAATCTTTTCACAGTGCATTCAGTGCACAAGACTCAAAGAAAAACCCAGACATTTTAAATAACATAAGTTTTGTATTGACAATAGAAGGTCCTTTTATAGTCAAGGAAAGAACTTATTTTCTCCTAAACCCATCTTTTAGAAGTAAGACTCATACAATGGGCAGACTAAAACTGCAGCCATGAAAGAACTCAACTGCTTGGTATTTCTTGGCATAGCTCTCTAAGTTTTCCTCAACAGAAGTGAAAACCAATAAAGATTCACTTTTAAGTGACTTGAATCAGCATCAAATTAGGGTCAGGATAAAGGCTGTGAATTGGTTGTCAGTACTTATAAATGCAACTATACTGTTAAAAGAGTTACATCAGGTTCTGTAACCTGTCAGGAAGAGGAAAAATTCATACCTCTTCTAAAGGGGTGGCAATAAAATACTGAAAATTAATTTAATTAGTTAAGGTCAGAGACCAAAATCAGGGCAGATAACCTCTCCTGTGCAAAGCTCCAGTCAGCATTTGCAGAATTGTAGTTATTTACACTAAACTAAACCATGGGCCCAACCTAGGCTAACCACTCTATAGACAAAGCAGAAGAGAGGCCCTGCCTCAAAGACTTTGAGGAAGAAAAGACAGTAAGACAAAGAATGAAAAATAATCCCAATATTCCTTATTTCTTAGATTCATAATTCAGGTATAAAAAAATTCAGCACTACTGATCAAATCTGCATCAAGATCTCAGAAATCTCCATCATAACAGAAGGCTACCTCCAAAGTTCACTGCTTCATTTCTTTACTTCTTTGATACTTTAATTGTTTACTTCTTTACTTCTTTTCCACTCTTCAAAATACATCTTTCTGGAGCTACGCAAATACATTATAACTACAGGATGACACCATGGCACATGGGCCATGGCTGAACTGGACTGGCCAGTCAGTGGGAGAGTACAGGGTTAGTCAGGACTACTAAGTCACACAGCACACATCCTTCTGTAACCTGTTGTTTCCATCTGCTTTTTATCTTGCAGGTGATAAACAATGAATAACATGAAAAATGTAGGCTAGATGGTGCTACTAAATCTTTGTCACATTCGGATTTCTGGAGTTCCCATCTTTGCATGTACACCACCTTCTCGACTCCCATCAAACCGCTTCTTGTGACCCTTGCAACCCTGCTTCCAGGTTGTTTTCTTTTTCTCCTGAACTCCCTGGAGGAATAGATTGCCACTACCCAGAAAAGTGAAGAAGTAAGCAGGGGAATGTCAAAGTTATCTTGTATGCAGTAAACAAGTGTATACGGTCAGGATGTGACTTGAAGAGATTTCATAACTTATAATTTTTCGTGGTGGTCGACAGTGGGTAAATCACACTGATACCTGAGTGGTGGCTGACATGAAAAATAAAGGATGTTCCTAATAGTCAAGTCAGCAAAATCAGCAGCTGTCTGCATAAATGTCCTTTAAAGTACCATCAAATACTGCTAAAGAACTCAAGGAATGAATCTGTGACTGATTCGGTCTGACCCTCACTCTTCAAGACTGACCTAAAACTGAGGGATTTACCCTGCAAACCTGATACTAGAGAGGAGTAAAGGGTGCTGTTTAGTTTGTCTCTAATCCCACACAGCAAAGGACAGAGATACAGAGATACAGACAAGCTCGCTGCTTGTTTAGAAGAGCTCTTGCCTGCATGCATGCTTACAGGGACAAGTAAAGCCTGACAGACGCAATGGCAGCTAGTTTTATCCTGTCTGTGAAAGGATTTGAGAGTTTCAGAAGAGGCAGGGAGGCTATGAAGGGAAGGCATTTTCTCAATTTCATGATGACTCAAGTGTCCTTCACCACAGTGCCTGCATAGCATCAAGCCGGTTGCAGCAGAGGACATTGATCCTCAGGAGGGACGCAGTCATTTCACAAACCACAATTTAAAATGTTTCTATTAGGACAGGGACAGCTCCTGAGCCCTGGCTGCTGTTTTGTGGCTTACAGATTTGTGTATGTGCATGCCTGCATGCCCACCCACTCACCCATCCATGCTTCTTCCAAGCTACTAACCTGACAAAGACAACATCATCTGGTGGCTAATCTTCATGGACAATTCCCTCCTAGTTCTGCCACATACCTCTTGCTTATTTTGGGGTGCTACTTCTTTTTCAGAAGGTCATGCAGGCTATGATCAGTGCTATTTTCTTCATAACACAGCAGCCCTCACAGTACACATTTTCTTTGGGTTTTTTGATCCATAAGTGATGCACTGGTCAAAACAAGGACAATATCTTAGAAAAAAGATCAGGATGCAGTTTCCCATTTCAACAAGATACAGAAAGTCCTGTCTGTTACTGACAGACATGGCTGACCAAATTCTTCCTGTCTGAAGAAACTCATGGGACAAATTGAAACTAAATACCAAAGCATGAAAACACAGATTTACAGCAGTGAAAAGGAACTGTGTTTGACTGTATATATCAGCAATATCTGAAGAATTCTTTTAAAGTGTAAAGCCCTACTAGGCATTCACTGCTTTGCCAAAGCATGTGAAACACTTCTCAATATTGTTTGAAGAGAAAAAACGGGCAGTGAAAAAGTTGCTTCTTTCAAACAGAGAACTGATCTACTAAGTCAAAACAAATTACTTTCTCAGAGATACAGGGCAAAATTTATGATGCAAGTCATGTAATTCTGATCCATACTTGAATCTTCAACTGGCTAGAGAATTCAGATCAGTAGTATTTGTTATGGAGATATTAACAAATGCAAGGACTCTGCAAACTTGCACCTTAAAATATTGATATTATGTACATGACAAGGACTTGGTGTATCACTTTTGACAGAGCTTAAATATTTCATTTGATTTAGCATACCAGATTTCAGAAAACTCAGTTCCTTATATGACCTGTTTTCCAGTCATCACAAACTTGCATTTACTCTGAGCTCTTTCCTTTTTTTCAGGTTAGGACTAGTGACTGGGCGCATTGTGATTAAAAAAAGGCAAAGCATTATTCCACATTACTGAATCCACTGAATTTTTTAATGTAAGCTAAGCAACTACACCACAAAGAGAAGACTTTCAGTTTGAAGTTCAAAGTATGTAGAGGGATTTAAAATGTCTATACACCCTGTCAAATGCTAAATCAAATGGAATAACCTTATGTATACAATACTTTACAACTCTCAACAGCTTTCTGATCTCTTTCAGGATAAAGACATAAAGCAAACAAAAGTTTCTTTCTCATCAGAGACACCATCTAGTTTGAAGAGTTTCAACTCTGAATTCTTTTAAACACCTCTCTCCTTCCTCCTGTAGTTATTTACACCTGGAAGGTAAAAATCTGCTTGCTGAAAGGTTCTGAGCAAACAACAAAATATTAGAGGACTGCAAAATACATTAAAACCTTACAGGAGTAGGAAATTGGATAAAAATTATGCTTGTGTTTCTTTCTTTATTCTTTAATGTATATATGCATAGAGGAGTTAATTAATATGTATATTTATAATCTATTTATTTATATTCTATATGCAGCACGCTTGCCCACATTTGCCTTGCAGCTAATGAAGAGTTATCATTAGAACTTACTCCATAAAGTCAACCCACCACTCAGTTATCTCAACTTAACTTTTATTTATACCCCAAATCTACCTCTTGTGCTATGTTATAAACTAAATATTGAGGGACTGGTTTTCTGTTTGATTTGGGTACAGAATGACTTTCAACACACGTGAGGATGAAGTCACTACTAGCAGTGAGTACCAGTAATCATGATTTTGTCAACCACCATGGAAGGAACAGCTCCCACAGATGAGTCCATGCATGGGCTAAGGGCAGGCCACCAAAAAGCTTTCTTGACTGAAGTGAGATGTTTTGATTACTGCACACTGTAGTCTTGGGCATCCTTCCCTCAGGCATAGTTGTTTTCTTGCCCTGCTACTGCAGAGGGGCAGCACAGGGAACTGTCTCAGTCAAGCAAGGGTTCACCTGCTTATCCCTGCTTTGGTGGCCCTACTATGTCCCTATGTGCTTTTGTCACTTTTGCATGGAATCTTGGGAACACTACAGTGTGTGCCGAAATCTGCTCTTAAAAGATGTTGGTAGTCAAGCTGGCATGATCTGCAGGACTTTGAGTCTGCAGGAGAGCTCAAGAGAGTACACACAGAACACCCCTAGACCTCCTCTCCTTACCTCAGGCACAGGATGGTCTTAACACTGTAAAATGTTATTAGCTTATTACCTGTATTAGCTTAAGCAGTCTGTATTTATTTAAGAGATATTCATAATATATATATTTTCCTGTCCCCAGTGTTTTCTTTTCAGATTTTAATGAGTTTTAAGACTGTGAATCTAAAGAATTTATAAATATGAAACTCAACCTTGACTACAGAATTATGACCAGTAATTTTATAATATCCTACATCAAATTTTTAATTAATTTGGAGTTAACGTGGTGTGTCACACCAACATTTGGCTGTACAGTTCATGAAAGCTGGAATCTTTCCCACTCTCTGGGAGGTTTTGCTCTTTTCAAGACCTTCTCCACTCATATATCACCTGTGTTAAAATGCAAATGGCTTAAACATAAAGCACAGAATGTTCTGTGATAGGAAAAAAAAAGCTGTTTCAATCAGCATGAAGCAGCAATTCTGTAAAACTGGAATGAAAGATTTCAACAGCTATGTTTTGTTACAGCATGTCAGCATCATGCAATACTGCCTCTCTTGACATGTCATTTTAAATAAATAATATTGGATGGAAAAATCCACCAGATTCCAAATTAATAGCAAATTTTTAAAAAAATTGAAGCAATTTTTCTGATTTTGAAAGTGGTTCCTTGGGATTTTCAGTGATGTTAATTGAACATCATGACAAAGCTGTTCCAATAAAATAGATTTTTACCTCAGGGAGGGCAAAAAAACTTAGTATTGTTTTACTATTGAATATATACTTTACTTCAAGAGGACAAGTAAATAAAATACAATTGAAAATGCCATATGCAATGAAGTCATAAGTTGTTACTCTCAGCTTCCTTCATCTTGCAATTATCAAACGTCTTTACTCAGGGCAGCCTTAACACTGCCCATGTATATTAATTTAAGGTACTTTGGTATTGCAAGCACTCTTATTTTAATTTTTTATAATTCAATTTACTGAAAAATCAAAACGCTGCTTTTGCTCAAAAAAAATATAATTTTTTCCCCAAAATATTAAAAGGGACATCTTTTAATGAGTTTTTGCTCTATTTTTTTCTGTCTTTTTTAGCTTTAGTGAGCACTGTTCAACTGGTTTATGAAACTTTTAATATAAACTTATCCATAGATTTATTTGATTTACCAGGAAAAAAAGTTACTTTTTTCATACTACGTATATATAAATATTAGCTATTTAAACATCTTTTGGTCATGTAATATATGTTTAAAGGGCAACGTTGTTATGAAAAATGAGACTTTTGAGGAATGATGTTAATATTCTGTATCTTTGGAAACGGCTATCTTAGCCCTTTCCACCTCTGGAAAAAAAAAAGAAAAAGAAAAGAAAAAAGAGCCCGTGGTGTGTATTCCTAACACTTCATACAAAGTTTAGCTGTGATATTTTTCACCAGGTGGGAATGAAAATCTGTTTCTATATGCAATATCTCTGTAATTACAGAAAAGTAAACATGCATGAGAAAAGGAGACAATTATGAAAGATGACACAATTTATAAATCTCTCTGTATAAACTTTGCAGAGACATACATGGAATTATATATAATGTGTTAAATGTGAAGATAAATTAGATCTGAACATGTAAGAGAGAGGTGTTAAAACTCGTTTTGACCGCAGTTATCAGATTGTCATTTAAAAGAGAGTGCAGCCTGTAGTAGAAGGATAGTAGGCAGTGCTTGGCTTCTAAGGAGGCATTTTTCATCCACTAAATAAATTGGAAAGACAAAACTGATTGGCATTACACATATGACATTCATAAAATGCACACCTATGATATTGTATGCCTGGCCTTGTAATGATGCATGGGCACACAAGCAAGAAATTGTCAAAGTCATTGTCAACTGCCTACTCCCAAATAAGAGAACAGTGGAACGGGACTGTTGCTGTTGCAAGTGGCAGGGTTGCTCTTCCAGCCAAAAGGACACAGGGCAAATTTTAAAGGAGAAGTACTGGGGGTGGTCCGTTACTGTTATTATTGAGTTTGATTTTAGGGGTAATAAAGCAAAATTTCTGACTTGAAAACCTGAAAGACTGAATACTTCTGCCCTGAAACAGAAGCAGTAAGTTTCAAACCACAAACTAAGCAACACACTAAATCAAAACTGAGCTGTCATAAGCTGTTGGAGATACCTCAGTCAGGCTTTATTTGTGGAGACATAAAATGTGTGAAATGTCTGTGAATAGGTGCCTATTGGCTAAACCTTCAGTGTTCCCTTTGTGTACAGATGGCTGCTAACAGCAAGATGATGTGGGTATGCTTGAGGCTCCTTCTGCCTCCTTTGAGGCATCAGATACTGCAGAGCATTGGCAAGAGGAACATGCAAATCAACAGTGGGGTGGCTTCAAGTAGGTGTCTCAGCACAGGGGAGAAAGGTGTCTCAGCCTCTTACACTTTTAGGCTGACAAGATGAGATTAATTGGCTGAATTGGAAATATTTAGCCTAAGGTAGTCAACCAGGCTGTCTTTATGACAGAGGAGACACAAAGAGGTGTTTTGTCAGGACCTGCCCTTTAAAACAAGAAAGCTCAAAAGTCACCCTTGGCAGCTGTCCACCTCTCTCTTTCATCTTAGGAATGCAAAGAAGTGGCTCTGACTAGAAGCCTGTGTTGCCAGTGTAAGATGGGAGAGTAGAATCTCATCATCACTCATGTGTGTCCTGTGTGCTCTACATGTGCCATAAAGAAGAGAACACTGTGGCTGTCTGGATAGATGCTGAGTATTACCTGAAGGATGGCAAACAATGTGTTTTCAAAGCAAAAAGAGATGCTGCTAATCTGTGTTAAAGGTTTATTTCTTTTCTGAAAATATAGGGAGTACTACTCCCAAAATTTACTGCATACTGTTCACTTCTGCAGGAGGATTCAGTTACATCAAATACAATGACTTTTTTAATGACACAGAAATTTTTGGGGTCTTTGTTATTTGAGAGGCCTTTCCATGGTGAGTATCTCGGGAAAATTAAGAGGTCCAAATCCCACAGTATTTTGAATGATGCAGGCAAAATTCCCATTGAATTCAGCTGGAGTGGAGGACAATCTGAGAAATCCGGATGCAGGTAATGGTCACTTAAGTATCTGTTACTGATGAAAGTATTTGCTAACACCTCCCCAGTGGCTTGATCTCTTTGGTTTTGTATACTGCAAATTGTAACTGTCAAAAATATGGACAGTCTCCACTTGTTGTTCAAACAGGAAAATGTTTATTGAAGCAAACAACAAGCGTCCGGGAAAACCCAAATAAAAGTAAGGAAAAGAAAATCAAAATAATCCCAAGTCCGGCGATTGGCCACCTAACCCGCCGTATGGCAAGGGTTGAGAGGAGAGACACCCTACCTTACGGTGCTGGGGAGGATCTTAGGATAAGCCCAAGATCCAAAGAGAATTTGCTAATAATTGCTCCTCAATAGAGGAGTAGAGATCTTCACCCAGCACCAGGCTCTGCAGCTGCTATTCAGGAGCAGGGCTGGAAAGAGTTGGAAGCCTGAAGGAGACCTCCAAAACCAAAAAGGAACGGAAAAGAAAAAAGCCACCTCTAGGCGTGAGCAGCAACTTATATAAACTCCTGGCTCCACCCCTGACTGCCCCTGTCCTGCCTCCATGGTTTTTCTGGATAGGTGGATTAGTCCAGGGAGGTAATCCCTTCCAACCAATGGGCTCGTTGCAACTGGGGGACTGATGTAATGGTGTTAGAAAGAGCGGGAAGGAGCCTCATTAATATTCCGAGTAACCATGGAAGCAAGTGACGGGGTAATGGTTGAGAGCTAATTTTAGAAAGTGGCACTTACGAGTCCCTGTTAAGTGGCTGGGATGTTAAACTGAGATAGTTGATTTTTTATAATAAAACAATACTTAATATCCATAAAACTCAACTTTTAAACTTAATTACTCTCCATAAGTGATGGTACAACACTGACAAAAGATATTTTAACAAGGATCCATAAAAACTAACAGCACATTAGGACATTAAAGTTACAACTGAGATTTTAAGGACTAAGCCAGCAATTTGTGGATGTCTATTATAAAGGAAGTTTGGTCACTCCATGGGGATGCTCAGGTTCAGCTCAGGCTAATCTGAAGCGACCATTTAAATGCCAACTAGTACAAATCAGTCCTTGAAATGTCTACTTCAATAAATTCTTGAAACCTTCTCAACACTCCAATTGTCCATGCTTAACAATGCAAATATTGACAACGAAGCCTATAATAACATTCGGTAACAATCCAACATTAATCAACCAATCAACTTGGAAATTGAAAAACCAGGTATAAATGTACAAAAGGCGATTTCATATATGACAGTAACCACACAACAAGCAACTTGCTAAGCAAACAAAAGCCATGGGATTTGAGCCACCTCACAAGAAGGTGCATACAGGCTCTTGCAGAAGTTTTTGGTAGTCATCCGAATGGTGCTTATATCAATGCAATTAACAATATTTCAGAAAGATGATCATAGTTTTTCCTTGATGACTCTTTTTGCCCCCTTACAAATATGATGTTCATCTGCTTTCCCTTGAAATTCTTCTATTACAAATTTTTATGACTGTTTCCATTCTCAGGGATAAGAAAATTGAAGAAAGCAGCCATAAACTGTAAGTGTATCGATATCCAAGTGGACTGATTCAAGCTGAAATGCAATGCCCTGCTTGAAATTGAAAGGAACTTGCCACCTTTCAATTCATGGCTAGAGGATGGCAATTTTCATTAAACTGAATTCAGAGTTGAAGATGAAAAGTGTCCAAAATACTGAAAAAAATCTGAAAAACCATTCAACTATCCTAAGAGACTAAGCCACCCAGGAGGTTTAAATTTTCATCTGCCCGCTCCTGTAAAAGGGAGTGTGGATATCAAGGTGTCTATAGTATCACTTCATATGGCAAGTCAGGAACTGGCGTTGGAGCTGAAAAATGCTCAGTTATATATATCAGACAGATTATAACAAAAAAGTAAGTTGCAAAATTTCTATGTAATACAGCCTTTTAATGTATTCAAGTACAAAATTTTTCATGTCTTTAACTAGGTGCCGTTAGTTACATTATTTATATTCCATACAGATTAGATTAAAAAAAATACTCTTCTTTTTTTTTTTTTAATTTAGTTTAAATATTTGAATGGTTTGTGAATAAGGAATTAGAGCTAGGAAGCCATGGCGTCTTTTCCAAAAGCAGTGTGACAGTTCAACACTTTTAAAAATAGTGTTATTCTACTGACATGAGAGTTTCTCATGCTGTAATAACATTCTTTTTCATATACTGAAGCTCTGAGAACTTTGGCAGTTTCACATCCCCAGGGTTCAATATATTTTTTTCCTTTCTTTATTTTCTTTTTCTTCTTTTTTTTTTGTTCCCATTTCTGAGGGTTCACACACTTGCTGAGTTTAACTTTGTGTTTCTGGGCTCATGTAAATCCTAAAACTCAAAGCAATAGTCAACCATAATCATGAGTTTTCCATGGCTTGGAAAAAACAGTAAACTTTCTGTGGAGCTCAGAGATAGGATTAACTTGACAGGCAATCTATACTTTAAAAGTTCAGCCTGAGCTCATTTCAAGGGTCAGTAAAACTTGGAAAATCTTCTTGACAAATCTGGGACAAATTGAGGATTATGAAGACAACTCAAAACATACCCTTCTCGAAAGAGGCAAGTAATCCCTCCTGTGTCTCTTTTGTCCTCCAAACCGGTTGCTACAGAAAGAAGGGAATTTCACACGGCTGTGAACTTCATAAAAAAATGTACACAATTCAATCAGATGAAAAAGGTTTAATTATTCTTATGCTTTTTACAGTTCAGCTGTTTCATTTGTCCCACATTCAGATGAAATACTTTTAAGTTATGCTTACCTTAAAGAAATTCAGGCCTGTAATTCAATGTCAATCAAAGTGTATGAAATCTCTCTCAAACAAATGAGTCTTTATTTTTTCATGTCTGAAGGCACCTAACTACATACGAACCCATTCGAGTTACATTTAAGTCCAGATCTCGAAAAAATTAACCTAAAAAAAAACAACTAAAAAAGAAGTGTCCAGTCTTTCATTATTTACATACTTAATGTTGTTTGATTCAGAAACCACAATATAAATGTTTTCTTTTAAAATATCTGTAAGCATCAAGATATATATAAATATTCTACAAAACGATCAGTGTGCTCTCACCAAGAACAGATGCCTTGAAAATATTTAGCTTGTTTTTAAAAAAAACACTTAAATCATTTTTTGAGGTCTGGCCATCTATACATTCAAAGTGCAAGTGCTTTTAGAAGAAATACTTCTAAAATATATATTTATACATTTTTCGTATGTCTATATGAAATAGAAATCCTTTACTTTATATTCAGAAAATCCACTGCTGTGCAGGTGTACAGGACTTTCCACAAATTACTTGGGAACAAGATGAATTTACCCAAATGGCCCCTTTTACAGGAAGGTTTATTCTGCTGTTCGCAGCGTCCCAGCGGCACAGTGAATGCCTTCAAGTTTCCCAGCTCCTTCCAAGAGGAGCATTCCAAAATGTCTCCAAGCACGCAGTTCTGGATGCTCCCGCAGCCCCGGCGCGCTTGCAGGGCCAGGGGAGTGTGAGCTCAGAGAGCGCCGGCAGCGCAGATTTTCGGCACGGGGTGCGGTGCTTGGGCTGCCTGTCCGGGCTCACCGCCATCGTGGGCTGCTGGGAATCACAGCTGCTCCGTCCAAATCTGGGGCAGAAGCTGGATTTGCTGCGGTGCTTGGCCAATATAGCAGGTGCCATAAAGGAAAAAATATGTGCACAAGTAAGCCTTCTGTTTGGTAATTGTTTATCTGTGTCAGCTGCTCGCTGAGGAGGACAGACTTGCTCTTGGCACCTGTCCTCAGAGCAGTGTGAGTCTGTCCCATGCAGCTTTGCTTCTTACAGGGATAAAACATAGTTCCAGTATGCCAGTAATTTAAGCATACGAGTTTAAACTTTCATTGCTTTCATAAGTTTTCTTTTCCATGCTTTTGTAGAGCTCACTGACCCACACTGGAACATAGTATTTTCTTTTTATTATTTACTCTGTTTTCGAGGTAGCCATTTCAGGTCTCTTGTTGCTAAGCTACAGCACAACTAACAGGGCCTTATCCAGAAACACTCATTGAGTGTGTTAGGAAATTAGGGCAAAAAATCACAACTAATTGTAAACAGATGAGGCAGGATCCATCCCTCCTTATTCTGAGAGCCTAAAATTTGGGTGTCTGGTCTAAACTAATCAATCTTATGTCCTCTCATCAAAGGAGAGACTTTGTCTTTTCCAAAGAACAGTTTGTTTCACCATAAATTGGGCAGCTAAAATGCACGGCCCTTATAAGGTGCATATGTCTTCCCTTAATTTTTATGGGAATCCTACACAACTAACTGAAACAAGAAGCCCCTTTTTGGGTGAAATGGAGCCCACCACTGGTATCTGCATCCAATGTGAACCTACCATGCTGAAAAGTTATTTCACTGAAGGGTTTCTCAATAGCTCAGCAAGGAATGAATAGTCTGAGCTGGCTAACAGCAAGCAGCCTCCACTACACAGAGATTTTCAGCACAGCCTCCTCAGCTGATGTGAAATATATGTCTATGCAATTATAAAATGGCTTTCATGCACAAATACGAATGCGTAAAAAAGATGTGTTAAAAGTAAAGACAAATGACCACATGAGGAAGTAATTAGAAACAAATGACAGTATACTGCTGTTTGAAAGGAATGTTTTCCACTTGGTTCTATTAATGTACAGAGACCCGCAAAGCGCTTAGACATGGAGGAAGTTTTCTAATACACAGTAAGTTGCAGAAAAGAAACAAATAATAAAAAAAATTCTTCCATTGCTTTTTCAATGATGTACAAGTGTTTCAAGGACAGTATTCTTTTTCTGTACTTTTCCTAACTTAAATCACATTGCAAAGCATAAACCATACATTTTACATAAAAACATAATGTATATGCAGAGTTATTTTTACAGTGAAGGTAATGTGCCTGTGCTTTCCATGTAAGTTTAAAATGGTTTCTCTTCTACTTTTCTTGGCAAAAGTGGTATTAGGCACATGCCAGGATTTAACCACTCTAAGTCATAATACTCTTTGGCCAAACTGCACAGAAGTCAATGGGGCTTATACTTTGGACTCCTTTATTTTCAAGATCCTTTGATATTTCAGAGGATAGTTTACTGTTCAGATCTTCTCTTCCAGAAAATCAAAATCACGTTTTGCTGTTTCCCTCTCCAACACGATAATAAGTCCCGGATTCCTTTTTGTTAACACCCAAGGCAGGACCCCCTGCAAGCAGGTCTGTCTATAGCTGATTTTTTCCCACTAGTGTCTAAGACATAATTTCTAAACATTACACAATAATGTACATTTAATTCCAGCTTTTGGGTAGAAGTCAAACATGAGAGTTCCATGACCAGAAGGTCAGAAAACAGGCAGGACCGTTTCCTGGCAACCTAATGGCATTTGGTTTTATAGCTTAATTTCATAATATGTAAAGACCCTTCAGCAATCTTAATTACATTCTTAGCAAGGAAAGAAAACAATCTCAGATACTGGATTAAAGCCTGGAAATGGACAGCTCTAGCAATATATAGTATATAGTATATAGTATATAGTATATAGTATATAGTATATAGTATATAGTATATAGTCTTCCAATAGTTGGTGAGCTGTTGAACATAGCAGTGTAAGGAATATTATAGTTTTTTTGACCACAGGCCTTTACCAGAATTTGTGATGTGTTACATGAAAAGCTCTAACCGCATGGCACACACAGTCATTTGTAGAAAACTTTCCACTTCTTCATGCTCTGAGACTAATGTTGGGATCAATTCTCATGGATTTCAGGAGGAAGAGACAGCTGACCACAGATTTGGCTCAGAAATCAACTCTTTTACATCAGGGGCCATTCTTTTCTAGAGGGCAAGTAAATATTTTTACAGACGTGAATGGAACTGGACACAAGATGATCTGGGACATCAATCAAAACTAAATTGCTTCTTAAGTGAGATGTGGAAAGAAGATAAGACTATTGTACTCGTTAATATTATGATGTGCTCTTGTAGAGCAGAAAGGATCTCATAGCACTACAGAAAGATTACACTGCAGACAATTCACAATCTAAGTGATAAAAAAGACTGAATGCAAAAAAACTACATTTGCTCCATCATGTCAGCTGCAACAGGACAAGGAATGTTAGCCTGTCAAGAGTAAACCCTTTTAGAAAAATGTCTTCCTTCTTCTTGGTCCCAATATTTTCCACCCATCCTACAAAACAGAGCCTACTATAAGTGGAAATGAAATAGCAAGACCATGAGGGTTTATGAATCTTTAAGGAGTTTGTGAATATCAATCTATTTAAAAACAATAAGTTTTTTTTAATTATGCAAATAGGTTTCTATATGTAAACCTAAGATGAATAAAATTATAAATAATTGAGTTGTTTTTAAGCTTTTAACTCTGTATTTACTCAATATTTGTATCACCATTTTGTAATTTGCATATATGCTTGCTTTAGACATTCCTAACTCTTTTGACAAGCCTGGTAATTGGGAACCTTCTATGTAAAATAAGTAGCAGTTCTGATATTCCTAGTGGCTTGACATTTACATTTCCTGACTCAGATGTGGTCAAAAGGTGTCCTTCACTGTATCATATTAGATGTTGACCACTCATTTAGCAAATTACAGAAGGCAGCTATCAATCATTTATTTTCTTACAGAAGGTCCAAATACCTCAACCTTTATCTAGAAAATTTTGCATGTAAATTAATTTTGGCCTTGCATTTCCAATGAAAAAAAATGAGAATTTTATTTGACACTCATAAAGTGTAGTATTAAATATTAATACATCGCAAAATGTAATCATCCTATCTTCTTTTTAACCCAAATTCATTTCAGAAAAAAAATATTTCATGGTTGTGTATATGTATATGTGTCAGTCTTGAAAGCTTTTAAACACAGAGAATAGCTTTATAGCTTATAAATTTGCTTGCTGATTTCAGGCTGTTGAATGTCCAGAGACAAATACAATCCTAGGGATTCTATGAAAATGGGTGTCTTCATAAATGTTTAAGGGATCATTCACACAGCCAAAAGAGAGAGAAAAGACAGAGAATAAAAGTAATGATAGCTGTCCCCAAGATAGTATATAGGTGTTGAATGGCTCGAATACCACAAAAATTGCTGAGCTTCATTTGATGGGTCATGTGTAAGATGAAAGCCAAGATGTGGCTTTAAATAGTCACTTCTTTGATTCCAGAGCTCTGACTTTACTGATGCCTGTCCCTCAGCATCAGGCCTTGAGTCTATTGCTTATTTGAGCAGTGTAAGGCTGTTCAAATAGGCATTCTTGATCTCAGCCAAATGGAGAGAAGACATTCCAGACCTAACATCTCACTAGGCTGGTTGGTTTTGTCACTGTAATTATGCTCACTTTATACTAAGCATATTTTCCTTGAAGATATTCCATCTTTTGTGAAAACAGAAGGAGGCAGCATAAAGCTACAGTGTCACCAGGAAAATTCTCAGTTACTGAGGTAACATTTGGAAGATTTACAGCTCCTAGGAACCATCAGACTGAATCCTTAAAACCCCGGGGAAAATGTCCTCTTCTTGTACTACAAAGTTTACACAATTTCCCTCCCCCCTTGTTTGTGTGATTCAGACTCAGTTGCTGCTCTTACCAGCTGCCTTTATGGGTGGCATATTCATGCATTGTGTGGGAAACGACCCCACACAAGTAGAGGACAGACAACATGACCTAGTACTGTAAGGCCTTTTTCTTCTAGCTGTGCTGGCTGACATCACTCGTGGTATGACTCTTTGAATTTCAGACTGTATATATGAGAGAGAAATGAGTGCACAAAACACAAACCTAGCAGCAGCTGAAGCCTGCCTCCTTAAGCTCTCTTAGTAGTCCATGGAGAAGGTGAAAGGCTCCTGTGGGGGTTGTTTGAAGCAGACAGTTGACTTCTGGACCTGCTACTGCCTTTGGAGAGTGAAGTGTGGGAGATGAGGTTCCCAGGGCTAGAATCACAGAATCAGGATATCCTGGGCTGGAAGGGACCCACAAGGATCATTGAGATCAACTCTGATGGCTAATATAAGGCTTCATGGGTACCTTCCCCTAATTGATATGTTCAATTATTTTGATTCACAGGAATATTTTGGTCCAAAGAAAACCACAGGTGTCTTCCCTTCAAAAAACTGCTGGCTGAGGACTCGAGATGGGTGAAGGCTGTATGACCTGAGGTTAGAGAGTGGCTCTTTGGCAAGCAAATAATACTATAAATCCAATGGAACTTCCCAGAGCAGTGTGCAGGGAATATATTCATCATAAACATCTGCCAAAGATATTTTATTTTACTCAGTGATTGAAATGTTACTAATGTTCATTCTTAAAAAGAAATAAAAACTAAAACATGTTAATAGTGCAGAGACTGACTTGCTAAATACAGCTTCTGAAGGAGCAGGGGTAAAGGGTCATAATTCAGAAATTTTGAGGCCCATTGTGACAATTCAACACAGTTGTTGTTAGTAAGGAGCTTTGAGAAAATATTGTGAGATAAGGAATTACAGTCATCCCCAGTTTCATAGGTTTCAGATCAGGAGCATCATATACTCAGCTGGCCAACCTGGAGACAGAGAGCATCACCAGTCATATCTTTCTATTAAAACTAATTGAGTTGACCCATTTTTTTTCCTCCATGTGATGCATGCAGAGAATTTGCAAAACAACATTTAAGTCTCATCATCACAAAATGAGACTCTGGGCAATTCTGAATGACACTTTGTCTTTAGCTTATTCTTTCCCAACCCTGTGTAAGGTACGTGTGCCATTGTCTCAGCAAGTATGAAACCACAGACACACGAGGCATGTACATTCACATGCATGAAAATTGATTAATACAATATTAAAGCCAATGGAGTAAACCATACATAAAATTCCTCTCTCCTGTAATAGGAGAAGAATTCAGCCTTGTTAGAAATGCTCCAGTTTTAATGTATGTGTGAAATGTAATCTTATTCATAGTGCTGCATCTGCAGTGTAATTACCTGAGCAGGTTTATTATGTGCTACTTTGTGTTGTCTGGGTGGAAAGCTCAGGAGAATAAGCTGTGTTAAACAATAGCTACTTTATCTTCTTCCATTTTGGGGAGAGGTATTGGTGGAATACAATTACTGTTAGGAACTTAACACATCTGAGCTCTACAAGGCTGGAAATAAAAATAAAAGTCCTCAACACAATAAAAAAAGAATATTATATTGTAAGAAAAGTTAGTTTTGTTGAGTAGTGTTGGATGAAACTGTGTTTCCTTTTTCTACTTTTATCTAAATCCATCTCTAGCAAAAATCCGTGCAAAAGGAAGCGTTAAAATGTATTTTATTTTTCTGCACATCTTTTGTTTTACATTTTGAATGTATTCCTCTGTACTGCAGCTTGCTTGAACAAGTACTTTTTGTTGTAAACACTTTCAATTGTTTAGACAAACTAAATGTCAGCCAGTGCGAAATGCATTTGCAACAAGAAATACAACAAATCAAAATAATGGCAGATGTAGCTCAGGCAGCATTAAAGGACTTTAAACTGCAGTGTATCCAAAACAAAAAATCTACATCAAACATAGAAACACATGGTTAATCTGTTACATCTGTTTAGTTAAGTGATGGCCTTAATTACTTTTAGTCACCCATGACTCTCATGAACAGTCTCCGCTTTAAATTTAGATTCAGACATTTTTCCATTTCTCTAATTAGGATTTATTCATGTGTAAACAAGCTCGACATTGGTTTACCCACATACATTTATGTTTTTGACTGTGTGGCCTTGCAGAGCAATTCCTGCATGTTTCGTGCCTATTCATATAATTGGCCTCCTTGTCCCACATGTAAACCTCAGCAATAACTTGTTGACCAGAGATTTTAATTCTTTTTTTTTTCACATAAATAGATTTTGAAAGGAATATCCGTAACCAAAACCTTGATTTGCAGAACCGTCTTTCTGATAAACAGAAAGCTGTATTTTCTCACGCATCCCTTCATCCGAATATCCAGGATGGATACATGTCTGGGTTCTTTTTCCCTACTCTTCCACATCATACTAGTAGTGGATGGAGCATGGAGAGATTTCAGCAGGCAAACGAAACTTCCTAATAAAACTTACCATGTGACTGCAGCTGGCCGCTGACAAAATGATCAGCATGAATTTCATTAAGGGTTACTCACTTGTGGATATGGTCTTTTATTCAGTCATCTCTGGAATGATTTCTCTCAGACACAGAATAATACAGGCTGAGCATGTATTTTCAGGTTTAACCCTTAAATGGAGTAGATTAGGCACAGAACAATTATTTGGTGGAGTTAATGCTGCTGAGAATCCTTCAAAATAACATATTCCAGGACATAAAAATGAGACTTTATCATATTTCCAGAGTTTCTCTCCTTGTAGTATTACCTCAGTGCCCTTTGTAAAGGCAGAAAATTTTCTTGTGAACATCTATGATTTTGAGTGTCCCCAAACTGCGATTTACCATGTGTTCCTGACCACCATTACTGATTTGCAGAGGAAAGAATTAAAGTATTGAAGTGGCTGCTCTAGAAGATGTCAGCTGTGCCAAGGACTCCGCAGTATTCCATCACAACGGTGAGAGAAGACAGAAGGCAATACGTTCAGATTCATGTGACACCTCACCTGACTCTTCACAGTTAGCAGATACTGTAGGCAGCTAAATTCAGAGTGCTTTATACTATTTTTCTCATTTCGTTTTATAAACCTCTATTTTTAACCTCTTTTTGTTTGCCACAACCTTATCTATACTTAGGTGCACATTTTAATATAATGAAGTATATGGTATATCTATTGTATAAACTATACAATTACATGTTGTTTAAGTACACAAACAAATCTTAATTATAATAATTTTCCTGTTTAAAAAATTAATTAAATTTAGTTTTAAAAAAAATTAAATTTTGTTACTTAAAAAATAATCATTTTTGGGAAAAACTGTTTTACTTTGTGCTAAATTATATCTCCTCCCTTCTCTTTGTCAAGTATAATCTTCTTTATAAACTACTTGTAATTGTGGTTTAGCCAGTTGATATCTGGTGGCTACAGCCAAGGACTATTTGAGCAAAATTAGAAGTGTTCAAAACTAATTCCATTGACAATAACGGCATTATATGCATGTCAAATTGATTCAATCAGGTTAAGACAGTTTTCTATACAAAATACATTTATTTATGCCTGGAGCTTCTCCACTGTCCCTGGACTTACACAGCATTTAGAAAGTTGAAATCTGCAATTTATATTCTGCTCTTATGCTATTTTTGAACTATTGCTAGCAAATAATCCTTTCCGTGCCATTACCACCTCTCTATGTAGCTCTTAAACTTGACCTAATCCTTCAGTCTGTACTAAGAATTTTCAAATCCAGACTGATGTATCCAGCTTGAGCAGATGGTGAATATGATTACTCTCTGAAACTCCACTGACAGAAGGCAGCCTTAGTTTAGGAGATCAGAAAGAACCCAGGTTATAAGAAACTTACATATCCATATAACATATGGGCATATTTTTACTGAGTACCATCTCTTTAAAGTTTGCTTAAGAAATGGAAATGAAGTGACACTTTATATCTTACTTCCTCTGTTCAAAGTATTACCAAAAGACTCTGGGTAAGAGAAAGAGGGAAGACAGGATAATGTTTGTGGTTGTGGTTATCTTATTGTAGGGAGCAGGCAATGACAGGAGTACTTAGCATGGTTAAGTTTTGTAAGGTGGCAAAAGAGGTTGAGGAGGGCTTCTAAAAGCAAAAAATTCAAAAGGTGTTGAAAAGGCATAAAATGAGAGAAGAGAGAGCACTTAACAGATTGCTAATCAATAGAAAAAAGGTGAGCAGGCTCCTACTCAAAGATTTCATCTTTTTTGAAAGGAAGCAGGCAGAAGCCTTTTGACAGATTTTAAAGTCACTTGTAAACTAGCTTAGCCCATATCAGAGTAGTGTGGCTTACAAATTAGCATCTTTGTATTTGTCCTTCTCTGGAGTCTTTCTTAACCCATGTAGAAAACAACACTCACACACAGTATGTGCTCAGAATAGGCATTGGAACGAACAGAAAGCAAATGCTCAGGTTTTTACCATGGGAGAAGGTAAGCCTTAATATTCTCAGAAAATCACTTAACCAATATGTAAATAAATATGGTTTTTGAAAATCCGTTTATACTTTTTTTGTTTGTTTGTTTTCTAGACACAGCTAATACTGGTTTCTTATTCCAAAACAAACAAAACACCCCTTTCTCCATCCAATGTCTATGACCAAAGTAATCTATATTTAAATCCAAGGATGCCCAAGTTTTTGCTAGCAACTTCCACGCATCTATCCTATTCGTATTTTTGGATTAAGATTGTGCAAAATGCCACTTTTGAGTGAAGAAGTCACAACTATATTTGTTGGGAGATGTTTAACAACCTGGTTTATTTTGCGATTTCTTCTGCAGATTTTCATGTGTTTACACAAGACCATTTTGCCTAGTAGCTCTCAGATGGCTGGTTCCTTCTTTGTGTCCTCATAGAGGTAGGTGATGATACTTCCAAAGCAATTGTGATTTTTCTGTGCACGCAACTTTTTTTCCCAGGTTCCTTCTTTCTCTGATGTGTCATTTATACTATGGAATTTTCATTTGTTCGTATGTTTTAGGACCCAAGCCTGGCTCCTCCAGAAGTGGCTCTGAGCATCTGGACTCACTTTTCTACCATTTTTCTCCTGATGAAATCATCTTGTGTGTAGACCTCAGTGTATTCTATACAATCAAAAATGTGTTTCATTTTCTAGTGAATCACTGTGGCTGCCAAATACAACCCAAACGGCAGTCTGAAAAACAGAGTCTCCTAACGGGAATAGAGAATGCAAAAATGTTTCCTTAAGGCACCTGCCAGAAACCTGCTGATGCATCATGTGTAGGAAAATAGATGGCAACAGTAATTTCATGGGTAGTGAGAAATGTTGTATTTACAGAATGTTCCTTGATTTCTTTGGTCTGTCCATAAAAAACATCTCAGTCTTTCTACCCTCACCAGTTAGTGCACCTACTTGGCTAATTCTTCCAATCATTTTAATGACTCTTGGACAAAGTTTGCTTATTTATTTTGCTTCAATTTAAAAACAAAATAATCTTATTCAAGGCATGATTCATGGGCTCCTAGTAAAAATTGGCCTAATAAACACTTTGCTGAAAGATTCCTTTGTAACTCAAAAACACCCTGGAATTCTTAGGGTTTTTTTCCCTCCCCTTTCAGTGCACCTTTACATAAAATCATCGGATGAACACGTTTTTATCTCCTTAATGGATACCTTTTTCCACAGAATTAGTTTTGGAACCAAAATACAACATGCAGCAGAATGCTTTTTTCGGGGGAGGACTGTCTATCCCAGCTAGGAATGACCTACTAACCAAGGTGCAGGCTGTATAGGAGACTATCTCAGCACTCATGGAACTGCCTGCTCACCTGATTGGTTAAGCCTGCTCGTAGCATCTGTCAGGCTATGGTTATCTAATGCCACTTCCAGACAGGAGCCAACAGCTAAACTGGGCCAACATCTCCTCACCCACTTATCCGATCTCAACTCCTCGGCCTTAATGGAATGTGACAAGGGTGGCTCACAAGAGAATCACAGAATCACTTAGGTTGGAAAAAGACCTATAAGATCATCAAGTCCAACCTTTGACCAATCACCACCTTGTGGACTAGACCATGACATTAAGTGCCATGTCCGTTTATTTCTTGAATACCTCCAGGGATGATGACTCCATGACCCCGGTGGGCAGCCCATTCCAATGCTTAATAATCCTTTCCATGAAGAAATTTTTCCAGATATCCAACCTGAACCTCCCCTGTTGCAGCTTTAGGCTATGTCCTCTCATCCTGTCACTGGTTGCCTGGGAGAAAAAATCAACCCCCACCTGGCTACACTGTCCTTTCAGGGAGTTGTCAAGAGTGATAAGGTGTTTCCCCCCCAGCCTCCTTTTCTCCAGACTAAATAACTCCAAGCTCCCTTGACTGCTCCTCAAAGGACTTAATCACTATGAGTTTCACCAGCTTCGTTGCCCTTCTCTGGACATTCTTCAGCAGCTCAAGGTCCTTTCTGAAGTGAAGGGCCCAGACTTGGGCACAGGACTCGAGGTATGTCCTCATCAGACTGTACAGAGGGACAGTCACTGCCCTGGTCCCACTGGCCACATGGTTTCTAATACAGGCCAGGATGCCACTGGCCTTCTTGGCCACCTGGGCACATGCTGGCTCTTGTTCAGCTGCTGTTGATCAGCACCCCCAGGTCCTTTTCTGCCAGGCAGCTTTCTAGCCACTCTCTCCCCAGCCTGTAGTGCTGCCTGGGGTTGCCTGATGGCCAAAGTGTAGGACTCTACACTCCACCTTCTTGACCCTCATACAGCTGGCCTCAGTCCATCTATCCAGCCCGTCCAGATCCCTCTGCAGAGCCTTCCTACCCTCCAGCAGCCAGATCTTTGCATAACTGATCATCTCAGTTAATATTTCTCTGCAGATAAATTTTGTTTCAAAGCAAGATAGAATCTACTTCTTTGGTGCATGGTAGGATATGTCTGGGATGTGTTTCTAAAATTACGTGACATCTTCTGCCACTTAAGGCCACAGATTAGCAGAAGGAAAAACACTGAGGAAGGTTCAGAGCAGAAATATCCATTGATCTGAAAAATAATGGCATCTGCAATTACTCATGCCGGAACAGAAGTCACAAGAACCTTTAATCCTCATGCTTCAGGATATAATTGAGCAACAGCTGGAGTCAGGAATAATTTCCTCTATAACAGACCATTGCACAATTTTGTGTATTAGGGAGTTTTATGCCTACGTTTGAGATGGCTGGCATCAGCTCAGTTGAAGACAGAAGGTCAAATTAGATGGTCCTCTGGTTTCTTCTGTAGCAATTACTATGTTTGTACACTGATACAGTCATCGTAAAAATCCCGAGGTCTCTTGGGCGTCATGTAGGCAATAATGGCTGCTTCTTCATTCTCGTTTTTTCCATCTGCTTTGGATGACCTGGAAATTAGTACCAGTTGAGTCTGTGGTTACATCTTGAACCAACAAGTAGCAAAATGAGGAAGTGAAAATGCAAGAGACTATGCGACAAATAGACATCTTCCATATCAGTGTGTTTACTTTTACCAGTACTCGCTTTTAGCAAATACTCCCTATCAGGAAGACCCAACTCAAAAAATATTCCAGCATCTTTAGCACCACTTCTGTGGCTCACAGTGACTAGTTGTGTCTCTGTGATTACTTCTGGCAGGATTTCCGTGAACCACCAAAGGAAAATGATGGGAATGGGAATTCAGATAAGAATAAATAAGTAATTTAAATATAACAATTATGGAGGCTCACTACTGTACTCTTCTTAAAAGAAAACCCTGATGATGTCGATTGTTTAGCTAATTCAGGACACAATGTTGTATGAGTTAGAACTGCAAATTAAGTGCTTGATGATTTCATCCCGATAATGCAAGAAAATAATGGAAAAAAAAATTCAGTCTCCCCCAAGTATTTCCAGTCTCAAAAATTATGCAAAGTTTTAGGGTTTATATTGCCACTCTCATTAAGACAAGGAAGTTACAACTTGTTTTGAACACTAGCAGAATAGGTAAAATTTCAAATTCTATTCCACTTCACACTCATAATTAAACATTTCCTTTAGCTGATTTCTTCTTTAATGATCTGTATGGTGGCAACCAGCCTCAGCTATTGTCCAGTGTAAGCACAAAAAGCCTGAATGAAGTCAGAGGAAAGCTCTGTAATCATCTAGCGTATTTTTAAGTTTATAGTTTTAGTCTCTACTGTGTCTTAGTCAAGTGTTGCTTGTCTTTGATTCTGCTTCTTAAGGGTAAAATTCAAGCCTGTGTAGATAATAGAACTTTTCTAATAATAAATAATACTTCTGAAACTATTTATTCTTTGGCACATATATAATATAATGATATATTATGTTATATTAACACTGGGGATGACTTTTCTCCTTCTGAAGAGGGGAATTTTAATCTCCAGAAAATGCCTGTAGTTATTCTGAATGTACATCCTATTATCATAGCAACAGACAAAAAAGAAAATTAATACTACAGAAAGTTATTTACTGAGGAGTTTCTGAGTAGTTGCAAGTAATCTTCCTGTGACAGAAGGCCAGGGCAAACTGAGGCAACATGAATTCAAAGGCATTTATGAAGTTTCCTTGTATTTGACTACCTCTTTCCAATGATTGAAATGAACAGAAACAGAAGCAAAGAAACACAATATATTGCAAATAACATAGGTGGTTTAGTCATAAATCAAGTCACTTTACATTTTATACAAGACACTATATTCAGAGTATTTCCAGGAAAGCTGTTCTGAAAGTCTACAAATTGAGACTTAATTTACATGCAACTCTTCACATTTCCAGGTTTATGTTTTCAGATTTAAATATTTGATTACTGTAGGAACGACGTTGAAATTTTAATTTTAGTAAATAACCTTTAAAATACCCTGTAGAGGACATGTAATATGGATTATAAAAATATTATGCTGTAAATTACAATTTACAGACAAGTAATCTATGGAGAAATATTAACCAAACAAAACAATGTTTAAGCTTCGTTTTCCCCATTTCTTTCTGGGCATCTGAGGAAATGAAAATTAAGGGAGAGAAAGGAAAACTAAGGGGAAGAAAACTCAATAATAATTTTTCTTTCTGCCTCCCACCATCCTTTTTTTATCTAACATTGCCGGTATTCATGTCATCTGTTCTACATTAGATTGATATCTCTTAATATGTTCTCTAACCAGTTCTTGTGAGAGATAAAGGGAGATTGAAAGTAACTGAGAAACATAAAGGCATTGTGAAGGGCATGATGTGAAAGATGGGCACATCATAAATCAGAAATGATAAAAGGTTTTCGATGATGTGGAAGAGCCAACCTAATACATTGGAAATTCATTCTAAATAAAGTTTTGTTGTTTAATAACTGCACTATCTTCCACAAAAAGTAGTAAAACAAGTAAAGTCAAGTTTATTGAAATTCAAAGAAGAAAACTCAAGTCTCTACCCCACGAATTTATTTTATTTTTGCTAATGCTTTATTATTTACCTATACTGACTCGGCAGCGCCGCACTGCACAAGCCTCCATACTCTCCAAAGTTCTTGATTTGTTCCAAGAATACTTTATTGCCTCCATATATTTTCTAATTACAAGTTTTTAGTTTGTAAGTCAAAGCGGCACCTCCTCTTTAAACTGAGTTCTGATGAAGAACTCTGCATTAAGTGATATCAGCTGGTTGAGATTCAATTTATGTATCACAGACTTACTTTAGGGTTGAAAGGATGCTTAAGCAGTTCATATACAAAAAGCCAGGAGTTTTCAAGGAAGAAAATTTATATATTTGACATTGACACTGGTTCTCTGTCTTTTCAGAATACTTAAAAAAAACCAGTTTCCTGAAATATTTTGAAATCCAAAACAGAGAGATAAACTAATGCTTGAGTTCCAGTTTCTCAAGCTGACCAAGACCAGCTTATTAAATCCATTCTTAATAACTTTAACCACTTGCATCACATTATTTAATCTAACTGGAAGATTTCCTACCTCAAATAAGCACATACCTGTATAAAATCAGAGATACACTACATGTGCAAATAAATATTCTGATTTAACTTTTAAGTAAAATGAAAAAAAAGTAAATGAAGAATAACAGAAATTATGGTTTAGGGTTTTTTTTAATCAGTTCTAATTATTTTCAATGCTATTAAATGCAATGGATAAGCAGTTAAAAAAATTATGCCATTTGTACTGAAAATGTAACTTTATTGGTCCAACACTGAAACAAGGGCTGGTAAGTACTTTCTACTATGAGGAAGCAGTCCTGTAGATATAGGAATAGCATCCTCTTATCTTCCTCCTTTTGGCCTTGCTCAGTAACATGTTGTTGGTTCTTACCTGAATCTTTACCAAGGTTGTCCTAGGTTACAATGTAAGATGTGCCCAAAGGTATGTATTCTATCACCATCTTCACAAGCTGTTAAAGCAGGTGGGGCAATGTTCATTGTCTCCTACCATGACTCATCCTTGATAACTCCCTCCGGGAGCTATCTCTGTTCAATGGGCAATCAAGGACTCTGCCACATGACTCATAGGTAACTCTCTCCGGACTATCTCCTGTTAATGGGCCCATCAATGCCTTACCTCATGACTCACCATCCCATTGTGAGATGCTCCGCCCAGGAGGAGGAACAGAGCATTCCCATCTGTATATAATCAGGAGTATGGAACACCACAGGCAGCCCTTACCTACGGGACTCCCCGAGGATAAGAGCTACGTAGCCACCACTGGACTTTCCAAGGAAGAGCAGACTCTTCTACGGGATCACTGCTTTGACAGAACCACATCCACCACTTCAGGAGGACTGCAGCCACCACTTTATTGGACTGCTACCACCACCCTGACTGACAGGGTGTCAGGTTGTATTCTGACCCTGTCAGTGGTTTTCTTTTGTGCTATTGCATTTATTTTATTTTATTTTCCTATTAAATTGTATTTCTGACTCGGAGTCTCACTGGTTTGCTTTCAAACCAGGACAAAGGTTCAGAGTAATTCTTCCACATTTGGATTGTAACTCTTGACCATGCCAATCACATCCACTGGGAAAATTAATTTGGCTTTAGTACCTGGAAATCATTCCTTCAGGAACTGGAACTCGTTCTGTACTACAGCCAGACAAGTGTCTTAGAACCATAGAATCATTAAATGGTTTGAGTTGAAATGACCTGAATAAACATCATCAAATTCCAACTGCCCTGCCATGGGCAGGGACACCTTCCACTGTGTCAGATTGGTCAAAGCCCCATCCAACCTGGCCTTGAAGGAAACGTCTTGAAGGAATTTAGTGATTAAGTTTGAAATATAACTTCCAATGTACCCCTCTACTTTCCTTCCTTTCCTAGATCAGTCCTTCTAACCTTGCCTCTCCCTACTCTATAGTTTGCCTTCTCCTTAGCCCTATGATCTGTACTCTGTAGGTAAAAAATAGTATCTCATTGCTAAAACCAGACAGCTCATCTCTCTTTTGCCTTCAGACCTACTTGGATTGGTTTGAGAGACCACTGATGACTGAGACCTAGCGTATCTACGAGTTCAGATGGTATTCTTCTGCTTCCTGCATGTGAAACCCTTCTTGAATTAATCTTAACGATAAAAAAAAAATTCCTTAACTGAACAAAAATGTCATACAAACATATGGAGCACATGATATTGCTAACTTAGAGCAGATTCAGAACTAATCCGATACACATAAACAAGATGTCTTTTAGAAGATGGTAAATAAAGAGAAAACCGCTATATGGAAATTATTTAGCCACGTGACATTGAACAATAGCCTTGTTTAGAGTGGCGAATAAGTGTGAGAGTTATGCTAGGCCTTGTGTAGATTATACAAAATCATAAAGAAAATCAATCAATTAAGAAAATGTAGAGTCTTCACAACAGAGATGATTTGGATTCCAGTGTCAGAAGTCAGAGATATGCTTCAGAAAACTTATGCTTGTCGTTGCTTGAATTAAAACATGTAAACCACCGTGAGGAAAGAGCCTAAAATTAATTAATTCCGACTCTTCCGTATATCCTTCTTTACAAAAGACATAGTGCAAGTCTGAAAAAAGTAGGTAAAGACAGTTTAATGAACTCTAGTCTTTCTTTCACACCTTGCTGTATCTCTGTAGTCATGAGATACATGCTGAGCACTTTCTATAACCATTCTATTATTGAAACATCACTTCTACAGGTGCCATGCGGGTGGACAACAGCAGAGACATTAGTATATAAAAAGCAATTAGACTTTCATCATCTCTTCATTTCTTCCTTCTTGGAACAAAGCTGGGTGGCGTGGTGGGAAGGAGGAACAAAGATCACAGTTTTCACATCCTTGCCAGTATTTCCACCACTGCTTCTCAGTGTTGTATTTCTAAATTGGGTAGAGAACTAAAATCAGACAAGGATGTTTAGGTATAAGGACCCTATCATTTGCTGGACCTCTGAACATAAACCTTTCCAAACTGGAGACATATATCCATATCACTGTGGCACTCTTACCATGATCTATCCTTCAATCAGGCACTTTCACAGCACTGGGGCTGGAGGTTGTATGTAACCCCATATTTCTAGACTTCATAGAAGGTTCAGCACACAGATCCAAACTTTATGGCAGAGTAACCTGCTCTGGTCTTAACCAAATTCTTGGCTCCATGGATTTTTTGAAAGAAACTGAAACTTGGACTCATATCTTAATTTTTCTGGGAGTCCTATTTCTCATCTTTGCAAAAGGGGCAGAACAGAATAGGATTTTGATGAAGAAAAGTATGCTCATTTGTTTTTTGGTCTCAGTTCCTAGGAATAGTATGTATTATAAAGAGGATGAAAATTACGCACACATTGATTCTAAGTTGCAGGACATGAGGGAAAAAATCAAAACTCTACTGTCTTTTATAACCAATGGCAGAAATTTCACAGTTTCCAAAAGCAATTTAAGTTAGTGATGCATAAACATATTGAGATTAGTCTGTGCTCTGTTTATTTCTGGTGGAATGATGAAAACCATTGAGTGAAGGCCAAGTATCAATCTTAGTCAGCCAAATTGTGGTGAAATAATTGCAGCTTCATTTATCCAACCCAATCCACCAGTCACGTGTACTGTCTTGGTAATTAAGTATTTAACATCCTTTGTTCTTCTGCCACAAAAAACTGTGGCAAAGCAAAATTTGGATCAGGATGCCTTGAAACAGAATAGAAAGCTGTTTTTTTAATTATTTGCAAAAATTAATTCCTTATTTTTGCAAAACTCAGTGAAGCAATCATGTCTTTCTGTACCACTGCCAAAAATGCAGCACTTCTTTTTCCTTTGTTTTCTGACTCTGTTTTTTCTATGTAGGCATTGGCAAGTGGGAATATCTCCATAAGGGCTCTTTGTGTTTTGTTGTGTCAATTTTTTTTAAAAAGTGTAGAGTATGTGGTGTGGGGATACGATGATTACTGTAACAAGGAAATCTGTTAGACAGCAATATGGGCTACTCAGAGAAGTGATGGAATTCCTAGAATTTATGACTGTAAAACTAAAATGGACATATGACCAAAAATATTCAAATGGGAGAAATTCTTCTTTCCAGGTATATGGGATAGCGACGTTGATTTTTTTTTTTAATCCATGATTTTATTTTAAGGAAATATTTCATAAATTGTATTTGAAAATATTTTTATTGAAAAGAGCTACAATAACCTCAGCAGAAAAGCATTTGTTTGGTTTTTTCCTTTGTCTTTCCGGTCTTCATTTGCTTCCATTTCCATTAGAGAATACCAAGAAACAAAATCAAATGAAATAGTGATGATCTGCTTCAGATGCACTCCTATCTCCTGAAGACAGAAGTGCAAGATTTCCTTCCATGTGTGTGTCTCATGTGAGTTCAAACCATTTTTTTTCTCTGTGATTCAGGTCAGTGCCTTCAACTGGGCAGCTCTAAAAGAGTTTGCATATAATGTGTTATCCTTAAAACTGATGCCTTGGAAACATGAACGTGGCTTGATTTTTCAAATAATGTCATACAATTAATTTCCGTAAAATCAGTAATATGTGTATCCCTCTGGAGTATCATTCTTATTCTTATTCTTATTCTTATTCTTATTCTTATTCTTACTATTATTATTACTATTATTATTACTATTATTATTACTATTAACAACAATAATAGCAATAATAACTTTTTTTTTTGTTAGGGGTTCTATTTTTTTGTTGTTGTCAAAGCTATGAAGTATGTCTTCAAAATATCTTTCTGTTACGAAGACCTTTCCTCTGTGAAGGAAAACGACCTGCATGGCCAAGCCAATTTAGGTAGACTGGAAAGCTGAAAAGAATTGGGAAGAAGCTACACATCAGATTTTATGAAACAAGGAAGTCAGGAAAAGGTTACAAAAACTGAGATAGCCCTAGAAAGAGCAGGAAAGCTGGAAACAGGTTCCTTACTGAAAATGTTTACAAGTGATGAGACAAACACATTCTGCATTTTAGCTCTTTCATGCTGTAAAGGAGCTGTGCTGGTATAAACACTGCATTTCTGGTTTTGCCCTTACCAAAGATGCTGTGAGCCAGGCACTGAGTCTCTGGATGACAAACCTGGGGAGGTGAGAGAAAGCGTGATCTGGAGAAGCATGAAACCCAGGCATTCACAGCAGATCTCAGCAGTGTCTGGGATGACACAACCTCAGAAGGCTTCTGCAGCTCAGTCAGCCTAGGTGGGAGGTCAGGAACCAGAGACCACAAGGTTGATTTAAAGTTATTTTTGACTCCACTGGCTTGGCCTGCAAGCTCCTTGCAGTGCAGTACAGGAAGACATACGGGTATTTGATGAAGCACGGGATGGGGTATTTGCACGATTATTTTAGGTAAATATCCTTGTCAAATCCTGTTGATTCAGTAGGTTTTCCTCTGAAATGAGATAACAAAACACAGTTTATTAGTCAGATGCAATTTTTCTCTTTTTTTTTTTTTTTAGTGTCAAACCTGTGTCAGCGGTTTGAACAGCAATGAGTCTGCTTATGCTTAATTTGCTTTGGAAATACCTAAAGGAAATATTATGCTGTTCCATCACCCCAGAGTAATATTGTGTCAGTTGCAAATTCACTGATGCTCTAGATATTTCCCATGGATGGACTCCCCTAATAGTCAGGGAGAACCTACAGTTATACAAGCCTCCTCCAGGATCCATGAGATAAATGAATGTCAGCAGCCAGAGTACTTAGTGAGCAGGATTCAGTTTTTAGGAAAGGGTGGATAGCTCCTTCAAATCTGGTGTTCAAGTACGATGAAATATGCATTTATCTCCATTTCCTTTTCATGCAAAGAGAGTTAATTGTTTCATTCCTTCCTCTGGATCACCTCCAGTGTTATTTTCCCAGATTGCTGAGTTACATTATTCTCTTCTGTCTAAGAGAAAGACTGAGGGCAATAGTTTTAGCATAAAGATGCTCTAGTCTATGAAAATACACACATTCTCAAAAATACATTTAAGAAGGACATTTCTAACTTGGTGTACCTAAGTTAATATATGTGGCAATATGTTAGTTCTCAGTTGCTATCTATGATGCACTCTAAATAAATGTTTATAAAATTTTTCTACTTTCCCACATCATCATAATGCGTCAATATTTTATTGATATGAATGGATCTGTGTACGTACTTATGTATTCCCATGCTTTCGGCAGCTGAGCAGTACATTATCAAATAACTACTTATTTGAGCGATTTTAATTTATGACAATTTCCACATACCTACTTTTCAGAAAATGCTGAGCATCCAGTGTTCAAGGATGTAAGGCAGTGTAATAAATTCAGAACTTAAAATTGTCAGTCACCTCTACAGATCTTAACCATACGTGACCAAAAGAAAGACTTTTTTGTTTGTGGTTTGTTTTCGTTTGTTTTCGTTTTTTTCTGACTGAGTGTAAATAAATCATGTCTGCTGTAAAAACCCATTGCAGGGTGATTACAAGGAGGAAATGGACACATTCACTTATGTTTTGAAAACATAAGGATATGAAACCTGATATTTATGAGGGATTTCTTGCAAAAGCCTGAAATCTAGAAAATTATTGAAGTGTCTCTTCCATAGTTAGGAAAGAAGATGGTCTCTTTTTTCAAAATTAGCAGATACAGAAAGAGAAACACTGACACACTGATTCACATATCCTGTTATAAACCAGTCACTGTTTTTTTCCAGATGTCTTTTCCTGATGGAGGAATGAAGGGTTTAAGCTGGTACTTATACATATGTGCAGACAAGACCTGCACACTATCTCTCACTTTCTCATCTTTGGACTTTAAATTGGTCTTAACCTTCTTGTGGTCCCTTTGTTGCAAAGTTGGTAAAGTTGTGCATCTTGCTGGGAAGACACAATCCAGAGTTCAAGCCCAGCTCTTGTGTTTATCTTTCTCCATCGCACTAGATATTCAATCAGACCCATGCATTTATGAGACCACTCAGGCTTTAGCAACATTCTGGTTTATAGTTTTTTTCCTCTTTCTGGGAGAATTTTAAACAAATTAATCCCTTCCCTTTTCTCCCCTTTCCTAGTTTTGGTTCTTTGAAATATAATATATTTAAGAAACTCCTGGGATCTGAAGCATACCACCAGGCATGTGGGTTCCCTCAGGTTCACAAACCCCCCACAGCCTTTCTGGCACTGAGGGCTCAGACTGAGTCATATCCCTTGTGTTAAGTCCTGGAGTTTAAGTCAAGCATTGCATAGCCACAGAGCTGGACAAAATGTGCAAAAAATAAATAATTAGCACCTATGGGGATGTTTCTTAGCCCTTGAACACTAAAATTTAAAAATACCTGTATGATATGTGTATCATGGTAATTAATTGTAGTACTGTGTCTGCTTTGATGGATGTATGGGGTTTTACAACAACTGTAAGGTATCCTTAAAAGTCACTGCATGACTCTGTGTTACAGTAACTACCAAGGAGATGACAGCATCTGTAGGAACAGTCTGTACCGGCACAAATGTTCAAGCATGCAGGGGAACAAGTATGTAACTTTGCTCACTCCTGCACTTAATTTGCATATCACTCTTTTCAGGACTACCACAGGCTTTCCACTTTGGTTTCGATTTCTGATCTACGGATGACATTACTCACATATTAGTGAGTTGCAAACTACAGACATAATTTCTCCAAGAAGCAAGACCATTGCATTCAGGTATTCTAGACTTCTAGACTTTGCATCTAAAGTCTCTGGCATGGCATATGGATTAGATGAGAGGGACAACCCTAATTTCTGTTGCTTTCCTGTCTGGCCACAATGTTCTTGGTGTTCTTCTCTGCAGTAAAATGTAGTGTAATCTGGAGGTCATTTCTGTGCTGCTCTTGCCACACATTCACAAGTGACATTTCCACAGTGTGTCTGGTTCTCTACTCTGCAATGAAACTTCCTTCAATCATTTACAGTCACTGTTGCCCAAAGGAGTAGTCTTTTCTGGTGATACCAATGCTTTAAGGACAAGTATGTACTGTGTAGGAAAAAGGGATTGTAATTCAAATGGGAGTATAATTAAAAGAAGTGGAAAGATCTTTGGTTTGATCCACATAAAATTGCTCATACAGCTATCAATAAAGTGTTGTTGGAATGCTCCATCAGCACCTAGAACAATTCTCAGATCAAAATGCTGGGAAAAAAAGATAGGAATAAATTATTCTCACAGTAGGCTAAAAAGTTGTGCTAACACAAGCACATGATATCTCATTGACAGAAAGTGAATAATATCCAAATTAATGCTACATTGGGTTTTAACATTACCAATTTCAAAAATCTCAAAGCAATTTTGAACAAGATCAGTTTATAGGAATAACTTTAGGGAGAAAAATATGAACAATAGTTGGGAATTGCTTAAGAATGTTGTCAGTTGTTAGTCAAGAAGCTGCAATACCATAATCCAAAAGGAGGGCCTCACTGATTAGTAAAATGGCCTGTTTAAGAGGGAAAATTAAAGCAACTGTTTAAAACATATCTAACTATTGTAAAATGAGGTAAATTGGAAGAAATTATTGTAAACCAGAAATTAGGACTTAAAATGAATTGTGTAAACTAAAGGCTGTGATGAACAAATCAAATTGCAGAATGAGTCTTATTCTAGTTGCCAGTGGTAGAATTGTCAATTGTATTATAAAGAAGATAAAACTGTTTAAAACATGCTATCAGAAAAAGCTTGAACAGAACAGGGAAATGAAAAAGTCAAGATTTTTCTCTATTTTGTACATGGGGGAAAACAGAGTCTCTATTCTATTTTACATATATCATAGAAAAAATCATTTAAAAACAATTGGATGTCATTTTAAGAAGCTATCTAGTACATTTCATGACTCTCAAAATACTTATGTCTTCCATTACAGTATTTTGCCTACTGTGTTTTTACAGACTTCCAGCACCGAAAATGTTGCAATCTCATCGGCTTTCCATTCCAGTGTTCTACTAGACTTGCCTGTATCAGATTGTTTCCCATCTAACTGTTCCCAATATCTTTTACTTCCTGCTCCAGATTAAACCCTCTGCTTCTTGTCCAATCCACCTTGGCCACTGAGAGCAATTAATCCTTTCATCCTTGCAAAACAATTTACACAATTCAGCACTGTTATTATGCCTACTTAATTCTACTTTTTGTTAGGTGAGACAAATCCAGTTATTTCATCTTCCATCCAAGGTCATGTTTTCTAGACTGCTGAGCATTTTTGTCAATCATGTCTGGTTCCCTTCAACATGTTCATTTCTTTCTTGAAATGCGCTGTTCAAAACTGAACGCCAGCCAGTGCTAAGAGCAGGATTATTTCCTACGTCCTGTCTAGTTTATACATCCCACTGTAATGTTAGCCTTTCCACAACATCAGAACATATCTGACTTCTGTTCAACAATGATATAATCAAATCCCAAGATGAGCTTCTGAAACATGACTACACTCCTAGGGTGTTTTGGTGGGGTTTTTTTCCATCCTGTATCTGTGTGGCTGATTTTTTCTTAAACTTGTAACTACTAGATTCCATCCAGTCTTTTTTTTCAGATCATTTCTTCAGCTGGCTAAGATAATTTTGAGTTCTCTTCCTAGTCTTCTAGCCTCCGATCAACTGTAAAATTTCATCAGCATTATCTCTCTTCCCTCCTGAAAAGGGAAATGAAAATATTGAAAACACATAGATCCAGGGTGGCATGAGACTGGGTATGTCCTGTCACCGACTATTGCTAACAAAAATCTGGAAATGTTATCCATTTGATTTTTTCTTGCACTTTAAAGTGCACACAAGATTTCGTTAGGATCCTCAGAAGATGATCAAAAACTTCATTAAAAGGAGACTATACAATGTCATCAGTGTATTAGCTGCTCACTTACTGTGTGAGCAAAATAAATTAGGCATGATTTGTTCTTGGCAAGTTTCTATTAGCTCTTAGTCTGATGAAATAGTTTCCACTTTGACAGAAGATACTAAACAAAAACTACTAAAACTTGACATTTCAACCAGTGAATAAAGGTTAACTTGCATCCAAGATTTTAAAAGAACTTGTTGAGTGTCTGTTTAAATTGCAAATATAATTTTCCAGTAAGTTTGGAAAGAGTAGGGAAGTTCCAATAGAACAGAAGAATCCTAATGTCACGCCAGTATGCATAAAAGATAAATAGAATGAACCAGTTATAATCCTTGCCTTCCTAAACATTAGTCTGGTTATCTAAACAACTGATGAAGGAGTTCATTAATAAAGATTAGGAGAAAGTGGTGTAATAGAAGTCAATCAAGATGGCCTTTACAGGAAATTGGGTTTTCACAAAAGACTTTGCGTTTTAACTGTAATAATATTTTGATTTATTAAAATACATGAATTCATACAATATTGCCAAACTTTTGTGAAATGTTGCTAATGGGTTCCACTTTATAAAACCAAACAAAAAACACAACTAACAAATGTACAACAACAGCAACAAAACAAGAAAACCGTAACAGAAAACTAGTTAATTGAGCAGTAACTGAAATGTAATTGTTTGCAGGAAGTCGTCTCTGAGTGGGTAGGTTTCAGAGGGATATCCAGAGATGATGATCTAATGCTAAATTGTTTTCCATTAGTATTGTTTTTCTGGGGAAGCATGTGAAGTCATTTCTGACAAACATTCAGGTGACAAAATGTTAATGGGAATATTGATAAGACAGAGAAATTTCCTATAACCTGGGTACAAAGAAACCATAAAGTATTTTGAATATATCACCTATAAAATCATATATTAGCATAAATATCCATCTCAGAATTTTATGTATATGTCAAATGTCTCATAAAGCCCTGACTTTGACCAGTTGCAAGCCATGGTGGTAAACAGATCACATTGCAAGACCATGGGCAAAGAATGGCATGTTCTATAACTGCATGAATAAGAATGTATTGAGCTGAAATAAGGAGCTTATTGTTTCTGTTCTATGAATTCCTGTACTTGGCACAGTTCTAAAAATAACGTGTCTGATTCTGGTCATTACAAGGTTGGTTAAAACACAGGTAAACATGTCTTATTCTTGAAGTCTCAACATTTATTTTTACAAAAACATAGTTAAGAAGTCACTTGACCAAAGTAAAATGTTAAAAAAAAAGTCCTCACCTGCATACAGTGAGTATTTTAAGGCCGTTATTATTCTTTGGACAGTTTTGTCATATTTCAATTGTTGCAAATAGCAGAAGGAAAACTGAAAATGTGTAAGCATCTCAAATGTAAATATGTAAACAGTGTGTCTGCATACTAAGGGGAAACCAGCCAACATATTCATACATTTACAAAACTGAAATAAAGCGAGGAAAATGTTTTAAAAATTAAATTTATATTTATTAAACTTTCATATTTTTTTATATAATGTGTAATAAGAAATGCCTGGATTTCAGTCTCTGTACAATGGAAATAACCCTTTATTTCTACTGTTTTTTCTCCTTATGGCATCCCCTTTTTTCAATTAGTTCTGATACAGATTCTTACCCTCTTTCTTGTATTCTCTTTTACTTTTCACATAAATTAATTAACATGATTTTTTTTTTCTTGGATGGGCTTGCAGAGAAGGGAATAAAGCCAGCCATGACACAAGTTATTGAACATATAATTGGTACGTGACTAACACTTCTCACACAATCTCATACAGAGTAAGCAATCAATCTGAAGGTAACTTCTGACGTCCCTCAGAAACTAACTCCATACCTACCTGTGAAAAAATAACTGTAGGGATGAATAGTAATGGTATTTGTGCTCAAACTGTTAGATCTTCCAGACAAGAATGAACAATAACATAATCTCCAATGAAACCACAAATAGTGCAGCTCATTTGTTTAAACACACCACAGTAAATCATGTAGTGAGGTACATTCTTTGGAAAGAAAAGTGAGCTTGCAGTTTTTTTCTAACCTTTTGCAGACATAAACATTAGTCACTTTCTGAGTTTTTCCTATAATCTGTCCTAATTATATTTGTCCAGTATGTTTTCATCATTAAAATTAACTAAACTTGCATAGAGGAATTTTTAAACTGCCAGTATTGAAACAAAACCACATTGATACACAGGTCAATGTTCTACTTATGAAAGGAGTATTTTCATGAACACTTACAACTTGCCTAGGATTTTTGTGATTTTTGAAAATTTAGAAGTCAATTTTTATGGCTTCCATCTCATCAGTGTTCTTATAAGACATTACACCCCAAAAGATATTCCTCTCAGTTACAGAGAACTTTAAAACCAATGGAATAAGAACACAGGTTCTCTAAGAACTTCCAAAGACTGCTGAGTTTGCTGTAGCTTTGGGAACAGGAGATATCATTTAGTGATTAATCCAAAAGACCAACGATGCATTTTTTACAACAGAGATAATCCATTCCTGTGAATCATGGACAGCTGCAAAGGAGATGAAAGGAAAATGCAGGGTTGGACTGACTGACAGGATGACAGGATTTCCTATGCTGCTTGAATAGCATCTCATAGCTATAAAGTTAACCTTGACACATGCCTCTAGCAATATGTTCGTAGCATAAATGAAAACAGAGTGCCAAATACATACCTTGAGTTAGGCGAAGTCTGCTGAAGCTAATGCTGTGTGGAGTCTATCCTTAACAATTGATCATCCATTTAAAAACTGAAAATCCATCAGCACAGTAACACCAAAGGATTTGACAGGAAATCTCTTAATTTTTACCCCATCCAGGAACTAAAATTCACCACTTAAATATTTGCTTAAAAATCTGGTCTGGACTTTGATAGATCTGAGCTGTTCCAAATATTTTGAATTAAAGTGAATGGATGTGCACCCTGATAATTCAACCTTATATTTGTGTTCAGGTATGTCATGTTTGGTTACTCCCAAAAGACTGTTTTAGCAGATGAGAAGTGATATGCTTGTTGTTTGGGGAAATAGTACATGCACAAACCTATGTTGTGACATCTGATACAAAATGTACTAGATTTTTTTAAAAATATTGCTAATAGCTTATGACTTAGCTTGAAAAGCTGAATCCTAGGAAGCCAGGAAAAAAGTAGCTTTACATATATCTATGGGACTTAACCTCCTTCACTTGCATGTGAGGCACATAAATGTGTTGTCATCTAAATTAAAACCAATGAGTAACATGTATGTCCACAGTAACACTACTAACTTACCCATGCTGCTTTTGGTCCCTGGGGTCACACCTCCACATTATGCCATATGGATATATCACCTGCAGCTGTTTTTAGATGGGAATAACCTTTATTAGTCTCCATTCAATTTAGTATTTTTGGATTCCAATTCTCTTGCTGTTGCTGCTTTAAAGTTTTGCAAAGCACAATTCTCTAACTGTCTTTTATCTCTGGAAGTGGTCAGAAAAAAATCAGGTTTGGGAGTTTAGGCTTGGTCTTATACATAACAACAAGGAGGTTAACAAACATCAGCAGTCAGAGAGACACAGAGCACTTCTGTCTTGGAGAAAACTCACAACCTTAACCTGATCAGAAAGTCCAATGTCCATCAGACTCCAAGCCTGACTAGTGTCAGACTGCAGGTCATCCAGCTGTGCAATAAGTTTATAACCCACACCCACCCCTTTAAGACCTTTCACTCTTATGAGAAATTTTTTCTTAATAAAGAGAACTGTGTATTCTGGGGAAACAGAAGGGGACCAAACAGCCTCTTCCTGCTTTGCTGAGCTGTCCCCAGGGACAGCAACTGGCAAAGAGAACAGATAGACAATGCAGGTGACAGATGACTCCCACTTCTACTGCCATCCCCTCCTTCTTCTGCAAGCAGAACATTTGAATTTCTGCTCTTTATTTGACTTACATGGCACCCCAGTTTGGTTTGCCTTGTTCCACTTTAGATTGCATAATTATATCTCCTCTCCTCTCCTCTCCTCTCCTTTTTCCTCTCCACTTCTGTTTTTACAGCAGCAGGTGTCTAACATCCCCTCTCATAAATGACAATAAAATAAGACAAAGTTTTGCCTTGTGAAGAAGAAAAACATTTGCCTTTAGCTGTAGGTCACCCTTTTTATTTCTAAAAGATTTTTTCTAAACCAGAGCAAACAATTAACAGATTTTACAAAAAGTCATCTCACACCTACTGAGGGCACTAGACAGCTAGAGTAAATTTGTCAGTGTGGTATTGTAAAGTGCATTCCTGGAAGCTGCTGAGCCCCTAATAACACCACTTAAAAGTACCAGACTGCAAGGCTGAAAGACTTTAATTAGATAGTTTAAAATTGGAAGGTTTTTAATTGTTACAAGCTAAAGTCCAACTGAAGAGAAAAAGAATCATCCAACTGCACATGCCAGCCTTGCATTTACACCTTTCTTCATGCCCATCTATGGCTCTTAGCCACTACAATCTCATATCTGTTAAAAATTATTTCTGAAAATGTCTCTACTGAATGACTTTCTACTGTAGGAATACATTGAACGGTATTTCTGATTTGAGCTAATTATATATATATGCACATTTTCTGGAATGAACTTAAATATTAGCTATCAAAATATTTCTCTTAAATTTTTGTTTTCCAGAATGCTTTTTTATGCATTAAAGACAGGGTTTTTTTTATTTCATAAAAATAATTACAATTTTCAATATCTTCTCAAAAGCATAAAAGTCTAGTACTCCTGGATCAAATGTAATTTACAACTAAAAAATTGTTCTTTTGTCAAATAAAAAGGGGATGGGAGAGGGGTAGTTTCAGTATAAAAAGCTGAAGCAGGGGTAGAGGTGAAGGGCGAATGCAAGTTTTGATTATTTCTTTTACTTGCATTTGAGTACTTTGAGATTTTGGCTGCGAAAGAAGTGCTGAAATGCCGTAACCAAAACAGAAATTGTGGTATTTTTGGACAGAGTGGAAACAGGAAGGATTAATAACCTCACAAAACAGCCTTTTCCTCTTGAGAATTCCAGCTTAATTTTGTAGTTTAATGTTGCAATATTCTTTTCAACTTGAAGTTATAAAACAAGGCTATTGAAAGATTACTTCATATTGCAAGATAAAGCAATACAGTTTAGCCCAAGAACAATGCAAATGTGTATGTTCACACATGCCAAGGGGAATGTGCCTCTTATATGGCAAAGCTCTGAGAAGTTACATCTCAGAGCTTTAATTTGAGAGCAGATGCCTGCAGAAAATATTCAGGACTACAAAAAGATGATCAAGTTTCACAGGGCCCTCAGTGACTTGCCACAAAAAGATGAACTCTGCAAAAAAATTTTGCGTCCTCAGGATTAGAAGAGGTTTGGGATTTCTTTCTCTGGAACAATACTAATTTAACACAATGTTTCTTTTAATCCCTGGATCATACCTGTACCATGCAGCACTCCATTGCTGAAAACCATCAAGAACTGTGTGGAAAAGAATGGATTTCAAGGACACATGCATAACAGTTTTCATGAGTACACCCTTTCCTAAGATATGTTGGAATTCACAGCTGAAGTTTTAATTTTCATACACCTTTTTTACTCTACCAGTTTCAATTTCTTGACTAGCTTTGTGTTTACAGAACTTGGGGGCATAACTCAGTCTTTTTGTCCAAAACACAGTCTGGTTTGACACAGCTTGGTTTGAGATATTTTGACACATCTAGATGGCTGAGATTTGAGGATCTTCCTCTTCCATGGACTCGCAAAACCTTTGTGGTTACACGTGTATTAAAAATTTAAAACCAGCTAGGGTCCATTCTTTGGCCCTGAGAGCAAGTAGGTTAGACTAGCCACTCCTATACTTCCTGAAACAGGCTGGCCACATCCAGCCTGAGTGTTGCTAATGGTTTCTGGTGTGCGCTCCTGATGGTGCCTGGTTACATCCCAGGAACTGTTCGAATGATTTCTCAGCACAGATAATCAATGTTCATAGGTTGTGCCCATCCTTGCCTATGCCTGTTTGATCAACTTTGTGTGTTCCTTCTGAAGAGCAGAAAGCACATTTGATGGAAATCAAAACGTCACCAACCCTAAATGATGCCTTCTGCTACCTCAATGTAGTTACATGATCTACAGGATTTTGGTGCAGCCAAATAAAAAATTGAATATATTTGGGGATAATGTTTTTCTTTGGTTTTTTTGGGGCTTTTTAGCTACTTGAGAAGATCGAAAGAAAAATATTATCCCCATACATTGTGTATTTCCTCTGGATCCAAAATGATTTTATTTCTGGACACACTTAACGAAAACCAAAGATACAAGATGTAGGACAACTGAGGAACAGAATAGTTGTGCTCTCCCTTCCTTCTTTATATAGCTGCAGTTAAGGAGACTCAGGTTCATCTTTCTGTGTTCTGTGATCAAGGTATTTTTTCAATTTAGGTTTATGATGTGCTAGTAGAGAGCCTTTATCCCAGGCTGTTGAAGGTCTTCCACTCTGATAAAATACTGAGATGTTTAGGTGGGGGTGACTATGAGAAACTGTGTTCCTGTTGTTTGTATAGACTGATGTTATAAAGGTCCAGTTTGGAGTCTGTGTTCCAGATGGATATGCAGAAATCTAAATAGTTATTTTTACAGCTGTAAGCCCTTTAAAAATTGATTACCGGTAATCTCATGCAAAAAAAGGTTGCACTTGCATGAAATTACTTTTCTAGATTAAATACATTTTTTCTTATCCTAGTTTCTTCTGAAGACAGAATCAGTAAAGAAAGCCCTCCTGCATGCTGTCTTAGAGACCATTTCTCCTCACTTTGCTGGTCACACAACATTCCTGAAGCCACTGGAACACTTGTCCCTGTGAGAACCAATTTGTCTTTATCCTGTGTATAAGCACAAATGGTTCCAGGTCCAGGTGTCAAGTTTCCAACTTCGTGCGGTTTGGCAGGCGGCCCCAGCTGGTTTCGTGTACCGGGGTTCCTGTCTGCTGCTCTACATCACCCAACTGAACGGATTTGTGGCTGTCTTTAGAGCAGTGCACTGGTGGTAAGCATGGGAGTTCACCAGCGTGAGGCAACAGCTCTCTGCAGGCCACTCCCAGGGCATGCACTACGGTTTGGGAACCACGGAACTAGGCAATGGTTACAAAGGGCTCTGAGAGGTAATTGCTATGTCAGTGCTAAGTATTATTATTATTTTGCTAGCTTGCAAAACCCAAAAGATAATGATATGATACACAATACATCATACTAGAGCAGAAGACATACTTGTCCTTGGTTTTGGTTACAGTTTTGTGGAATCAAAAATGGAGGGGAGCCATATCTTTCACCGCCCATAAAATGGGAACAGCAAAAAAAGGGTTGATATCTAAGATACAACTGGTAAAGAAAAACACATGAAAATGTCAGGGGAAAGAATACTTGTGAGCCATATCTGGCCAAGATTTGGATCCGATTGACCCTGGCTTGTCCTCCAGCAACACAAGACCGGGGCATCTCCCACTCCCTCACGTGCAGAAACACTCGCAGAAAAAAACCATGCTTGGGGAAACATGGAATCTTTGTCTCCTCACGTGAGTGCTCCTCATCCTGGAGACAGTGACCTTCACATTTACCAGCATACACCGACAGCGACATTCACATTTACCAGCATATATGGGTGAACACATTTTTGGCAATTCAGTTAGTAACTTTTGGATTTCTACTCATTGCATCTAATTTCTATTTGGAGAGGATTCCTGCACAGCTAGGCTTCATACCTCAACCCTTCCCAAACTATGTGAAACGTGAATGATCTGCAACCCTCACTTTGCAGAAAAAGAATTGCACCACTGAAACAAAGCTCAGATTTTCAAACTGGATTAGACATCTCATTCTTTGCTGGACTCCAGTGGGTGTTAGGTGCTTCCGTATCTCTGAAAGTTGAGTGAAGGGCTTGGAATCACACAAGCTACTGGGACTGCTTGGAATAGTTCCCAGCATTTTTAAGTCCAGATGGAACAATCTAGGCAATAGGATATGATCAATGTTCCCAGCTTCTGATCTTTTAAATTCATATTAATAAGATTTTATTTGCGAGCAATAAGGCAAATGAACTCACTGGTTTTGAAGGTTGACAGCAATACTTTTACTGCAATCACAGATTTGCATGCCCCAATGCTATAAGAAATACAAAAAAAAAAACTATGACCTGTGATGAAATTATTCATGTTGGCCCTGTGGGATATATAGGGCAATATCAGAAATGCTGGTTAAGTGTTGTTTGTACACTGCACCCCTCCCTTAAGAACCAACCTCTAATAATATATCACAAGACATCAAGTCAGCATACGGATGGTTAATAATCGGTTATTTTGTGGATAGTGTCTGGCCTTGCTGAAAGTGGGTCCAATCCCACATGGGCAATACTAATCTTTGCAAATACAGTCAGAATCTATTTGCAGATAACGGCAGGAGCAGCCAGGACCAGTTCAGGCTTTTATGGGTATTTAAATACCCAATAAAGAATCTGTAATCCCAGTCCTGCAATTACCATCACATGACTGGAACTCAGAAATAATGTCTCATTCTTAAAGGATGCTTTCCAGCAGTGCATCCTGAGTGGCTTTAAAAAGAGAGACACATATCTTCACCTTTTTTTACAATGTGGGAAACCAATGTACACCAAGATGCAATAGTACAAAATGAAAAGTCAGTAGTCTAGACAGGAAAAAGTCCCAGGCAACCTGAGCCTGATGTGCTCTTCTCCAGTGCACTGGAGGAGTTTTGAAGAGCCAGTCAGAAGTTGAATCATTGCTTCTGCCTTCAAATCTACCATAAAACCCATTGCATTCATAATAATTTCATTCTGTACATGCTATAGACTCATTTATGTAACCAGAATTGCTTTCAGTCAGCACTCATGAATGTATTTTGGGGTTTTTTTTCATAATTTACCTGTGAAAGAAAACAGTTACAGAGACCTTAAAAGTGGAGGGAGACACGTTATGCCTTTCCTTACTCTTAGGCCCTGATTCTTCCCACTTATGAATAAGCTAATATATGAGAAGTCAAAAAGACTTTATTAGGATGTTCAATGCTTCAAGCTAAGTCAGTGTATAAATGAGGAGTATTATTCTTATAACTCTGCTTACAACGGCATTCAAGTATTTCTGAAGTGACTCAGAAAGTGAGAGGTAAGAGATCTACTGGAATTTGAAAGCTGTCCTCATATACACCTTTCTGCCTTTTGAGTGTAGAAAAGCCACCCATGATTGAGTACAAGGTGGATGAGCATGAATCATTGATTAGATTTATGTTGGTTTGGGTGAGTAGCGTAGAAATAGTTTGTTTTTTCAAAGAGGTACTAAATAGTGATTTCTAACAAAAAAACACATTATCCTCCTCTGCCCCACCCCAATGTTATTAGGATTTCTTCCAAGTGTCTTTGCAGTATCTGAGTGTTCGGTCTGGCAAAAGAAATCCATTTAGTTTTTGCTAGGGTTTTCAATGGGAGCCGGGTGGCTCAGACTCCCAGGAAAATCGAAGCTCCTATTAAAGTACTTAAATTGTAATCTTTTTTAGGGCTTGAAAAAATTAGCGCTGACCCCTTTCCCATGAAATGGGATGAAGAGTCAGCTTTGTCTCACACTTTTGCAGTGGTCTCTAGTCATCCCATGTCTCTTCTCTGCCCAGTACTGCAGATAGGATAGTTTGGTGATGGGCATCCTTCCACATCTGACTACATCTGTATAACTATATGGGTCAACTTAGCCCACTCACAGCTGTCAGTTCACTCCACCCAACCCACTCCTCCTTCAGTGGTTCCCATATCACATATTCCCAGCTGGAGGTTACTGCTTCATCTTACTCTTCCCCTGAGCTGTTTCAACAAGGAGTGACCTTTTCAGGGAAAATGAACTGTTCTGGTTTAGGAGATGTGCACAGCTGTTCTTTGCTAGTCCCTGACCGAAAGAAGGCACAGGGTATTTACAGCCATGCTGTCAACACAACTGTGGAATAAAGGCCCAGAGGCAGTAATTTTTATGGCCTGTACAAAATCAGCTGTAGGTCACCTTTCCCTTGATACTTCCCTAGCCTGGTTGTCTGTGGTTTTCATATGTATATACATATATGTGCCATATGTATATGTTTTGCATACATATCTGTATATGTATCTTATGATATACATACATACATACATATATATATATATATATGCATATTTTAATTTTTTTTTCAGTATAAAAATCTGAAAAGTTAGCTACAACAAAATGATCTTTGTGTGATGAAACAAAAAAAGAAATTAAAAGAGATCGGAATCACCAGGCAGAATGGAAAATCCTTTCAAAAGACAATAGCATAATCCCTCAAATAAAAGGTTGTGTTGCCAGGAAAAACTACCTTTGAGCCAATGTGACAATAACAACAACATGAAGAAACCATTAAGAAGAAAAATACAGAGAGAGTAAAAGAAAGGGTCTAAAGACTCAGAAAGAATAAGGGCAGAAATCGAACTGACAAACTGCTCTTTTGTAAACCTCTGCACTAATAACTCAAATGTAAAACTACTAAAAATTGGAAATGTTTTAGCACGGGTTCCCTCTTTCCACACATTGTTACAAAAGATACATATCTGAAGACGTCTCCCTAAATCACATTAATATCACCAGCTACAGGGAGAATTTGAGGAAGATTCAAAGAACAGCTATCTTCTCTGCAGGTTGGAGGTGGCTAGAGGGACTTCACAACAGTGTCACCTTGCAGTGACCCTTTGAAAGAAGGGCAGACAATGTTCAAGGAGCCTGCCTGAAGGGATCCATTGCATAATGGGGGAAGTTCCTACAAGTCCACTGAACTCGTACCCAGCTGGACACTGAAACATCTGTCCACAGGCATTTGAATTCAGTCCCTGTGGGCACTGAGGAACTGGTCTGGTAGGAGGGCAAAAAGTGGTAATGGTAGCAAAAAAATTAAGAGCTCCTTTTATCATGATGTTCTCCCTTCCTCTTGCTGAAAGGCTGCAGAGTTTGCCAAGCACCCCTACTGGCAGAGTAACCTGATTAGCATGCTCAGGCCTGCAAGATCCTGTATGTGCTGGAGGGTGTGTTTAAGCCTCTCCCTGCACAGACTATGAGTCTGGCCAAGGTGATGCTGACCTATCCCTGCGATATTATTTGTGTGTGTGTGTGCGCGCTGCAAAGGCTCCCCTGAGAGCCACACAGGCTCAAAAGGGGTGCAGAAACACTGAGAGAATCTCCTAGAGGGACAGAGACTCAAGGGGAAAATGTGTTCCTCAGGCACAAGCCATTGAAGCCCAGCAGCTGGTGTCTATCTTCATGGACCTCTGAGGTCCAGCAATAGCTCCTCCAGAATTTCTGACTTCTTCCATGCAAGAGCAAATATCAGATCCCAGAGAAAATTAGGAAAGATGGTTGTCAAAACTCCCACACAGATGAGAATACAGGGTTGGTATTCATCTGAAGAATTGTATACTTATGCGAAACTCTTCTGAAGAATCTAATGCTTTTGTGTCTGTGTCACTGGACTGAAAAGCTCATCATTTTTTTTCTTTGAAGTTTTGGGGATTCTTGCTTCTCGCAGGTCTGGATGTAACATGATGTTCTCTCACAAAACAGTACTCCTTGCATGGGTCAAATGCCTCCAAACATGAATAGCTACTATTGGTTTAAGGAAAAATTCTTAGGGATAAGGTATAAAAAACCTATAGCTTTCAACCTGAATCATCTACCCACTGAATCCAAACATCCCAGTGCCTTCAGCCATTCAGACGTCTGGTAAGCACAACTTGCCTGAAACAACGCCCAGTTCATCCAGATTAATGTTATTTTCTGTTTGCTCTTTTTCCAGGCTGGTTTAGACTCTCCCCTTCTCTTAACCATACAAGTGGACACTTTTTTCCATCATGTTTTGGTTGGCAAGTGATGTGGAAATCTTACACACCCACTGCTTCTGAGCAAACCTCCAGGACAGGTTGTCATTGCCACTGGTATTTAACTCTCAGTGGCAAGTACTATGGAGATACCTGAGGGACAGTAATACTTAATTTGACATAAACTTTGCTCCAGTAAGGTGCTTGACATTCTCAACCCTATTAAATGCCTGTGTTTGTGCTCTGGTAGATGAAGGCACATCATTAAATAGGTTTTGTGGTGCCGGCACCTAACCAGCGTCAAACCGCAACAGCCCAGCAGGAGTCTTTATTCTCCTTAGAGTCGGATTTGGAGGGATGTCTGGATCATGGGCTGATCCAGGCTTGTTATCCAAAGTCAACTTCATGTCATTTGGAATGTTATATTCAAAAAATCACTAGTCTTACAGAAAGAGAGCCTGAGAATTCTTAAATACTTAAAGTAAAAGAAGCAAAACAATGCAAGAAACTACCACTAGCCTAATTTTTACTATCCATTAAGTTTCATGTTGGATGATTCAATTAATGAACTGGACTGCAGCTAGTTCCATACAGAAAATGTCATGCATTTCATTATTTATTTGTTCATTGGTGTGGTTTCTTTGTTTTGATTTTTTGTTTTGTTTAATTTTCCTCTGAATCCCCAGCCCACAGAAGGCAAAGCATGATGTTCAAAAGGCTGTTTATATTAAAAAACAACAAAGCAACAGACCAAAACCACAGTTCTGTGCTCATCTATAGCTGACAGTTAATAATAGATAAACAAGGTCTAATAAAATAAACACCTGCATGACCATTTGCCCAAAGCACAGAGTAAGTCAGATTCAGAGGTCTGGAAAAGCTGAGTTGTTTATTCTCCTAAGCACACCTCTGGAGCTAACACAGTCACTAAGGAAGAGAAGTCACAGATCATGTTTTTTAAAGAAGGTTGTCCCACAGGATTCCTGAATCAGCCAGGCAAAAGCAGAACTAGCTACCAAGCACAAAAAAGGGTAGCTATACATTTCTGCTTTTGTATTTACTCTTAAATTTAAAAATATTTTCAGAACTGGCTAATTGATGTCTTCATTAAAAATAGGCAATCTGTTAAAATAAATTAAAGGTGAAAAATACAAAGACTAAAATCTCCTGGCCAATCTAATCTAGTTGGTCCATTTTTTTTTTCCGGAGTTCATTACATTTTGAGAATAAAAGTCTGGGAGTTGGCCTACATGAAGTCTGAATGCTGATTTAACTCAGTCTAGAGTTTGTATGACAAAAGTGAATCAAACAGATACTGTGCAATAACCTCCTCTGGAATAATTTCCATTAGAAATGTTGTTCTGAAATAAAAGCCTCTTTATTCCACAATCATTTGGATGCTGTTGAAGTGGAGCATTCTGGTCACATTCCTCAGTGACAAAAAGCACTTAAAGACTTATTTTGTAATGTGCAAGGGTTGAGAGTGGAGAGAAGTAGTTTATTGATGAAAATCCAAGACAGATTGCAAACATCATTCTTTATTTGTTTTTTAACAACTAATTGTCTATAAAAGTATCAAAATAATAAAAAATATGCTGTATTTATTAGAATAGCTATTAAGCTGTGACTAAATGGAATTGATATTGAGATACAAATGTGCACTTCTCACTTTTTAACATTGAACATAAACATATAAGGTTATGACAAGAGTCAGAGAGATTCACATCCATAACAGGGAAGAGCTTAAACCAACACCACCAAAGTAAATAAACCAGTTCTGAAGCTGTGCATAAGAACAGTTCCTTCTGTGTTAGGAAATATGTGGTCTGTTCTCACTGTTCCTGTCTTGCTCTTGCTACTTCAGCTGATTTGTTCTTCAGCCTTGGACTTCATATCTCAATCTTCCTCTTTCATAAAAATGCACTTAAACATAGGAAGTGGTTTAAAGTTTCTACAGGGAAAACATTGCAGTAGGACATGGTAGTCCATATTATAAAATCTTCTCTTACTAACAGCCTAGCCAAATGTCCTGAGAGTACTGCAATTGTTTCTTATCATGACACAGGGGTGTTGGGAGAGAGCAAGGTGTTTCTTAGTCCTGCTTATCTCATCATTTCTGTATCAATGCTACCTTGAAACAAAACAAAGGTGGCTGTGAGCCAGTAATAAAATAATAAACAAAGCCACACACAGACCATGCAGTGTAGGTCAAGTCCTGTCAAAGATCAGATCATAAAAATGCAGAAGAAGAGGAAAAGAATTTAACCTGATCTAAAAAACCTTCTAACATAACACTGGGCATGCATGTTTGTCTCTGCAATATGAACCACTGGGACCCAGGTCCACATCGCCTCTACCCACAGTTTCCTGTAATTGATGCATTTACAGAGATGGCTTCCGAATAATACAAACCACCACAGAAATTAGAAAGAAGAAAAAGAACATGCCCAGACCTTTCCAATCAGATGATCTTTCCACTATCATTTTGTGCCTTTCTGTTAATTCACTCATTTTTTGTGTAGAAATGTCAAGGAACAGATTGTACAGACAGGTACAGGCTGAATTCATCAAATAAGTGATGTTGTGTGAAGCAGAGCCTGTATTTAAAACTAGAAGCTCCAGGCTGTATATGAAGAGCAATATTTTGCATGTAGGTTTTGGAACAAAGGTACATTTGCTCCACCCTTGAACTCCAAGACTTCATTTGTCTTTGAAGTAATAAAAAATAACAGCCAAAAACACCCCTGACATCTTTTGCAGTGGGACCAGAACTATTCAGCAAAATTCAATGAAATAATATAATTCTTGTAAAAGTTTGGAATGTATTGTGCTGAAAATCTATCACATGAAGCCAGCAAAGGAAAATCTGAAAGGAAGAGAGGGACGTATCTTATGCCCTTTTCAGTGTATAATGATAAAAAGAACATTCAGACACCAACATAATTAATCTAAGATTATCCATCCCTAAGAAGAAATACCACTTACAAAAATAAGAGGGAAGTGAACATGATTTGGATAAACAACACTAATTTTGACTATATTAAAATCAACAGCAAAACACTTATTGTCTTCCATGGGCTTGCATTTCTTCCAAAGCTCTCTTCCATGTCTGCTAATGTGCAAATGACTTGGGTATGCAAGGAATGCTGAATTAGTAGCCTGTCTTTCAGCACTACAAAACTTACAGTCTTGCTGAAAATAGAAGGTGGGTAAGATGAGAGGAAATGAGTAGTAAATTTTGAGGAAGCACAAGTTAGAGGCAAGTAAGGAGAAGAAAAGAAAAGGAGGAAGAGGACTATTTAGTTACGATTCATGACAATACCAGAGGTAGATAAGCAGATCATGATGATGGAAAAAAGGTGGCTGGCTGTACCCAAGTAGTCACCAGGAGCAGAAATTTTAAGTGTCTGTTCAAGTGAGCTATTAATTAGAGTGTTAGAAGTCAGCACCTATAGTATCTGGTGCTCTGGTTTAAAGCTAATTTATTGATGGCACTTCTTTCATTATACCAGAGCAGAAAAATACCAAAATGCCATTTTTCAGAAGACCACAGCAGATGCAAGATTTGTCGTATAAACAATCATCCAGGCTTCAGATTAGAAGGTGAGGAGGAGGGTGGAAATTCTTATGAACCACATAACAAATGGTGACAAAAGCCATCAATTTTAAAAGTGGAGAAGGTTTATGTCATCTGCAGGCATAAAAACTTTCCTGAGTCCTTCATCTTCATATGTTTCTTTAACAGCTCATAAATACCAATATGTACATGTAGACACTCTCTGGAGGGCAGACGTAGGGATGATGATGAGGACTGAAATGAATGCACCTGATTAATTCACAATAATATTTGGGATAAGAGAGATGGCTGTAATGGAGATGCCACACTTCCCAAACCAAGGAGAATTCTGCTTCTAGCTGACCCACAATCAAAGACTAGTTGGCTAGAAGAAACAGACCTATTTTGTTTAAAGTCACAGTGCTGGCACATTTTCTTTAATCTTGGATGAAATTTTCCCAGGAAAATTCACTGATGTGGACAAGATCCCAAAACACAAATCAAACTACCCTCTGAAAAGTTAAGATTGGGCAAAGGAAGGGAAAATAAAGATGAGACATTCCCATTTTATCCTGAATGTATTCAAGGGTGGCTTTTTGGGATAGAGGGGGAGTGGGATGTTTTTTTTTTTTTGTTTAATTTAGGGTTTAGTTTTTTGTTGGGGTTTTGGTGGGGGTGGTGCAGGGAAGGCTTGTGGTTTAGGAATTTTTTGTTTGGTTGGTTTAGTTTGGGGTTTGGCTTAGTTTGGTTTTTTGGGGTGGGGTGGGGACACACAATGCAATATTTTGTCTGACCAGACAAGACAATTACAACTCAAGTAAAATGACCCTAATTATAACAGCCATTGGGATGAATTAAGAACTTAGTCTTCCCTGAAATTTTCCCATCATAGAATGGTTTGTGCTGGAAGGGGACCTTAAAGATCATCTGTTTCTGATCCCTCTGACATGGACAGGGATGTTTTTCACTAGACCAGGTTGCATAAATTCCCATCCAACCCAGCCTGGAACACTCTCAGGGATGGGGTACCCCCAGCTTCTCTGGGCAACTTGTGGCAATGTCTTCACACCCTCATAGTAAAGAGTTTCTTTCTAATATCTAAACTAAATCTTCCCTCCTTCAGGTTAAGGCCATTCCCCTTGTCCTACCACTACATGCCCTTGTAAAAAAAAAATATCATTAATACTGATGGTTCAGCTCTTTTGATAGGAGCTCTGAAATGGATATAATGCCAGGTTGCACTATAGGCAATATTGTCTAGGTACACTCAGAGGAAAAAAGAGTATAAAAGCTGTTAAAGTACCAGACCCAGTTGGTGCTGTATTTACCTTAGCACTATAATGGAAGCACCATAATGGGAAAGGTAAAAAATTATTGGTATAAAAAGCCCTTTGTTTATACAAATGCTTGGAGAGTTCTGCAATGATGACATTTACTTGTTGTTTGGGAGACAAAGTCAGCAATGCTGTTCTGGAACCAGACCATATACCAATAGGCTACAAATTCCAGGACCTGCAGACTGGGAGTGGATTTAGATATGCATGTTTGGGTGATAAGATAGGGAAATAAAAATCTAAGCAGTCCCCATAATTAAACTCTAACTTTCTGAAAGTTTGAAGAAAAAAGGTTCATAAAATGGTAGAAAAAGATGCTAAAAGGGAACATAAGATGATATTTGCTCCATCCTGTTGCCCAGCAGAGAATCGGCCATGTCTGATTCTTGTCTACATGTTCAGTCTGTTCATTAACACCTCATACATCAGCCTCTTCTGCAGCACTTCACTGCATCTGTTAATGGAGGGGCTTTTGTGGTGTCAAACCTGAATCTTCCCTGCTACAGGTCTAGTTCATCATTTCTGTTCCTTTCCTTGAAGAAAGAAGACAAAAACTACTTTTCTCCACAGCAATGTTTCAAGTGTGCAAACATTATGATATTGCCTCCCTTTTTTTTTTTTTCTAGTCTCACAGACACTAAACACACACAGATCTTTCAACCTTGCAGTCAATGTGCAATCTAATCACTTTCATTTGATGAGATACAAGTAATTTCAGGTATTACATTGACATTCTATGCCAGTTTTTTTCCTGATTGTTTTACATTCACATTTTCTCTATTAAAAAAAAAAAAAATACAAGAATAACAACCCCTCCAATCTTGTAGTTTGAAAGACCCACACAAACAAAAGAAGCAACTAAGTAACTGGTTATTTACCAAAAAACAAAGCAAAAAAATGTTTAGCTGACTCATTATGTACTGTTGAGATGTTGAAAGGAGGAAAACTCTTTAAAAACCTTTTACATCATTACATTGTTTCAAGTGGGCTTCAAATAGTGACTTCCCAGGTCTCTCATGCACAAGCCCAGACAGCTGTAGCCCTGCTGCCTTCCAGCCTGCCTGTGCTGCAATGGGCAGCCTGGCTGCTGCCAGGCACAGCAGATGCAGATGTCCTTTCATGCCACTTTGACAGTGCAAGCTAGAAATGCCCAGGGCAGCAGCAAGAAATTCAGACTTGCAGCTAAGCAGAGTCTTTGGGCCATGGGAAAAACATGCTGCTACTGTGGTATTTTAAACTATCTACCCAGCTTCCATACGAACTACACAAATCTCAATTTCAAGTCTTTAAGAATCTATATTTCAAAACCTGCTATCTCCCTTGGGGTCCATATGTACCAGAACAACAGAGCAAGTAAGTTTGTGGCTTTTTAAGCTATTTTGTGTATCTGTTTCAAGCATCATCAATCCCAGGCCTTTGTAGGCTTTTGCAAAGAATTTTCTGTTTTCCTTAAGAAGCAAACATTAAACAACCCAGGCAGGAAGGAACCTCAAAAGATTATCTGGTCCAACCTCTGAACAACATTTCCTATTCCTCCTATTACCATTCACCAGTATCTGTCTACCATTTTTCAAGTTGTCAAATGATAATGCAAATCCTAACAACTCCCAAAACAAATACTGAAGCCTTTGAGGCATTTTAAAAGACGTATAATGGGTAGTAGAAGTTTTGTAGTAACACAACAATTTACCATGGTGCAAAAGGCAGTGGCAATTCCAACTTTACTGATTGCTGCAAAAAGACTGGCCAAAAAGTTTTCAAGACTTCCAGCTCCTGGTCCCATTAACCCAGTTGGCAGTCTGCTAGCACAGCAGATGATTGAAGAGCAGCTTCTGGCAAGTGCCAGCACCTTTGCTACATTACAGTAATTGTGCTTACCATCTCTCAAACATACTTGGCTTCATAAACAACTGCTTCACTAAGTACCTGTAATTTCTCTATCTCAGTTTGGGCAGAAGTGCACACAAACTCTGTCCTCTCACATGACGAGTTAGAGCTCTTCATGATGTAGAAGAGGGGTTCATTCGGAAAAAGTCTTTTCTGCTGTACCATGCCCTGGCCTTGCAACAAAGTGGTCAAGAGGAAGCTCCTCTGTTTATCTCTCTAAATTCCATTTCCATCTGAGAAAGACCTCCTGCATGCAGATGGTTAGGGCTGTGGCTTGATTTCCTTCATTAGACTGTTCAAATGAAGCACACAAACAAAGGAGACAATGTCTTTACTTGACACCTGAGGAAAAATAATGTCAGGAGATACTACGTGTTAATTTAGCATTTTCTTATGTGGGACTATATCTGAACATATCCTAAATTCAGCTTAAAGCCCAAACGTAAGCCAATAGATGCACAAAAACTTACTTGGATTTAATTGAAATTAGGTAACTGTCCACACAGACTTGATAGGAAGAGAAGTTATTTTTTATTTGTTTCTGTTGCAGGGAAGGCCTGATTTAGGCTGAATGGAAACCATGTTTAAACTGAAACTGGAAAGAAGATCCACAGACTATGAGATCACATAACACCAAAAGGCTTACACATTTTCACCAGCAAAATCCTATATTCTGGAGAAGTAACACAGGATTCATTTGAATAATACAAAAATGGAGAATATTCTACTTCCTTGGGTTGTACTTGGGATGAGCATTCTCATTATTAAGTCCATGTCCTGTGGAGTCATGACCTTGGTATATCATGTCCCTGCCCAGATTGCGGGGATCCCCCATGCTGGCCACAGCCCAGGACCCTGTGTCAGCCCCCAGGTCCGTCAGCCCCTGTCTCAGCAACTCCACAGCAGAGCAGTTCCCAGTTCCCCTCAGTCCTACCAAGCCAGGTCCAAATCTTATCCAGGCCTCAGCCTGTCCCCATCCCCAGGAAGGCACCTGATGTCCAAAGATGGAGCTGTCCCAGTGCCCCCAGCTGCCTGCACCTGGCTGGGGTGGCAGGACAGGTCCTGGCTGTCAGTGCCTTGTCTCAACAGACCGCCATGAGCAGCCCCCCTCATCTTGCAGGGCCCTGGCAGATTCAGGAGAGTAATACTGGTCATTTTTTCTCTAGGAAGATACCCCATGCCAGCTAAAATGCTTCTCTGTCTTCTGTTTATCTAAGCATATTGTACTTCTTACTTTTCTCCTTGCATGGTAATTAATCTCAAACTTTTTTTGTACCTCCTCTGGTTCTGGAAAATCTTTTTAAAGCTGTGAATGATTGTGCACAGATCTGCTTTGCTACAAACTGTGTCTATATCAGAAACAGTGATAGCATTACTTCTCTGTTCATCTTCACAGGTAAGAAGCCAAATGTCCTTTTGGAAATTACTTCAACCAGAAGCTTAAATCTGCTTGTTAAATAAATGCACTAAAAGCCCACCCTGTGAAATTCATGTATGCTTGAGTAATGTGGTTTGAAAGCAATATTTTTGCTTTTAAAAGGTGCAGTTTGCTGTGGAGACAAGGTCCAGAACTCAATTTTCAAGTCCCTTTTATTCTGGTGATGCCTTTACTATTTTAATGGTGATGGCCTGAGGCTTCTAGACCTGGCAAACATGAACAGCTTTTCATCTTCATAAAAATAAACTGAGATTGTTCACTGAGTTTTCCATTGTTTATCAGCCCTAGTAAATATTTGTGGGTGTCCTTATTCATTAGCTATTGCAGATTTGCAAAGGACTCTTTCCAAAATAAAAGAGAAGGAAAAAAAATGGGGGGAAATGTTTGGAATGCCAGCAGTAGCAGCAACCAGTGTAGTGAATGCCAAGGCAACTGTAACCTTCTCTGTGGTGGGTCTGTTGTGTCTTCCTGTTCCATTCACATTGTCTTTTCTGTATCCTGGACAACACTGCCAATTAAAACAAAGCCTTTACCTTGCAGCTCTACTTGCAAACAGGGTTGACTGAGGTTTACTGCTGGAACAGTGTAAAGTAGCCAGGAAACAGGCATCCAATCCCAACTGTACTAGGTAATGTTTAAAGAAAGACTCAGAGCCATTTTTTCTTGGTCATGACCTTCCCATCATGTAAAGTAGGTTTGAGATGTTTCAAGAACATGCTCTTGCTCTGTATCGAGTTTCCTTAGTACCTCATCTATAGTCTTCCAGTGTCTAACAGAAATTTTAAAGCACTAGCACTACTTTTACTGAAAGAGTATCCAAAAGGTCTGTCAAGTCTGAGCTCATTTCTAGGGCCTTTTAGATACAAGTGTTATGTTGTAAGTGGAAGGAGACAGAAAGTATTACTCAAAACTTTGATGTTCATTTTGGGTCAAAACTCATAGTGAACCTGAATATTGTTTTTTGGGAAGTGTCATCTTGATGTATTATTTTTGGTATTTCATTTGCTTTCATCTTTACTGGCTAGATTAAGTCTCTCAAAGCGTAAGTTGTATACTTCATACAGGGCCCATCCCTCATGCTGCAGCCCATGATGTTGGCCAGAAAAGACCAAGGTAGTTGAACCAGAATACCTATGTGGCAACAACTCCAAATCTAATCTTGCAGGATTTTTTTTTTTTTTTAATAGAAAGTTCATTTTTCCATTAAAAACAGATGCTTTTCCTTCCTCTGCTCCAGGTCACCTTTTTTCTTTATTCCCATTTAATCAAACAGAACATTTCATATAGCCCCCACATATTGCAAAAACCATTACACTTAATCTTATTCTTTTCTGGCAAACACAGACAAGCTTTGGGTAAACTTTTTCCCATTCCCTTTTGTCTGTGATAATTTATGTGCTATTTCTATTAATTTACTTTTTTTTTTTTTTTCAGTTCTGCATTCCTACTTAAAAGATGGTACCAGTGGGGAATCTCACAGGAATTTATTAAGCTGAGTTCATTATTCCAGTTATCTTACATCTTGGGTAGTTGAATTATTATTACAAAAATTTCTTTTAATATTTTTGATAAAAATTAATCTCATTTATTAAAAGACAACTGCTACACCAAAACAAAACAGAGTTAGTTAGAAAGGCATTTGAAGAGGCGATAATAGAAACTGTTACTACTCTTTTCCTTTATTCTTCTGTCACTTGATAAAATCCACAAGTTGTGCTGTCCAGCACTGGTCCACACCATAAGTATTAACACACCACTGTTATCAACTGCTTGGTTGTTCAAGTGGTTCAGGTTTATGTTACAGATTGGAAGGTCTTCTATTCTTCCTTCTAATATCGTTCTAGTAGGATTCAGCAATTTTTCCCAGGTGGATGTGCTCTTTTCAGACTGTTTTTTTACTAAGTAAAAGAAAAAGCAGAATATCCATATGGGGGAAAAAAAAGCACTCAAAGAATATTGCAAGTGTCAACCCCAATGCACTTCGAATTAATTACTATCATACCTTTACTGTGAGACCAAAACATGTCCTTCTGTGCATACAAGAACAGTTACATGACAACACACTTGTTGCTCCTTGGATTCCAGTATTATCCACTGCACAAACATAGGGAAGAAGAGAACTTATTAAAAATGTATATATAAATTGTATTTTTTTATGTAATGTCTAAATATTTAAATTTTGAAGCATGGCTGCTGTACTCAGGGGAATTGGGTTCTCTCGCTGACACTCCCACAAAAGTCCTGTTCAGCAGGGCTATAATGATACCATCATTTGAGAATGTCAGAATAACAGGTCACATACCGACTTCAACCACAGTATTTCCTGTTTTTTGTGATCTGTACATGATACCAATGTTTAGTATTTTTGCATGATTTTGGGGAAGGTGGGAAGGAGGAAGGAATTTTGAGAGACAAAATTTTGGCAATAGGTGTGTAAATTTAAATTCAGAAAGGTAAAAATGAGAAATCCTGAGTCCGACTGCAGGTCATAATGGAAATTAAACACATGCATCTTAGTCACCCTGTCCCTTTTCTATTTATGAAACAAATCTAAGTCTCACCTCTAGCTGCATACTCTGTCTACCTGGGGATATAAATTATTGTCACAGCTTATGTTGGCTTAATATATTTTGGTTGCTCATGATGAAAAGAGTCCTTTTATAGAAGGCTAGGTAATATTACTTTTGTTCACTACGTACTTCTCCAACCTGTTTCCCAAGATGATAATATTTATAATAGAACAGTTGTCATTCTGAGTTTTTCATTACTTCCCTTGAGATAGCTGTCGATGCAAACAGCCAAAATCATGTATCAGAAACTGCCTTGCTGTTCTCCAAGAGATCCCAAGCTACCAGCATATGGTTCTCATTTGGAAAGAGTGAGAAGGAGCAGTGTTCTCATAATAGCTCCAAACAAAAAGCATTTACTTGAAACTGAAGGGTACAGTGAGAGGTGATGTCCTCAGGAATAAATTTCTCATTTTTAAGCCAAGAGTGGTACAAAAAGGTGCATTCATTTGCCAGTCTCACTACCTGCCAAGATATAGAGAAAGGTTGCCTATATGACCCCGATTAACTGACAAAGCGCAACTGAAAGTGGGAGCATGTGCATCAGTGCATCATGGCGTCAGGTTCAAAGCATATCCTGGTTGAAACCAAAGTTTATTTAAAGGTTGATGAAACATTATATAAGTTAAATGTTTTCCAGTCTGCTGCCACATGCAGCAACATTAAAACGATACTCATCTAGCTGCCTCACCTACAGCCATGAAACCATTTACAACTGTCCCTGTTGCCTAAACATGATGAAAAAATTGTAGCAAATTTTTACATTCTGATACAATTGATTGTTTCTATTTGACTGTACTAGTTATACATAAAACAATAGTCATAATTCTGAAACCTACTCAGTTTAGTATTTATACTACTGTTTAGTATAAATGTAAATTCTATCCCGTATCACCCTGCTACAGAGGATCACACAAATTATATGTACTTAATCATTTTCTAGAATAAAAAATACACCTGATCTGAGTTAAGCAGAATTTATTAGCTAGCTTCAGCATCCAAAAAGATTCAGGTCATAAACCTAACTTACCTTTAGTTTCCTCCTAAACTATAGAACTAAGAAAGCAGAAATGGTATGACAAAGCAAGGAGGCAGAGTAGTTTATATCATAGGTAGCTTACACGTAATAGGAAAAAAAAAAAGAAATCAGTGACTTCAAAGTCTCTTAAGGAAGTTTGGCTAAATAAGAGGAAGTGTAGATCAGGGCAGAAATCATGGGAATTAGGTCTAGGACATACTACAGTCTTAAGCTTACGGCACTGAAATGTTTGAAAGGGATACTTGCTAGACATGATATTATGATTTTCTGATAACCAAAGACAGAATTAGAGAAACATTTGCAGAGTAAAAGGACAAATTTATAATATCTGGCAAACAGTTGAGCACCTTATGAAACAAAGAAAACAGGCTGTCCTAAGGTAAGTAGAAGCAAGCCATATTATTTTTCAAAAGCAACAATTTCTCTGCTTTAAGAAAATGGAAACACAAAAAAAGTCTAACTTTCATTAGGAAAATTTGTGTTCCTGAGTAGATGTCTCCTTCTGCACTGAAATTAAGTTCAGCTTTAAGGAATTACTGAGTAAAAATAAAATCTGCCTTGAAAGGGAATATTTTTTCCTTTTTCACTTCTCAGTGAAAATTCCCCCAGTTGGCCCAAGTAAGGATAAGAGAGTTTGAACAATTTCATTTCTTTTCCTACAAATGAAAATTGTTTCCCATGCCACTTTTTAGTTTTATTTGGATACTTTTTAATTCTTTGAATATTCTGAAAAAGGAAGGTTTTCAGCTTGCACGGAGATCAGAGTTTAAAGTGACCATTTTGTTATTTTTGTTATCAATATTGTTGATTACTCAACTGATTAATCCCTTTTGGTGCTAGTATAGACTATTTCCCAGGATCATATCTTGGGATGGAGAGTCAGAGAAAATCATATATGCTCTATGACAGCTGGCAGGAAACCTATGTTTCTTCTGTGGGGTTTCTAAAAGAGGGGACAGAAATAGTTCTCAAAAGCTTTCCTGAACTTTCTGAGGCAGGGTGCAGGTTCAAGGACATCCCAAACAACTGAGATTGTCTAGTTAACCACTCAGAGCCAAACGTTCAAACATGAGGCTTTGAGAGGTTTATGGGGAGTTAGGTACAAGCAAGGGAAATAAGGCAGGTGGTGCAAATTAAAGCAGATCTGTAGCTACTCTGTCTCTGCTGTGTTTGAATTAGCTAAAACAAACTTCTAAATACCAGAGAACAGCTGCTTAAAAACAAAAAAGGAATTATTTTTAATATGAGAAGGTCCAGAATTTCACCCTTTAGATATTTACAGTACAGTATTTCCTGTTCATCCAGTGCATTTTACTGTCTGGGAATGTTATAAATTAGGAAATTACGATACACATGCTAGTTAAGCATGTTTTTATTATTGATTTTTTCTCAGGCTCTCAATGCAACGTACAGTCATGGCTCTATTATGTTTCTGACATCCCATGAGACAGTATAAATGCAGTTGTCTCGATGGTATACAAGGATAGACACAGAAGGAAACTTTGCACAGTAAGCAAGCACTCGGAGGAGGAATCGGGGCAGAACGAGAAGCTCATATGACTGATTACAATAATGATGAAAAAACAACCCTCCACATAGATTCTAGGGGGAGGTAAAATAGGATGGGGTAGGAGTGACAGCAGGGATTTCTGCCAGATGTGGAAAGCAGAGAGAGGACAATGCTTGCTCATGGCAGGATGCCTGTTTTCCTCCTACCAGTTTTGAATGACTTCCAGGGAAAGAGTACACTGAAGAATATCTCTCCCTTGAGTGCCTGTGTTGCTGTGGTATGAAATATAAGCAGGAGGGTTTGACTATATCTTCAAAATGTGAAACAGAGTGAGTCAAAAAGTTTGAGTGTTACCTTTCTGCTAATAAAGGGAATTTTGTCCAACAGTTATCATGAGAAATTGCCTTGTTATATTTTTTGAGGTTTCCAACAGAAGGACAAAATACCAAATTAAGTCATAAGGACTCCAAAACTGAAAGTTGTTTTGGTTTGATGGAGTTGATTTTTTTGCCCAGTAAAATGCTTGAGGGTTTTTCCCCATCTTTTACTTTATTTATTACTTGAGCATGATTCCTTCTTTCTTGAGTTCCAATAGTAAAAACAGCAAAAGGGAAAATAATTCTTTCCAGTCAGAAAGAATTTTTACAGCACCTTCCCTTCCAAAGAACTTCAGATTAGAAAATTATGCTCCATTTTATTATTTGTAAAATTTCAAGCTGAGAAAAAACAACTCCCTAAGAAAGTGATGCTGGGACTAGAACAAGAGGAGACAGTTTGTCTGCTTCTTCCTAACATGAAGAAAGCCCCTATAGGCTACTGGTGCTGTTATGCCACTGCTTTGCAAGAGGGACCAGGAAAGTGACTGCAGCCTTTTCCCTCTCTCACACTCCTGCCACCCATGGTGCAGATTCAAGTTAGGCATCTTCAAAGGGAAAAGATTCAGACAGAGGGACCATAAATCCAACTGAAGTTTTTCTCATGGTGGTAGGTTGTTAACTCACTGGCACGCCACTGGGTTTGGCTTTGTTTAACAGCCTGGCATCCTACAAAAAAATAAATCAGATCTTTAATTTAGATGCTAACTTCATTCCTTCAAGTTTCAATATTTTCATCCAAAGCATTTAGAATGTACCGATTATTTTTGCAGATCACATCATCAGATAGTATTAATAACAATAATACCTAATTGGCTTTTATTTTGGCTAGAGCATATTTCTCTAGTCCTAATTATTGTAATAAAAAATAATATGTGTTGATTGTTACACAAGAAAAGAATTAAAGAACCTTATTACTACACTGGAGTTTTGTTCCTGCTTAGGTATGAAATTACTTATTCTGACACAGTTTTGTGGAGATGGAGCTCAATGTTGTCCCAATTAAACTAAACCCTCCATAACTTCAGCAGAGCAGTGTTTGCATGTGACGGGCTTTTCTCCTTTGAGGGCAAACATGGAGCAATATTCCTGTCATTCCCAAAGCCTGTGCTTGGCTCCATACAGATTTGTTTTCTGTGTATCAAACCCGATTCTGACTGTAGTGAAAATCATCAGGTTTTGTGCTAGATCTGAACCATAGGTCACAAATTAGACTGGATTTCTGTTTCTCATAGAAGTATATTGTATCCCCATAACAACATAACAATTCTTGGCAGGTTAGTGAAAAAAAACAACATACTGTGCATGAACACCTCTCTAAATGTGTCCTGGGAGGGGGTCTAAGTTAAGAGCAAACACACAACAGGAAAAGATTACCAGCAGTATAATACAGCTGGCATAATTTCTTTGAGAAAATACCATGCTCTTCAGGGCACAAATGCAAACAGGCTCTTGAGCAGTTAATTCATTGTATTTCCAAAATTTGACTTAGAAGATTCCAAATAGAACAGCAATAGAAAAATGACAGCAAGAGTTCTACACAGGTATGGAAAGAATGTATGAAGATCTTAGAAAGAATTCTTTTGTTCAACAACAGTCTGTCCCATCAGAAGAAGGCTAGCACGAAATTTCTTGAAGCTTGTTTTGTCTGGGAAAGAATAACTGTACTCCATAGTCTGATTATGGTTACAAATTAATTTTAATGTGTTTACTGCATCCTAAGCAAATCTGTTTACAGGAATTAAGAAAACTGCATACAAAATCTATTAATTAGAATTTGTCCAAGAACAAAGGGGGTGTTTTCTAGCTCCACTTAATTATTGAAATGTAATAAACACAGGCAGGTGGGGAGGAAGTCAAAGTGGACAAAATAAAGCCAGGCTTCCATTTCATGGTGTTGGGTAAACTCCATGACTACTTATTCTTTGCTTCTGTGCAGAATGTAGCTGTGATTTTCACTGAATTCTGCTGAGGTGCTCCAGAACTTAATTTCTTTAAAAATGCATTCAGACTTGCTCATGGTACTTCAGAATGGCATGCATTAAACTTGGTTTGGAAGTGCACATAAATATTTACTCTCAGCTTACGTTTTCTCAACTGCCTTAAGACGGAACAAAATCTTGGAGTGAGGTAGACCCACCTCTTGGCAGACTCCAGTTAAATTGTACTAATTATTGTTATGTCTGAACTTGGCCAGATATGCAGAGACCTTTGGCACACTTTTATAATTATATCACAGAATCACAGAATATGCTGAGTTGGAAGGGACCCACAAGGATAATTGAGTCCAATTCCTGGCCCTGCACAGCACCATCCCCAAGAGTCATACCATGTGCCTGAGAGCATTGTTCAAAAACTTCTTGAACTCTGTCAGGCTGATGCTGTGACCACTTCCCCAGGAAACCATCATTTTGCAACTCAAGCACTAAAGGGGTTTTGTTCCAAAGTGTTATAAGATACTCAGCTTTGAAGCCCAAATTGACATTTCTTTGTCCAGGTGATAAATTTCATGACATAAATTGACTTGAAATTCCTAATTCTGTCTAGCCTCCTTTCCTTCTCAAGCAACTATTTTCTCAGGTAGTCCTTACTGGAGGGACAAGTATAAGGTGCAGACATTGTCATTTAAAGGAAATGATTAATTGGTACGGAGAGGCTTCTCTTCACTGGAAGAAGCATGTTGCTAGAATGGATACCAGGCATAGGATCTATCCTTAGCAGTCATAGAGGGTTGACATTTCTTTTTCACAAATTGAATTAGATACAGAAGAATGATCAGACATTCCAATTAGGCCTAAGGTAAGGCTTAGCTAAATAGTTAAGTTCTGCTGTCTTCCAGAGAGTAGAAGACAATGGATCATTTCAAGTGAAAATATTCTCATGTCACTGCCTCAGTACCTTTAACCAAACTTTTAGCAGCATTGGGTGAATATTTCTTAGAACATAACTGAGCAGATTCCCTTCACCCTGGTTTGACAAACTTCCTGTAAGCTACTAGGAAAGGTAACCGTGGCAGCAATATTCTGGAAATGCTGTTATAGTCTAAATGTCCATTGATTTTTCAGGTCTGTGGGATGGTAGGAAAGCAGTCATTTCCACTAGCTTAACGAGATGTGAGAAGAGATTGTTATCTAGAAAGGTTTACAGATTAATATACCAGATGTAAACATGGAAGCTGCTTGTGAGGTGCTGCAGCTGAAGCACAAAAATGCTGCGTCCAGCCAACTCCCTGATGAGTTCATTTCATAATTAACACAAGCAGGATTAGAAACTAGATCTCACTCCCACTGAAACCAGTGATCATTTTCTCTACTGAGCCAGATGAATAACACAAGATCAAGACACTTGGAACACAAGCTGAAACTCAGTTTTCTACTGGGACAGGTGGAAGTTGCATTTAAGTCCTCACTAAACCCTTATGGATTCTCAGAAGATCAAAGTTGTTCATTTACCACTTGGCAGTCCTAAAATCCTTAAGCCTCAGACAGACAATCATTCTGAATCTCTTGGGTGTAGCACAGCACAAATTTGTAGATGTGAACTAGGCTCAGCTCCATGAAATTTAGGAAAGTTAAACATTTTGTGTTCCTGATGTAATTATTCACAGTATTCTTCATGGCTTCACAATAAAGTCTTGTGCCATGGCTCCACTGCTGCGATGGGAAGGGAATGGGATATTCCATCAAATGGCTGGATATAAGGCTGTTGCCTCGGGTTATTTATATAGAAAGTTTACATCTTGGACACAATTTTATTTGGAATTTTTAACACTGAAGAAACCATACTAATGATGGTTTCTATATTTTAAGGGTAAAAAAGAGAAACATGAATGTTCCAAAATAACAGTGTAACGAATTTTCAGATGGTGCATTGAACAAAACGAGGAATGCGCATTTTACTAACCTAAATTCATCATTGTTAGATAATGGGGAAGGAAAAGAGAAAAACAGAAAAGAAACTGATTTTTGGGGTTTTTTTGCTTTTTTTTTAGTTGAAAATTATCTTTCAACTAAATTGTGTAATTGTATGTTAATATTGGTCAGGAAAAATATGCAGACACTTCATCAGTATATGATTGCTCCTAGCCAAAGACCAATAATAAAGCTTTTCTTTAGTACAATATATTCTTCCAGCAGAGTTTCTAAGTGATCATTACAAGCATTTCTGCAATTCTGATGTTTTAAAATAATAAGATCCTAAGCAGTTTGAACACAAACTCAGTTTTGAAAAACTGCTCTGTTACTGTCCCCTTACAGCACTAACAATAAGCTTGGATATAACGCACAAGCCAGTTCTCATTTATTATCCCTGTTTGAGAAATTGTGCTTAATATTAATATATGGAACAATAATCTAAACCACAACAGACTTCTGGTTTCATTTTACACAATAAAAATAATTTTTTTAGCTAGTGATAGTATATTTTTTAGACATTAGCAGAGCAGCAGGGGGGACAGATGCTTCATCTGGAGGAAAGCTTTTAAAGATGCTATTATAAGCATTCTCTGGCTAGCCCAACTTCGATATTTGGCTATAAAATCAATCGGTGAATGTGAGTTATACTTTGGGACAAAGATTTCATATTTATGGTGCTAGGCACCACAAGAGGAGACCTGATTTTTTTAGGGAGTACTCAGTCACGCCTTCTGTAGAAATGGTTAGAGCATCAGAGCATGTTTTTGGATAGTTGTTTTAAAGCATGTAAGTCAGAAATTTTTTGTTCCTTCCTCTGAATTATTATTCAGGACTCCTAAGCAAGTGTGATGCATTTATGCGTTTTGTATGTTATTGCTAATAAAAGTTGAATTCCTCAGACAATTTCAGAACAAGGAGTGAGGATCTTCAATTTATTGTTTCCACATGTCTCTTGTATCTTATTAGATACCAGTAAATTCAATCACTCACGCCAAAACATCAGAAATCAATCCCTATGCACTACTTACAGAAATATTAATTTTTCTTAATAAGACTCTTTCCAGTACTTGGTTCTATGTCAATGTATATAATTAGCTTCATAAAACTTGTCTGAACTTCTCCATCGAATGTCAGGACCTCTTTGCATTCCTAGGAAATGCCTAAACAAGTTAGTGTAAGATGTGGGGTGAGATTCCCAGCTAGACACACATGGGTGAGTCCAGATGTAGGCTCTCAACTGAATGTGCAAGCCCTTCCCAAGAGCATCTCACTTAGAAAGCACTTCCATAAATTTCTGTTTGGTTTGCTGAGTTGCAGCGATGAGTGACTCTCAGCAGGGTCAAGGGGAAGTTTGCCTGCTTATGGAAAGGGAGCAGGGGAATAAGCAAAGTTTCTTTGGCCAGCTCTCTGTCAGACAGTGAGTCCCAGGTCAGGCTCTCAAAGCTTGCATCCCAACACAGTTACATCTCATTGCACGGAGGCAGATAAGAAGTAAACCCAAGATTCACAGTATCAGCCGAAACAAGAATGGCTAGTATGTTTTTTCCCCATTTTTATCTTTCAACTAACAAGAAGAAAAAATTGCTATTGGGCTTTGGTAACAACCAAATGGCACAATGTTGTGCAAACTTTTAATTTCTTATTTACTTTAAAGAGAGGATAGAACAAACTTGAACTCTAAAGTAGTATGCCTGAAGCTAAATGTTGGAGCTAGTATTTCCGCCTATGAAACAAACAAAAAAGTGAGTTTTACAGATCCAAGTCCTACAAGCTAATCTTACCTCTAATTAAACTTCAAGTTGAACAATTCTTTTAAATGAGTGGCATTAAGGGTATTTTAACTCTCTTCCTTTGTATTGCACATCTATTTTGAAATTCACAGGCTGTGAAAGCCAAGAACCACATAATCCAGCCTGACTTCCTGTTCATAAGGATCAATCTAACTAGATCCTTGCTCTGTCACTACTGCTCCAGGCTTGGAATTCTGTCTGAGTTGCGAATATCTTCAGGGATACACCAACCATGATTTAAGAAATTAAATTCTGCCCCCACAGAAACACATGGAAAATCTACCCTACATCCTGCCTATATAATTATGACCTAAAAGTTTGGCTATGATAAACCTTCAGCAAATATGAAGAAGGAATTCTTCATTTCATTGCATGCGACCAGAGGTAGACACAAAAGGACAAAAAAACACACTATAATTGAGGCAATCAGTAACACTGCTACAAATAACAAAATACAGACCTGTAGTATCAGTTAATTTGCAAACTGGGAGAAATCAGATTTTCCAATAGACCTCATGGCAGAACTGATTTTTTTTTCCAAGGTGCAAGAACAAGTATTAGCAGATGAAAATGAGTGCTAGTGGATTCATGTGTAGTATTATCAATACTATCAGTATTCTTTCTACAGTGGTAATCTCAAACTGTGAACTGTATTTGCTGATGGTCAATGGACTGTTTCTAAGAAATCCACAGAACATTGTGAAGAAATATCTACTGGTAGTACCTTGTGTTAACTCAACAAGAAAAAGCAACTCATTTGAAAAAAAAATAAGTTTGCAAAGTGAAAAACATTAGAAACTACTATTACAGGAGTCTGCTACCCTGTTCCTTGCACTAGCAAATAAGACAGTTGACCCCTGACAGAAGCTGAGAAAAACAGAAGAGAAATTGATGTAGATCTGACAATAACATTTCAAAAACACTCACATAAAAGGATTATGAAAAAATTGCATTTGTCCTAAGAATGTTACAACAAAATTGGACTTCATTCACTATCTTTTTTACGAAGAAGAGTACTGCCTGAATTCCATATTTGACTACCAATCTGGTGAACATATGGAATTGCTAAAAGGTCACAAGTGTATAACATGCTTTGACACTTGCTGACACCAGGATTTTAGACTCCAATCTAGTGAATGCCTTGCATAGTGTTGAAAGTGTTGGAGTTAACTATACTTTGTCCTATGCTTAGTGACCCTCATGGCCATGGCAGGTGGGAGTTTCTACATGTTTTGGAAATACAGATTATAGCATTATATTGGGAGGACAAAAGATTAACACTGAGGGTGTCAGTATGTTTCCCAAAGCAATTGAATTGTCAGGTCTATCTTCTAAATCTGCAAAGAAAATGCATTTTCTCTGCAAACTCTCTGCTTCACTCCTCTTTTTACATGTGTTGACCACACTCATAATCCTGTTTGAAATAATTTCTAGTGTTTTGCACAACATGTCAGGTTTCACACCATTTCACAACGTGGAAAGTTACTGAGAACTTCCTCCTATACATCTTGTATTTCAGTTGTCACCAGACCACAAAAGGAAAATATAACCAAACATGAATCTTCTGTGCGATGTGTGTGCTTGTCAGGCAGGCAAACAAAATGTGCATTGAGTCAGCTGAGACTTCAGTTAATGATCCATTTTTCTTTTCTGCTGGTATTTTTTTCTGTCTTCTGGTGGCCAAAAATCTTTGTTAAACCAGAATTTATGCACAGAACTATTCACCACAAACTTCACCATCATTCTATGCAGTCAAAAAAGCTTTATGGTAAGTAAAGCCTCTCTACTTTTGCTGAGAATTTATATAGGTTTCTGTTTTCAGAGTAACCAACAAATTTAAACTTGAAAACCATTCTAAAACAACCCATATTAACGTTTTTCTTCTTCAGAATCAGTGTCCAAGGCTTTTTAGAACATGTGCAACCCAGTTTGTGGATGCAAACTGCAGATTTGCCATGCTCCAGGAAACATATGTGTGTGTAGCCTGCACTGCCAACCTTGTTCTGTCGCTGGAAACAGGTTCTTAGAAGACTTGTACAAGGATGGTTAAACTCAACTAGGATATAAACACTGCATATAACTTCTGCAACTCCACTCGGCAGGACAGATTTTATTCACTACTAGAAACAGTGCCCATAAACCTAATTTCCTGACTGACTGCTAAATTTTAGATTATGCACTTGCTCCTACTCAACTTTCTTTTTATTCCTCACTGTAATTTGCTGACTTTTCAGAAAACATGGATCAACATTTTTTTTGTCCTGATGATGGCCTAAACCATTACATCAGTACAGATGTGTGTATTACACATTAGCTACTTTTATACCAGTTTTACCCAAGAGAAAAAATAAAATTCAATGTAAAGAAATGTATCTGGTCTATAAAAGCAGCACTGCCATGTTCTTGAAATCCCTATCTTGTATTCACATACACCTCTTTACTCAGAAAGTCAGCCAATAAGCACAGATATGTTCCTTTGCATCTGGGGCTAACTATGCCTTTCTCTGAGGTCTTAGCATGAATTAAATTCAAACTAATTTTTGCCCTAACTTACTGCTGGCAAACGTTCATTTCTCCTCCCTGCTCATGGAAGACAGTCCTTGAGCACTTCTGCAATCCAGAGTAGGTCCCATCTGTTTCATCTGTTTATTCATGCCTATAGTTATTAAGCCTGATGGAAAAGCTGCTCTGAGCCAGGCACTGTTTGTAGGGATGGCTCATGCCGGGGCTTGTCTGGAGTCTCGCTCTGTGCCTGATCCCACAAAGCCATGATCTGAAGCAATGGTGCTGGAGCTCTGCTTTGAAATGGACCCAAGCACCACATTTAAACCTGGCAACTAACCAGATGTGCATTCAGCCCATCTAGCAGCACCCTCCAGACAGGTTTTTAAGGCAAAGACCATGAGAAAGTCCAGAGTGAATGGAGTACCACAGCGTTAACACCCTCACCGCACTGCAGCCTGAGGTGGAAGGGGAAATGGCAGCAGCACTTTGCAAGCAGGTTAGTTCACAGCCTGCACTCACTTCTCTGGCAGCCCCTGGTTCCAGGGAACTGGGCGTACTTTTATTCCAGAGCACCTTAACTCCTACCTGAGAGAGCACTCTGTTGACTTTCACAGGAATGAGATGTGATAAAGTGAAGCTTCCACTCCCCTCTCAAATCTGGCTGACTCTTTAAATCCACACTGTTCTCATTAGAGTCCCAGGCTCTGGTCTTAAGCACTGCTTTAATGTTCCCAGGGAACCAGAGCACAGCTGGTCTGCACAGTTAAGGAAAGGTAGGGAACTTTATATGGGAACAGAAATCTGCCTGCATGTTAGATTGTCTGAATAAACATAGGTTCTGCTGTTAACCACAACACTGAGTGTTTATTGGAGGCAATTCACAAAGGCTATTAGACAGGGGCATTTTATTTATATGCAGAAACATCTGTAGCAAATGTATCCTACTTCACTATCTATTAAATGTTCTTCAAAAACTGAGTTGGAGATTCACTAAAAGGCAAGCTTACATACAGTTGAAAAAGGCATTTTACAAGTTTCCACATGCAGTTTTGCCTTTGCACTTTCACCTTAATTATTTGTATTCCACTCCTTGCTATCTTTGAAACAAAGGCTGTTAGCCACACAAAATTCTCTCATGGTTTTGTGATAGGCTACAAACATAGGGGGTTTAGGACAAAAATAGCGAAGTCCCTTATATTTTTGGCAGACACTCAAACAATGGGAAACTCCTCTGTGAAATCCTATAGCACGATGAAACCATGTAATAGATCAGCATGAGCTGAATTTTGCTTATGGAAATGTGTGTAAAAGATAATAAACATTAATAAACTTTAAATACAATTAATCCCCTGATAGAATTTAATTGTCCTAAGACAGATTATTTTCTGTTTTCATTGTTTGTTATTTAGCAGTAGTGATTAATAGGATTATAATGAAAGATGATAAACTACATGCATGAAGAGCAAAATATGAAAATACCATCAGCAATGCATTGTCACCAATAAAGAGATGCTGCATGATCTGTCATTTTAGTTCTCTCTCAAATGTGTTTTCTGTTGTCCAGAAGAAGTTCGGCAACACAATTTAACAGAGAGAGCAATTGGTAAAAGTGTGGTCTTTCATAATGTGAAAGACGGTTTCAAGCCCCCAGGAAAAGAAAAAAAAAAAAAGGATAATAAAATAAAAGATACACTAACAGTTGCAATTGACCAAAGCTGCTAAAGTACCCATTACTGACTTCTCCCCTGAAACAAGGCCTATACACCAACAATACAAACTAAAGCAAAACTTACAAGGGAAAATTTATCTGAAACTTACTGTTTCATTTCTATGGCCCAGTCTATAATAAAAAATTTCTTAAGCAAAATCCATCAAATTGATGCTGAAAATTATAAGGAAAAAAGGGGAGGGGGGACTGGGTATACAATGATTGAGTCTCAGTGTGGCACTATTTATATTAATTTATACATTTAGCTTCTAGTTTAAAGCCATGCTCAGTGTTTCTTGCTAAACACCCACGACGTTGGAGCCATCTCTTTTCAGAGATGTCTGTCTCATCACGGTGCCTTGATCCCCCTTTCTCACTGTTAAAAGGACATTTAGTCCCGGGAAGTTGCATCTCATAGATTCCAGAAGAGAATGAAACTTTCTCTTTTAAAAATTTAAAACGGAGCAGAGGCTCCAGAGCCTAAAACAATCTTTCTATCATTGTCTGTCCCCCCTCCCCTGCCCTCCTCTCCCCACCTGTGACCACTGCAAGCAACCAGCAAGTCTGTGTCTGTTGTCATTGTCTTCCATTTTTCAGTTGTACTGCCTGGTTTAAGGTGAAAGCCTTCCAGGCAAAAACTGATATGGACTGGCTACACTGCCTGCTGCCAGGACACAGATTCTGGACAGTTCAAAGTCTCTGGGCTTTAAGTGGTGCAGCAGGTGCTGGTTGTAAGACAGGCTATGTGGCCACTCTTGGTGCAGTCTCCTCCTCTTCACCTGGTCCTTCTCTCTCATTCTCCTCCAAGCTGTTCGTGGGGATGTAGATGGCTCTCTCCCTGTCTTCAAGCTGCACCCAGGTGAAGCCCCTTCCCAGCCTCTCCCTAGAGCCATCCCAGACTGTCAATTTGCTATTTGCATTGGGACAGCATGTGATGAACTTGTTCCTGTATCTTCTCCACTGCACTGCTGAAAATCCAAAGTGTGAGACATTACCTGTCTTTAGTTATTTTCTAAGTAATTTTCCAGATGGTTGTTCAAAGCTAATGAATTCAAACTCCTTGTCATCAGTTCATGGAAATATTTGGTACCTTGAAAATAGTTGTAATCTGAACCTGTGGTATTTTCCATGAGCTACAAAGTTTTCTTGAGCATCTTTCTTGCAGTCTGTTTCTCTGCCTTTTTTTCTCTCACACAGAGAGATACAAACCTTTAAAGATTAAAGACTTTGAGAAGGGTTTAAATAATTAGTTTTTAGCCACTCCAAGAGCGAACATAAAGGAAACCACAAAAGAAAAAAAAATAGACAATGAGAATTAAGGACTCTTGTAATCCTTTGTCATCTATGTGTTGACTAAAGAAAATGTTAAACTGCAGGGTATCAGCAAAGCCTGTAGAGGATCTGTTGGTGAAATGAATGAAAGAAAGAACTAAAAAAACACATCTAATTACATTTTGCTTGCATCTTTACTGAATAAGAAATACAAAAGGAAATTTATCTTTGTTGTGGTTCCGATTTCCCCATTCTGCTCAAGTCTGCTCTTAGTTTAGAAATATGCTGGTTTCTTCTTTCACATTTTCATTAAATGTTGCTCAGACTTCCTGGATCTAAAGGAAGCATTTGGATTGGTCATGAAAACAAATATCTTTTGGAACGAAGCACTGGAGCCACTGGGATACCAAGGACCAAATTCAGAGCTCATGCATGGACAGGGAAACATCCAAAGGCAGGATGAACCTCTTGTACCAGTCAGAAAGTGATGCTGTGTGAGAGAGATGCTGTGCCCAGGAAAATGAAATTTGCAGTCTCCTTTTCACCTGTGTCCCTTCTCTTCTTTTTCTCCCCTGGGCCTCTAGGACTTTTCCTCCTCATGGGAGCCTAGTTAGCCATTCTATTTCTTTCTATCTTTACCATTTCTATCCTTGCTTTGTTTCCATTCCTCCCCTTTTAAGCTCTCCTCCCATTTCTATCCTTGCTTTGTTTCCATTCCTCCCCTTTTAAGCTCTCCTCCCATTTCTACCTGCTATATCTCCTTCCTTAGTTGCTCTGCCTCTTTGTCTGCTCTTCCTTCATTCCCACATGTGGCTTTAGCACAGAGTTCTTGCCAGCTTCCTCAGTTCCTCAAGGTATCTCCATGATCCTATTTTGATTTTTTCCCCTCTCTCCTTCTGCTTAATTTTTTCTTTTCTCTCTTTTTTACTAGCCATTTTTAAACTGCATGGTCCTTTTTTCCCTGCCACTTTAGCACCTCTTCCTTCATAAATTTTATGTTGCAAAATATTTCTTGAGACCTCTATAAGGCAGCAGTGATACAATTCAAGTAGCTGGGGTAACAGCAAGAGACAGGTAGAGAACAACCTTCCTTCCTCAAGGTTGAGAATTCAATAAAAAGAGCTATGCTCTAGGCTGAGAAGCACAGCTCCTTTCTGCAGAGCACTAAAGAACTGATGTGTGCAGACACTGCTCCATCGTAAGGTGGCTGAGCAGTAAGAGGAATTAAGTGGTGGGAGTTAATTGAGCACATGCATCTATTGAGGAGTCATAGTATTTCTCAAATGCCCTTTAGCTGAGACTCACACTGACTCCCACTCAGTTGAAGCATGTGTTCTCTCACTCTGAGCATGAATGTGATGGATTAAGAGGCAGCAAGTTAGGTTTGTTGTTGATGATACAGGGCAGGAGTTTTCAGTTGATCACAGCCCACCAGGGTAAAAAATCTGAGCTATGGGAGTAATATCCTGTAAGTTGCTGTATCTGTCACCACGTTTTTTCTTGTGTTCTTTGTTCTGGGTCTCGGTCCCACTGGTATCGCAGCCTGGGGGGTCTCAGAAGAATGTACCCAAGCTGTGGATTCAGGAAGACGAGGAAGCTACAAATCAACAGAGCTAGAGGTGCTCCTTGGGTAGCAGTGAAAGTGGGTTTAGGTTCACATCAGCCTTTGAGTGAAATGACTGGTAAAAGTAGAGTTATGCTAGAATATTTCAGGTTTTGAGTATGTTTGCAATCAGTCCCATGGCAGGCTTGTTTTGCAAGCTGGAACAGTGCCCCTTATATTTCTGCATATATTTCACACTGCTTCAACTGTTCTGCACAGATACAAACTAGTATAAATACCCTTACCCATATTGCAGTTTTCTTCACATTTCATGTGCATTCAGTGCTACATCCATCAGTTCATCAAGCCTCAGTCCTGTTTGTCTTTGCTTCACACAGGGATGGCAAGGCACTCAAAAACTCAGATGAAGCATGAAAAATTATTGTTTGGAAACCTGACTTCTTTCAAATAAATATGGGTTTTTTTAAAGTTGGTGGAAGAGCAAGAATGCTCCTACCTTTTGCAATATCCAGTTTCGTGACAAAATAGGCGTCCAAATGTTAGTTTCCCATTTTAACACTTTATGCTTGTTAGATAAAGGGAAAGACGTTCCAAAATACTTTTAAAAGTGAAGTTTCATAGAAAACCTCAATCACATGAAATTAGTCATGGTTTAGTGAAACAATGTTTCTCACCAGAAGCTTCATTCACCCTTTTTTTTCCTTTTTTTCTTTTTTTTTCCTGACTGACTACTTAGAACAAATACAGGCTACTTCATGGATGCACTTCACATACCGAGTGGGCTTTATAAATCTTTAGTGGCCATTATTAGTGGCTTATTGCAGCTGTCCACCTGCAATCCATAGACTATGCTGATCTTTTGTGGGTGATTTTCTTCCTAAAGTACCCATTCAGCCAAGAATGGAGCCCATGCCTGGGCAAAGGATTCTGTATTTGAAATGAAGCAAGAAATCCTATGCATTGAATTGATGTTGAGAAAGGAGAGTATCTTGGGAAAAGATGACTCAGATGACTCTATTTTATGGAAAAGAACGGACTCTCAATTCATTATCTTCCCTTCCAAAAAAGCTTTGTGTACCATCGGTGACATGAGTCAGAGGACTAAGTGTGTGATGAAAAAGGGAAGGTGGATGTAGTAGAGGCAAAATACTGCATATATTTCTACCATTAACCTAGATAAAAATAGACCTCTCTCCCTGTTATCCCCCTCATTGGATGTTCTAGAGAAATGTGTTGTTCTCAATGCTTTCCACATGAGCTTTTTCTTAAAGAAAAAAATAGCATGCATTATTGATGCTTTTTAAACAAAGGGCATGTTTTCACTTATAAAACTTGAACTGAAACAATTAAATTGGACAAAGAGTACAGTTTGTATCAATAATTCACTACAATCATTCTAATGTTTCAGACATCAATAAACTTAGTTCATTCCTATTTAATGTCAAAGTAATTACTCCAAAATTACATCAATTTGCCATCCTAAAGGAAATAAAAGTAATAAGCCTTCCACATTTGGTATTAAAGACTCCTACTTAGAAACATTAGTTTCTATAACTTAGCTATGTAATACATCAGTGTAAATATTTAAAAGGGACAACTGCATTATCTTTGTCAGCAAATATTTCTTAACCTCCATTAATCCATCTTTTATTACTACTGTAAAAAGAAAATATTAATTACATCTATCAAATCTTGGAAACACTTAAAAATTTTTACTGAACCAATCTGTGTTTTTATTTTCCTCCCAGCTTTCTAGGAATGCCTGCTTTCTCCATTGTCTTATGGTACTTATGAAGGGCAGAAGCCTGGTCTAAATAAAAAAGTACAGTGCATTCCTTTACTTATATGCAGTGAGTATTGTTAAAGTTTCTCTGTTTCAGTCTTTCAATATCTGAAATAACATTAGCAAAACAAATTGTCATTCAGAGTACTCGTCTAGGTCCCAATTCTACAAAAAGAGCACCTGAAATCTAGATATTTTGTTAGACTGGGAGAAGACTGAGAATTAAGTGGTTTTGGTAAAACTTGAACTATGAAATTGGCCTATATTTAGGGATGGGAACAAAATGAGAAAGTTTTCCAAAATGTTGACAAAATATGGAACATTTCTCACTGTGTGGCCTGTTGACTAATGGACATTGCAACAGGCTGGACAAGTCACTGAATACATACACATTTTTCAAACTTTATAGTCTTCCCTTTACAACCTTATAAAAGCTGTAAACAAATATGTTCAGCAATAGCTGGAACTACAACAAATATTGGTCAATGAGAAGCAGAATATAAGTTGTGTTTTCAGTAACAGAATTAAAATTGAAATTAAATTGTTACAGGTGGAATAGGATAAGAACTATAACTAATTAATTACTGTGTAAGTAATAAACACTGGTACTGTAGTGTGAGCCTAAGGGCCTATCCAGATGGATCCCTTTTTGGTATCGAGGCTGTCCCTGGTTACAATTAGAACATTATCTGAGTTTAAATATCCTGTGGACATATGGGAGATACAGGAACCCAAGGAGAATTTAAGAAGCTTGCAAGCATGATTCCATTAGGGATCTGGATTCTACCTGGAAGTATGAAAAGCCAGTACTACATATATTCAAGTGGTATAATCGCTGGTAATTGAAATAAATCATAAAAGTGATGACACAGAAATGTATACAAAGAGGAAACACCTCATGTTTCAGTCATTGTAGAGTTATTGAATGACTCTGTGTTATAGAAGTCTTTGGATTCCTAAAAGTGCCTTTTGCATTTACTTGCATTTCAATCAGTGTTTAAGGCTACTCATTATATAATCGCATTGCTAATCTAAATTTGCCTCCCCCCACAACCTCTCAGCTTAAATGGGGTGCATTTTCAAACCATGGATGCGGCAAAATATTTGGTAGGCTACGTTTATATTGACTCCAAAGGCCATAGTGATGGAATTAGATGCTTCTTACACAATGCTGCTATTAACCATGCTGTGACCACCTAACCAGGCACTGTGAATTCTGAGGGTTTGCTTCTCTCTCCTCATTGTTTCCAGCCAGGCTGCAAGCTGCCCAGCAGCTCACACCCACATTGAGGAGAAAAGGTGTCATCTCTATCTATGCCACATTGCACTTTGCTGAGGAGAAGCAAGAGCCCAAGTTGAAGTTGTATAGAGAATTTTGAGGAAGCGGTGGTATGACTAAGACATGAATGACCTTAAAAGAGAATTCAATAAAGGCAAGGGCAGAAGATGGACACAATATGAGGTCTTGAGGTTTGTTGTAAACTCAAAGCAGTGGTGAAGTCACCACTGTGTGTATTTACTTCCAAACATGTCAACATGTCTGTGTTGCAAAAGAAAAATCACCAGCATAGTTTGATAACATACTAATCTTTAATCTATAAAGGAGATTAATTTCAAAGTTTAACATTATAAAAGAATAACAAATACTTTTTAAAACAAAAATACAAGATAACACACAGTTGCATCTTGGTTTCTCCTGTTGCCAGAGCTTAGAGTACACAATTTCTGGGGTACAATTCCATTGCATACAGTGTTTCCTATCACTTCAGGATACATTGGAATTGAAATTAAACCTTTTGATTCACAAAAAGCTTTTCCAGGTACAAGCTCAAGCCAGGGTGCTATTATGAGTAGCTGGTCACATGTCAGATCCCACATATTATTTAAACAAATCATAATGAAATCACTGCTTGCTGCTACATTCCTGCCTTCTCATGTCAGCTCCTAGATGCCAGTAGTCCCTCTACCACTGCATCGATCAATCCAACTGCTTGTAACTCACAGTTGTTCAAGAGCAGAACTTTTTTTCACTTGGGTCTCCTGCTCTAAATTCACATCCGTAAGTTCTTATTCCCCTCAGACACACATATTAAAAAAAGCATTGGGGGGGAAAAAATAATGGAGAAAGTATTAAAACCTTAGAGAACTTTCTTCAGACAGCAAAGAAAAAGCTTCAGGCAGGGGTGATGTGATAGCCCCTCCTCTAGTGGGCCCCCAGGCAAGCCAAAGAGTTGATAGGGGTAGCCAGGTGTAGGGGAAAAGGGCTTATCCTTCCCTGTCACTATAGTAAGATTTATAGTTCTGACCCATATAAACTCTGCTCCTGCTTTGCCCTGACCATGGAAACATGCTTTTAGGCCCAGGCTGAACCAGACTGGAGTGACATCACCGTGCACCTGACTCCTTTTTGGTTTGCTGTGTTGACAACCCAAGTGAAAGCAAACAGGAGAAAAATCCTACCATAACTTATAAAAAAGGCACTTCAAAAATTGATGAAAGGATACATTTTTCTATAAGCATCCCAAGCAGAATAACTGTTTTTTGAATCCATTAGTGGTTGTATTCTCATTGCATGATCTTTGGAAAGCCTAGTAATTACAATAAAAACAAAATGAAACAAAATATTGCCACCGATGAAAAATCTGTTCAGTAAAAAACTGCAAAACCAAGTAAACAGCAATTTACACAATTCTCTCAGTCCTGCAAACCTGAAACATTCAACACTGCTTGGACAAAATTGAGAATACAGTAGATTTTTCAGCATAACTCTACTTAAATGACAGTATTAAGAAAAAGAAGGCATACTATTGAAACCAAAATACATAGAATCACGTTTCTATGTTACTGTTTGCCAAAAAGTTATTTTTTAAAAAATGGTTTAAATGCAAACTTTTACATCTCCAACATGTTTTACATATTTCAGACAACAAAAGAATACACATACATTGTATGTGATAATTTTTCAAAACTAGCCATTACTTTTTCACAGATTAAAAAAATGTCTGTTTAAATATTTTATTTCTACAGAGTGAATTTACATTTTTAAGTACAAAGTGCAAATACTACAGTTGTTTTTATTGCCTTTTGGTGAGGAAATCTCCCACATGTCAAAGAGATCTGCCTTGGATCAGTAAGGTGTTCACCCTTGCTTCTTCGAAACTTGCTGAAAGGAAGTTGGGAGAATTTGCATTGTTAAATGATGTTTTCAATTAGTCCAGTATAAACATCTATCTCTATTTTTCAGCAGTGTCCACATGCCACTATCAGAAGGAGAGCTCTGCACAAATATATACAGGGAATAAAAAAATTCCTGCCCTGTCATCCTTCATGGCACCCATGAGCAAGGGTATGAGCAATGTCTTGACTACTTACCTATGGCCCCTTTAAATCTCTACCTGTCAAACACACAGTTTTAGCAACTGCCTGGGCAAGTCCCTGGTGGAATACACCTCCTATGGCATGTGATGTATAAGGAATGGGCTGCTGGCCAAAGTCTCACAAACAATCTATAAAATATCTTTCTCATAAAATATTTGCTAGGCTGCAAAAAAAACCCTGGCTCTCACTGACAGCGTGTGGGCATGTATGTGGATGTTTGTTGGACAGGGCAGAGCTGAGCAAGGGCCACTACCTGGCCACTACCTGAGTCCTGTCAGACCCATCCCCTACTTGACCTCTTTTACAGCAACCACAGCTGTGCCTCAGTCAGCACATTAGTGCATATTTCTCTATCTGCTTCTTTCTGTAAGCTCGTATAAGTGCATACACAAACTGATTTGCACATATGTGAAAAAACATGTGCCTAAGCACACATAAGCATATACATAACTAAACTGCTGCAATAAATTACTAGAGAGGGAACGTTTGAGTGTGTGTCTCCTGAGTGGTGCAAATCTGATCAGGCCTTCTTAGATGGGTGGTTTCCTTTGAGCAGCTTCTGCTTTTTTCAGTAGCTTCGTTCCAAGTGAGAACTTCTGTGATGAAAACTACCTTCTGCATTTGCAGCCATATATTGTCCAACTATGAAACTGCCAACAGATGGTTTCCTTAGCCAGCTTTAATTTAAGGCTATCATTTGTCAGCAACAGCTCTTAAAATAATTGATGCTGAGTCAGCAATATTGTTGGACAAAATTGAAAAGCGTAGATGTTATAAGGACACTTTTATTACCAATTCTGCAAGTCAGTATCAGATTACAAGAAAGGGGAGAGGGCTTTTCATGCTTCAAGTGTAATGCACGTGTGCCACTAATTGCCATTATGTAATTAAAATAACCCCTCTGAATGCTTTGGAGTTCTGACAGGATAATTGTTTTCGGGCTGTCTTGTTTAAAGCGTGGGGGAAACCTGAAAAATTAAGACCACAAACACTTGTTTAAACAAACAAACTTATCACATTATTCTAGCTGTAAGAATATTTTATATTCCATCAAAGGTATGTAGGAGGTCTCTAGTAGAAACCACAACCACTGTTGAGTTTACCTTAGGAGGTGCAAACCTAACATCAAACAAAGCAGAGATAAAAAAAGGAACAAATTGACAAGCAACTTTGAGAGGAAGATTTCTCTTGGTTTGTGGGCAGGTTCACCTGGAATTCAGTTTCTAACAAATTAATCTAGCTTTATGATAGACAGGAAGACATTTACTACAACTGGGGTTTTGGGGTATTTTTAGCCAAATTCCTATTTTCAAAAGTGCAGCATTACCTGAGCTGTTCTTATAATACGCTTACATGAATAATTTTTGAACTAGTTCATCATTTACTGATGCTTTTGTGGGCATTAATAAATTAAGTCATTTAACTAATACAATAGTGGGGTAAGAATAGAGTGAAGATTACTCTTTTACTAGACCATTCAAATTACTGGACTCACAAAAGCCCTCCTTCAAGACCATGTAAAAGTACTAGGAAGGTATGTCAATATTGCCCAGAAAAATTTTCTTTAGAATACATGGTTATAAAAATAAACACACACAAATTAAAAACCACTTTTTATAACCAATTTTCCTGGCCTTTCCCTTGAGTCCCTCCTTTTCAAAGTGCACCTTTCCTTCATTTAAAAACTCTGCTTTTGTTCCTTTTGCAGCTCTGAATGGCTTGGGTAACCAAACCTCCACAGATGACACACACTGGTGCTATTTTGAAAAACAGGATCAAATCTTTGCAGAAAATTGATTAAAAAAAATATCACGGATTATGTTGTCAGGGTACTTGACATTTTATTTGCTCTAATCATTCTGCAATTTTAGTTTAAATGTAGATTAGCAGACTGATGCAAATCCTAGTTCTTCAGCACCATTTTGCTCAGCCAGCAAAAGCATTTGAAAGTGACAGCTCTTTTCATTGCACTAAGATTTTAAAAGCTGTTTAAAGCCACCATATAATAATTCAGCGGGGTTTGTAAATGTATAGATTTTCAAAGGGCATGGGAAATGCGTGGCTTTGTTCATTTCAATGAATGTAAGTTTGTGTCTGTAGTGTGACACAAAGAAAAATTGACAGAATTCAGCTAAAGCAAAAGTTAAATGAAGATGAAGCAGTGCACATTTAAAAGTGTATGGGAATGGTGTCATTCAGGAATGCAGAAGACTCACAAGGGCTCAATTACACTCATCAAATTATCCTATGTGTCCTGTATGTCAGCTTACACTTTCCTAGGAACTTCCACATGCAAGCCTAATCCACTTTGCAAATTATGCACATTTACTCTGCACCTGTAATTGGCTGATTTAGCTTTCCATAGATAGAACTTAAGTCAAAATTTGTTAATTGGGATGTTGCTCTATATTTTTCTGGCAACTCTGCAGAATAGCAGATTAATGCAGTTTGAAGCTGCAATGATAACTGCTAAAACTCCAAGAAATTCATCTGGGAGAGGCAGAAATGGAGACCTTGCTCTCCTCAGTACTCACCTGCCTGCTGGATGAAGTGCTCTCAGTGTTGGTTCTAGGGACCGCTAAAGGAGGGGAAAGAAAACATTATAAATATGGTTTGCAAGTTATCCTCAAGAATTGAAGCCCTCATTCTTGAAAAGATATTTTTTTAGACCAGGTAAGTGCACAGTTTTCAATAAATGAGATAAAATATTTCAAATCTTTCATTGACACATTCACTCTTCTCTTTCCTCAATACAGGTGTTGCTTATTTCAAGGAGCTATATGAAAGCTGAAAAACAACATCTCTTGCCAATTAACATGTTCCATTTGTTTAGGAGTTTGCATCTAGTCAAGATTGAGCATTTCAAATTTATTAAATCTTTAGTAGTAAATATAGTCTATTATCGCTGGCAGTAAAGAAGCATGGACGAGCAGATTGCCTGGAAAGCATTCACTTTGATTAAAGATATTGCACAGAAACTGTACTACAAGCCAAAGACATTGTTCACATTTAATCTGTAAAATGACAAGGTTATCACTCTTTCTGTTAAAATTTCTTAGTCTCAAAGTCAAAGACAGTGATCAAAATAGGGGAAAATAAACCCCCAAAAACCTAAATGAATTTGCTAGTCCATTAATCTTCCCAAGGAAACTTGTGAGGCTAGGGAGAAACTTGCTCTCTTGGTTTTCCATGTCAGTCTGTGAGTCAAACAAGCTGTACTGGAACAAAACTGGACCTTGAACAACCCTGCAGCAACTAGTACACCCCTCAAAAAGCATGCTTTGCAACTCTCTGGCTTTTATATTGCTTCAAATTGTTCTCACACAAGATACCTGGAACTCACACAAAATGATACAGAGCCACATCCTTAGCTCAGCTCTCACACCCCAGGTGACAAGAGTCTTATATTTTCCTAGAAATGTAACTGTAACTTCAGTGAAGTGGCAATTGCTTTCATTTGTGCAAGTGAAAGGAGTATCAGAAGGGAAATTTTAATTATCAAGCAAGAGAAACAAAATAGAAAAATGGCATTACAACAAAAGTAATTTTTATTGTCTTGTCCTTAAAACTATGTACTTCTAGTAAAGCAACCCAATGATTTCGTTAAGAACTTTTTTCCAACTGGATACCATTAGATTTTCAATGCCAAACTTCTGAGATTTTTTTTTTTTCTTTCTGAAGTTGAATGTTCTCATTATTGAATAGACTTTTTTGGAGAAGATCTGTTACAAAACTTCAGTTATGGTGGATGTAATTTTTACTTTAGCCAAATCTGTGTGTGATCTTCATACGATTTCATGCCTCTTACAATTTTCATTTCCAAAATAGGCAGTTTATCCTAATATTTGGGGATTTTGTCCACTGGAATATGAAGACAAAAAACCTGGAGACTTTCAGTCTTGCTGTGGCTTTCCTTTACCTCCTGTGTAGTTATTTTGGACCCAAATTTCATCCACAATAAGTCCTAAGAGTGCCTGCTGCAACAGGACAGAAGCGTTTCACATTTATAGCAGAAAGATGAAAACAGTCATCCACCTTCATGTACATTTTTTAACCTCCATCATCTAAGTGAAAATTGCAAGGTATCATTATGAGATCCACAATAAAAGCCACAGAAAAAAAATCTTGGATCTGATCGATACTTGTTTTGAGAGATGTGTTACTGGGAGCCATAGACGATTTACCTTAGTAGAGTGTAGACCTCTTCTGTCTTTCTGCAGCATTCCCTTTCTAGACTTGAATACAACCAATGAGGGCTTTGTTCTACTGTCCTTACTTCATTTTAAGGTACCAGACAAAACAATATAGCTATATTCATTTTTCTACAACTTCTTAAAGTATGGGGATCTACTGCTGCTGTTCAGAATGACTTTTTTTTTTTTTTCCCCATTTTCAGGAATTGTGTGATTGAACTCTGCAGGGACTATTATACTCTGTAGTTAGTTGTTCCCCTTCCTACCAGTTTGTCAGCAAGGTAAGGGGGCTGTGTATTAGCCATTTTTTCACCTGTTTGGCAGATGACCACATTCCTCTCTGCATCTCTAAACCACATTTGAGAAAAGGGAATTCATTAGAAAGTTCAACCACGTGCTTCCTTCCAGGAATCCAAAAAGCACAGGTGTGATACTTCCACTCACTCAGAACACAGTTCTATAAGAACATTAAACTGGCTTTTTGATGACTGTTATTGTATCCTCTTAGGTTTCCTACCATAATACCTTTACTGGTCAGAGTCAACAGGAAGTTTTTGATTCTGTTGGAGCAAAGTGATCTAGAAGCAACTTTCTTGCCATCTGCCATAAGCAACAGCTGCATTAGCTGCAGACAGGTGTATTCTTTTATTTTGTATAACTGTGGCACATATAAATATCAGACTTCATAAGCTTTGAAGAATTTAGTGAAAAAGACAGAGAGAAAAGGTTCTTACTATGGCGTTTCTTTGTTTCTGCTTTACCTTCTTCTTTTGTCACTCCCAAGCAGCCCATTAATTCTTGAACTGACAAGGACTTATCGTTGTTCACATCACAGTATTCCACGAACTTCTTCACACATTTTTTTGGCTTTGATTTCTTTCTTAGGAATCTCTTAAATGGCTTGATTTCCTTCTTGCCAATATCACCACTGGAATTTTTATCTAGCTGTTTGAAATACCAATGGACTACCCTCTCTTCCAGAGTATGATTTGGATCAGGCTCTGAAACCCTGAAACAAGAAAAAAAGATAATTTAGTCTTAATTCTGATATTTAATACCTTTATTTCAGAATAGTTACATCACCATCAGATGACCATCACCATTGTTACGTAAAACTCCCTGCTTTTGGACACTAGCTTCTGGTAGTGAATCCCTCCTTTTTTCACTTTGGCCAACTATATCCTAAATTTTACACTAGAATCTGCTTTTAGTTTACTCTCTGAAACCCTGCTGGGGTCAGCATCACACTTGGCAAACAGCGCTTTCCCCTTAAATTTCTTGAAACAGAGAAAAGTGGGGAGAGAAGTAAAAGAGAAAAAGACTATTTCATAGATAACAGAAGCACTAAATGTGTAAAGTAACCAACTGAGGTTGATCAACAACCAGCATTGCCAATTACACCCCAAGTGAAGCTCCAATTACAACCCATGATGTTAGAGATGAAACACCTAAATGTATTGAATTTCTTAGAGATGAAACACCTAAATGTATTGAATTACAGGGTAAGCTATAAAAATAAATGCTATCCCCTCTTCAGATGGTAAGTACCTGACCTGCAGATGCCCAAAGTTTGACAGCATTTATACATTTTTAACACTACCTGTGACTGTTGGTAGCATTGGTTTGCTTTGCAAGCAGCTAGGAAGAATATGAATCAGGAAGGTAACACACATTCAAGAAATAAAGCCTGAGAGGAGAACAAAGACTGACACACATTTGCACCAGCAGCTACAGATAAACCCTGAGCTGTGCTGCTGAGAATTCATCTGTCAAGTGTATCTTTGTTTAGTGAACACAGTCCACAGTAGTAAGTTAGAAGTAAGCTCTCCTGGACAGGTTCTTGGATATTTACCCTTTGTGAAGGCTCCTCAAAGCCCTCAACAATCCATTCACCACTGTCAGAATCCTTTTAAAGACAAGCAAAAAGGATCTGAAACCCACCGGCTAGAAGACAGTGATGGATCAGAGACCGCGTGCACCATATCTGTGGACAAGGCATCCAAAACACTCGTCAGGAACTCATTCTTCTTGGCTCCAGGACACCCTAGAAAAGCAGATTTTTTTCTTTTTTTGTTATCTGTTTTTACATTTATATTCCCACAATAGTTCAGACTTTGAGATAGATATTACTCCCTGTACACAAATTTCCATAAATTGTGGACAAGTTCATAACATAATTCAAAACCAAGCATCTAAATTCAGGTATATATCTGTAGCAGGGCAGGAATAAATGAACAACCCTTTGAACTCAAGCAAGTGGGAATCTGTTTTCCATACCTTGAGTCCCTTTATTTCAATTTTGGCCATTATTTTTCCTTCTTTAACATTTCTTTAACATGGGTGTCACTTTTTGAAAAGAACAGCTTTGAAGCAATAGAATTTTGTATGTGACACAAGACAGAAACGTGGACTATAAGTCGACAACACTATACTTATTTCAGATTTCTACTTTTAGTTCTTCTTATTTTCCATTGGCTTTATTGACACACATTCTTTCAGTGCATTTGTTTTCCTCTCTGTAAAATGATAGTCAGCTCCTTGTCTCTTTCCCTTTCCTCTTGAATGGGGGTTAACTAGCACTACATGGCATCTAGCCCAATCAGCTGCTGTTACTTGGTACTTTGGCTCATACTGTGAGATCCTATGGTGATGTTAGATCATCCTCATAATTACATTCCCTATGCTAAAAAATTCTCCTCTGAAAGAAACTGACAGCATGTTTCAGACATGTAATATGTCAGATAAATATATACTGAAAGATCCCCTCTTCAAGAAGCACAGCTGGAGCAGATAAATTCCTCTGACAAGCACATGGATGTTGACATATGGAGGTTTGCTTATACAATACACCTGCTTCCTCTTCTCTTCCCTGGAGCCCTGAGACAAACATCAGGTCTTCCTCTAACCCTCTAATAGCTGAGTTAAAGTATAGGATGATCCATGATCAGTGACATGAACATTACAAGCTTGAAGCTGGAGCCCATGGCAGGACTTTCACAGACAGTTCTATGCTGGAAGCCACTTACCACAGTTCTGTTTTAAAGTGAAAAAGGGAAATACTTCAAAGTGTTGTGGAAAAGGAAGATTAGTCAGTCAGTAGGGATTTGGTATTTTATTACACTTCTCAGCAACCTCTGGAACAGGCAGTAGGACTACATGAGCCTGAAAAACTTCATCTTGCCCAGCAAATTATTTTTTAATACATCCCATGTTGATCCAAGGAAATAAACCTGTGTTATATTAGTCCTTAGTTGTGTTGCAGTAAGAGTAGCTCAGCTGTTATGTACAGCAGGAGTACCCACTACATATTATTGTCTAACACATTCATGTAGTTATGAGTTCCTTGCCTTTGGCACCAGGGACATTTTATTCCAGTAACTGTAAAAGGTGTATAACAGGAATTCACTGAGGCAAGTTTCACTGTACTAAAAATACACATATGAAAGCAGTTGTCAGTCTGTTATATATGTCCCTCTCTTCTTAGTCTTTAACTTAATTGTGGGTTTTTTTGGGTCACAACTGGAAAAAAGAGAAAAAAAAATAAACAGAACAAAACCCCCAAAACAAACAAAAAACAAAACAAAACAAAAAAAAAACCAAAAAACCAAACCAAAAAAACCAAAACCAAATAGACCAGCAGCTATGACCGTAATTTTTAGTTCAGTGAGGCAAGCACTTGAGTTTTCCCTGTAAGAAGCAAAAGTGAGAAGGGTGGCAAGAGATTAATAAGGGAAGGACAGAAAACTATACCAACAGGTTCCATCCAGTGCATAGTTTAAAAGCATATTCTCTAGTGCAAAGAGTTTACTCTTAAGTTGGGTTCAGGCACTCCAGCCACGAAAGCAAATTGTGCATTGTGATTTAAATGAGGTCACATAACTCTGCAAGCCACAAAAGCACATTTGCCCAGGGACGAGCAGGCAGAGGCCAGGCAGTTCCCATGCACATCCAGTTGTGTCAGCATGCCAACCTGCATGAAGCAAGCAACCAAGTCTCTGAGCAACCTACTGAGCTCAGGGCTACCTCTTGCTAGCAAGGACAGCACTGTGGACCACAGCTGGTTCCCTCGGAAGGACAGGTGAAAAGAAGTCTGTCTGAGGCTACCCTTGTAGGCCTATCTTGAATGATATGAGCTTTATTCGTGTTGGAGCTGTATTACCATCATCAGCCAGAAGCCTGAATTCTGCTCCAAGCATAAGTTGTGAATTGATACAGGACTTGTGGAAAATGCAGAAAATAAGACCTCAGCATATAACAATGCAGTACAACATGGAGCAAAGGCAATTTGACTTTTTTCCTTCTCTTTTTTTTTTGATAGATAATAATGTTAATATCCAATTTGATTTAGGAGCACCACCTGAATTTTTCATATTATTTATGAGTGTATTTCTGAAACATCTGGAAGAAACAAAAATCTGCCTTAGGTAGTTTACACTGCTGCCCAGGGATCTGCTGAGTGTACATATGCTACAGATATAGAGATCAAAATCCTGACTTAGCTTGCCATTTACGAGATACAGCTAAGCAGGGGAAAGTATCAACTTCTAAATTCACAAGAAATCACGGGAAGAAAATTCCACAGTTTAAAGCCTGTCTCTGACAATTTTCCCTAAGAATAAGAAAGGTTTCTAAATGTGTATTTCATAAAGTTGCAATAGCAGCTGACAGCAATAGAAATCTCATAGAAAAGAAAAATTGCTGTTAAAACAAACACAATGGGTTGCTGTGAAACATTCTAAATTATAACTCTACTACTTAATGTAAAATGACACCCCACAAAATCCTCATCAGTTAAATACAGAGGAAAATATTCAGTTTCTCCCAATTATAAGTTTTGCTGACGTGTGGGCAATCACACAGCAATTTACCCCACAGTGAAATCTCTGTTCTTTGCAGGTGTTACTAACTCAGAGTAATTCTCTGGAGGCTTCACGCTGAGCTTTAATTTTCAACAAATTTGTGGATGAACTGGCAAGACTGGAGGAGCTTTAGCTTGATTGTAATGAATAATTCACTCTTATTGGGCTAAATACAGAAAGGGAAAGACTAGTCTCTTACAGGCACCTTATGCTTCTTGCTATGGTTTATAGGCTTCAGTTTCTTCTCCTGCAGCTGCCTGTCCTGCGTGGATTTGACAGCTTACATAAATAGTAATTTGTTGTTAAAGGGTGGAAGTTGAAACCACATGGAGTTAACATACAGGTTCAGAAATGCAGACTCCAGTGTTTGCTTTAAGGATAGTGTTACCCAGAGTAAACCTTAGACCAACACATACATAGAAGTGACAGGAGTACACAAACACCTCATTTCAGCTATAATATAAAGGAAATCAAAGAATCATCATTATGAATTATATCTCTCATATGTACGCATCTCTCTATACATATAACTACTTTTAGCACTGAGAATGGATTTTTGAAGTTAAATCTGTGGGGTTTTCCATAAACCTTCTAAAATATGCACCCTAGTGCCTTGGAGCTCCCTGCTTGGTTGATAATAATCTACTACTGTCAGTCTTGGAAAACTATGTTTTGCAACACATCTGAAGTCATGGCTAGAAGAGCATTTTGTTAATTTCTGTAAAAATGGGAATCCAATAGATAAGATTAACCACCTTAGAAGGGATTTTACCTTAATCTTCCTGAAAGAGAGGAAACTGTCTTGAGTCAGTCACCCAAGTTATTAAAGGCATGACAACTTCCAATCAGCAAATCTAAAGCTTCTTTTTTATTCCATTTGCTAATATGAACATAAAACTTAGCAGTGCACTCAAATACAATGACCAGTGAAATACTTCTAAAGACTGCAAGTAAGTTTTTGATCTTCCAAAAATCAGAATGATCGGAAATATTCATGCTTCATTTGCACCTTTGACTTCACTGAAAAACAGTGTTATACAGAAGAAAAGAATTTAACAAAATTTTTCAGTGCTACTGGTTATGCTGGAAGAACAGACAATACAACAAAAATATTTTTTTCTTGGACATTTATTCTATACACACATATATGTACAGTCATGAGTTTACTTCTGTTGACCCATGTAAACCACAAGTTCGTGTTTGTTTAGACATGCTGAGGGGCCTCCTCATTTTTTGAAGGACTTCCTGAGCCCTTCCTGACTCCCTTTCCAAAAAAAAAAAAAAAGTCCTTCAAAACATGAGCCTGGGAAGTGAAATTTGTAACTCTGCTGATTACTAAAAATCATGGTCTCAAATCATGTCTCACCGACAGAGTCAGTGCCTTTATAGTTTTATTTAACAGATGGACTTGATGACCTCAGAGGTCTTTTCCAGTCTTAAGAATTCTCTGATTCCATGATTCTATGGCTCATTGCAGTTTTTCCCTCACTGGAGCTTCTGGTAACTTCTCACAGACAAAAACTATCTACCTCTTATTTTGTATCCTAGAAGGCTTGTGGAAGTTATTACCTCTCCTTATTAACATCCCTCAGGTATTAATTTATTTTTATAATTTTATTTTATTTTTTCTCCTAAATATTCATACCATTTAAAAGAATTAAGCTCAGAGCCAAATCTCTTTCATATGTCCTTACCTAAATTTCAAAAATAATTAAATAGAATAGAATGGATATTAGCTGTAGGGGAGTTACAGATCCATTGCTTTGTAGTCCCAGATCTCTACGTCTTACAGGAAAGAAGTATTATTTCTCGACAAGCACAGGAAGCAGATTTCAGTTCTTAACATGTATTTAATTTTATTTTTCTTACTGTTTTAAAGTTATATTTCTTTTCTAATTTCAAGGGACACATACACACTAAAGAGTTAAAGTTAACAAAGGATGCTCTCCCAAGGCCCTACCCTTCAACCCTAGGCATTCATATCATACCAAAGTGCATTGAGGGGGATTTGTTGAACTTGAGCCTGCTGAAATGAGGTGTCTCTCCCATAATAGTTACTTAAGCTCAGTATAAAGGAACCCATTCAGAAAGCATTCATCCCAACTACCTCAGATTTTTTTCATTAGAACAGAAGAGAATCTCCCTTAAAATGTTTCTCTTCTTCCCTATTAACTGAGGAAGGCCAGACAGATAACTTCTATTCCCAGGTGGTGTTAAACAGCTTGTGATTAATTCTATATGTATCTGTTTTATAAATAGATCTAGGCTCAAACTACTCTGTTATTCTTCAGGTAAATGTGGAAGAAAGAAGGGATAATATTCATAGCAGAAACACAAGATCCTATAAGCAGCTTTTGCAGGCAACTGAGTGACAAAGACTAGGATATTTGTTGATAGGAAAAACAGTTCATTACATTTATTTCAGTTCCTGTAATATTATTGCTAAACAAGAAAAGGAAAATCGAATCAGAACATCAAAGCATAAGACAGTCAATGTGAAATGGCTAACTTCTGATTACCACTTTTTAGTTTGGTTTTCCCCCTGTGAGAGTTTGAAAGGCTTTTGAGAAGTGAATTTCTTGCTGCTTACAGCTCTGAGATGTCACTGTGACAACAGGGAGGGACAAACCAGTTGAAACACTGTAATCCTTTCAGAGGCCATTCAGCCAAAAATCAAAGCTGAACTTGAGAAAGGTTTTGGACCTTATTTGCCATTCTTAAACATTCTCTTGTAGACTTTTACCTTTACAGTTTTGACTGGGAATAGGAAAAATGTCTAAAAATTCAGATCATAAGGAATTGTGGCTCTTTGCTCTTTAACTGGATACAAGACAACTGATGTTTCTATTTGGCAGTCAATGCCTACACAATATCTACTTCACTTTTGGAGGCCAAAGACATCTCAATATGTTGAGAAGGATCTGACATTCCGAGGTTCAGTCTGTGCCCATGCAAACTTGTAGCCTTTAGAGGCTCATCACCTCAGGTTGAGCATGACCTGCAGTGCAGCCATGTGGGTCCAGCTCCAGTGGAAGAAACACAGTGCATTTCACTGGGGTGCTGGCACAGTGGCAGAAGTCAATCATCCCACTGATTAGGACAAGAGGGAAGAGTAAAAATTAGAAAGGGGCCCAGAAACGTGTAAAAGGGAAAAGCAACTAGATCTGATTTTCAAAAGGTTATACTTCTGCTTTATATACCATGTTTCACGACTGCCTGGACCTAAGATAAACAGCTGGAACCTCTGACTGAAGTAACATTTTCAACAATAGCTTATTAAACTGATATATTTTGGAATCCAGTTTTATATAGTATGACAGGCCTATGAATCTCCCCATTATCATTCTAAGAGTCTTAAAAATTAGGAACCAATAGAGAGTAAAATTAGAGAGTAAAAATGCAGTTATTTTTAGTAGACATTTATTACTTCCCATTCACTTGTATTTTCATCATGTTGTTAGGTTTCCTCTCAGGAGATGTGTATGAAAGAAAACATATTTAACTACCTCAATTTAAATACCCATTAAAAAGGAAAAGCTATTACAAAGAATGTATGTTGTTGTAATTATGGAAGTGACCTCAGAAATAAGGTACATAATTCTGGTCTCCTGATGGAAAAATTGAACTATGGGGACTTGACTTAGTGGGGATGTTTCTTACATTACTTAATTAATCTAAGCAGCCTGCTCCTTGGAAACCTTCATGAAAAACAACCTTTTCTACAAACTGATGTTGATTTTAACTTTTCTGGCTATCTCTTACTGAGACTTTTACCATTGGAAGCATAAGCTGAAAATCCCCAAAACATCCACTCTCATCTAAAGCCACAAAAAAAAGTCTTTATTCAGACCCTAAGAACCAACGGTCATTAAATCAGACGAAGGAAACTCAGAGCTGTTGGGCCAGCAGCACACATTCCTGTTACTGCAATTTTCAAAGAGTCCCTGTGCACAGAGTGACACCTTCATGCCCGTGTGTGATTCTTACACAATTATAGCATGAGATGGATGGAGCTGGAAGGCCAGCACTCCTTAAAGATACCTTTCAATCTCTCAAAGACCATTATATACATGATGGATTTTTCCAAATACACCTTTGAAACACTGCACATTTGTTGTTTTGGGGATTGTTTCGTTTTGGTTTAAAAAAAGAACAAGTATAGACAGTACAGAGCAACGCCAACCCGTGGCACCTAAATGGAGCATTTTACAGATGCAGTGACTCAGTGTATCTTGAATCTGGAAATAAAAGCAGTGGCAGAACCACCAAATGCAAAACTAAGTCAGTGCTACCAGGGCCCAAAGCATATTGTTGGATGATAAAGGATGAGATGGAAAAAAAAGATGGGGAAGCAGAAAGAAGGCAGAAGATCTAGCAATATTGCAAGCAGTCATGTAAAATATCAGTCTTTACCCTTGCTTTATTTTGCTTATACCCATACTTATGAGTACTGAACTTGCATTAAGAGACAAATTTTCAACAGCTTTATCTGATTATTTTTTTCTCCCTCCCTTCCATAACTGGCAAGTGACAGATTTAGAAATTGGATATCCAATACAGTGGGAGGCTAGAATTAATGGGAGGCAGGCATAGCTGTTTCTTGGAACATTAACTATATACTGAATTGTAACTCAGAATGGATCTTTACAGCAGTGATTAAAAGAGGTTTATAAAATGTAAATCCTGGAAGTAACTGAAATGAAACAAGAGTCAGCAAGTACCACTAAAACATTACTTGAACACTATGGAATGAAACAGTCCTTGGAAACCTGGCATCACAAAAATCTCCCTTTCTCTTTATGCAGTTTTTAATTTGGGATCTGCAGTCGTGTTACCTTTCTGGACACTTTCCATTAAACATGATAGCTTTCCTCTGCAAATATAATTTTAAATCTCACTGGCTCATCCTTTGCTAAATAAAAAGCTGTAAGATGACTAATACAAAAACCATAAATATGTCTTACAATTGCTCAATATGAAACTTTTACAAGGTATGAAATTACACAAGAACGAAATGCTCCTAGCTCCTGCTGAAGGAGGTGGGCGTAATATGACAGACTGAATAGGCCCAGGCTTTAATAATTAGACACTGTTTATCTAAATTAATGATCATGGTCCACTCCTAATTCACCATTACCCATCTCACTTCTCCAGGGTTGATAGAGGTCTCTGTAGCTACAGCAGGTTCTCAAACCAACTTTCTTTGCTAATAGACCTCTATTTGGAACAGATCCCCCAAGTCAAATATAGTACTGTGTACCTCATTAAACAATAATAAACTAAATGTTCAAATAATGATGAACTTGATTTAATCCCACAAAAAGCAGGCAATTGAGAGTTAACCATGCCACCCTTAATTTGCAATTTACAGTAAGCACTGAGGAAATGAATATATCCCAGTTGGTAGCAGAGATCCTGCAATGACAGAAGCACAATGGAGCAAATTAAGGATGAAGATTAATGTAATTATGGTTCTAAAGTGTCTGCCAGGAAGGATGCAATGCAGCTGACTTCATGTAAAACAGTTTACAGTGTGCGGTTTGATTACAAAGTGCTTTGGGTCATTTTACAGCAGAGAGATCCAATTCCATGATAACACTCCATTAAGGATTATGAGGACAGTTTCCTCACTGGACCACTACACTGCAGGCGAGTTTCATTGTGTACAGTGTGGTCTGTTTCCCTTGTGCATGTCCAGCATTCAGTCAGGTACCTAACTAAGAATATCCTGCAGCCACACCAAGGCCTGGGTTTCCTTGCATTTGTGCAGAAGCCCACGCTGTCAACTTCAGCAGATGTCATGAAGTTTAATGCTAACCAGGTTCCTCAGAATCAACTGGCTCTTGGTATCAACAGGTAATATTCTAAAGGGCTGAGGAGAGAGGTTATTGAAATGTGAAAACCAGTCAGGCTTACTGACTGTGGGACTTGAGAGGAAACAAAGAGATAGAGAAATACCCCATCGTCCTGCTCCAGACATCAGGCATGGTCTGCAAACAGACATGATCCCATTTGATACACAGGCTGACATGGCATGGCATGCTGCAAGACTGAGCACGTGTACACAGTTATGGGAAAGTGCGTGCACAGTTTCTGGAGCAGGCCATGGAATCTCACTTGTCAGTAACACAGCAACAGAAACACATGAGTGAGGTTCTCAGGTGTCTTACTATGTGCTGCTGAGTGAATGGAGAGATGTGGAAACAAGTCATCACATTATATCTTTGTGCCCTGCATATTGCAGGGGATAGGGGAAAGTACAATCTGAGTGTACAACAGCAGCATCCCAGACACTCACACCCAGCAAAACAGAGTCCTTCTTGGGCATGTGTACTAACCTGATCTTCAGCCATGCATTTTGCAACAGTGCTTGCCTGTTGGTGAATGGAACTAAAATAATGACTCTGTAATTCATACACCCCACATTTGCATTCTAACTCTACTGGGAACAATTCTTTGGTATAGATATGCATGGTCTAGTGCTGATTTAGTAAACAGTGGTCATTTTACATTACAAGTGAATGCATGTAAAAAACTCTTATTCAAAACTAGAAGTCCATGCCCCATACCTGCAGATACTCAATACTGTAAATTCCAACAGACACAGACTTTCAGTCCATGAACTTCACAGGACTAAAGTAAACAAGCCCTATGCAAATGGCTATAAAAGGGTTCACATGCTAGATTCTCAAAAATCAATTGGTGTTCTACTGCTGGTTAAAATCAGGAGGCAAAAGAGAATGTAATGAGCAGAAAAAACCCCCAAACACTTAAACCTTTAAAAATGCCTAGGATTAGATTAAGAAATTCAACATGTATCTGTGGATTACAAGGACAAGGCAAACAGTTAAAATCCATCAATTTCTAGCAACTGATATAAGCACATTCGCAGAAGATTTTACAACAAGGTTCAGTTAAGTGTGCCATTGCAAAGACTAGAGCTTAAGCCAGAACAATTTTTGCAAAAAGGACATGAATATATGGTAAGGGCAGTGAAAGGAGGAGAAAAGCATAGAAATTGGAAAGAACCAGGTAGAAAATCAAGGGAGAGAAGAGAGACATGGAAACCAGTGGAGAAAAAAGCTGCTTGAAGTTTCAAGCAAACTCACAGCCTGTGCTCTGACACAGACACCTCCGACAGCACTGACAGAATATTAATCTTTCTCCCCATTCTCCTCCAAACAAAACTGTGGTTCACTGAGATAGCTCAGGCATTCACATGAACTGGCTTCTGGTGGTTTTGTTTTCTCTACTTCTGCCAAAGCCATGTGGATAACATGGCTGAATCTCTGCATCTTTAGCTGCTTTTGCAGGGACAGAGGGGTTTTATATCTTTCTATTGCTTCTGGCGCTCTCGGTATGTGACCACGAAGTAGCTCTCTCTCAGCCTGGCCAGGAAACAACAATTCCATCATGTGGAAATAGTCAGGAGTGGGTAGTTTATATTTTACTCTAGTGCAAAATGAGCTTTTTAATGCTTTTTTTTTTTTTTTAAGAGCAAAACACCCTATCCCATCTTGGCCAAATAGCTTGGTGATGAGGGCACGCAGCTGAGATGGAGGAGACTGAGGTTCAGCTCCCTGATCCAAACCAGACGGAGCAGGGAGTTGAAACCTGGCTTGCTGTTATCCTAGTGGAATACCCTAATCTCTGACACTAGAGAGTTAGGTTCAATTCCCTCTCTGTCTGGTTTGGATCAAGGATTTGAACCTAGGTTCTTTCCTCTTCAGCTGAGTACTCTAATCATCAAGCTATTGTGTGTCCCCAGAAGGGTTCCTCTTGCTGTGAGCAAACCCTCAGATCAAACAGTCAGAAACTATTCCTATTGCTACATTAAAACATTTTCTTCAGCAGGATAACAATAGCATCACAACTGGACAGCATGTTCTGTCAGGGCTTAATCCTGCATGGCATAAAGAAATGCAACCAGCATCTTCCAAAAAGCCTGGCAAATGTGTCAACAGAATGCTCTCACTAGATCAAACGAATTCATGAGCTTAAAGAAAAGCATGGGCTTCAGTGCTTTGCTGGATAAAGGTACTGCACTTCATAGTCTGAAGAGTCAAATTCTCAGTAAAAAAGGTTTTTTGCCTTGCATGATTTGGTCTTGAGGTTTTTTGCCTCACCAAACAACAGAGTTATGGGAACAGATGCTTAAGCAGCACTTTATCATTCTGCCATACTATAAGCCACTGCTTAAAACTATTTTTCAGCAAATACAAATACAAAAGAGAAGCCTGTTTTTTGATATAGAAGCTCATTAAGTCTGTTGGATTTTGTTTTCTAACTTTAAATCCATTCAACTTAAAACTGAGCATTTAAGCTTCTCTATTATTCAATATAAGTGTTTCACTTAGGAGACATTAAAAGAGTAGACAATACAACTTCCAGCGATATAAAGTTAAATTCAGAGCACAGTGGAATAAAGAAAGGCAGCTGGAGGGAATCAAACATTCAGATGTCATGGCAAACACAAATAAAAAAGGAAGCATTATTTATAGGGGCAACAAAAACCATAGGGTACTTCAGTGTTTCTGTCTCAACCTGACAATGTATTTCCATTCACAACACAGAGCCCAACCTTAATTTCTGTCACTTTTTTCATTTTCATGAGAAAGTTTTCATTCACTTGCCTAAATTTTTAATAGAAAGGGAACTCGAGGTTCCTTTAAAACACAGTACCTTTAAAAACATCACCAACCTTTTATGAATTGACTTAGTAAAACACCTAAGTTTATCTGTAATAGCAAGTGTATCTTGGGTTGTTCAGATAGAGCAGAATCAATTTTATCTACGATTTTCATGGATCTTTAAAAATAAAAACATCTATCAAGACAATGGGAAAGGATGGGAGTTTCAAACTCAAATTTTACAATCATTTTTTACTGACCTTTAGTTAATCTGTTTTCTGTTTTTTCTGCATAAAAATGATCACTTTTCATCTGTCAAGTATTTGAGAGATTCCATTAATGTTGCTGATATGTCTGGAAATGTTTACCAGGAAACAATGAAAAAGAATATAAACGCCTAGCTATCAAAGCACATTTTAAGATTAAATTGCTCCTCTTTTATGACAGGCATTTATCTGTTGACTTTACTGAAAATATAATAAATATAGAATGTCCTTACTTTGTCTTTCATGTGTTACAGTGTTCTGCTTTATCTGTAAACAGAGATAAATCACTAAGAAGAAAACTTGGGCTTGGGGAATAAGTCTTTTGCTGTTGAAGTACAAATTTTGGGTTGGTTACAAAAAAATTAACCCAATTAATTCCTACCTGTCTCCAAATTACAAATGTTACTAAGGGAAAGTGCTGAAGCTAAACATTTGAGAGAAAAAAAATTTGTGAGAGGAAACTTGACTTGAGCCTGTGCACATGGTATGAATCCTTACTTTAATAAAAAATTATAACATTCATTTGCAAGGAAATACTTTTTTCTTTTAAATGTATTCCTTTCTTAATGTTAGGACTGAAAAGAGTCATACCACTAGCCAGCCTCTGAGTTCCATCTAAGATATAAGGCATACAAGATACACTTCTCTTTCTGCACAGTTGAATATCTTCTGAAAGTCATTGTAGAAAAAAGAAAAACTTCAGCATCAAGACATTCACTGTACCCCACAATGAGCTCACCTTTTTTATATCACCTATATCATTACAATTAGAGTAAAATCCAGTAGGTCTAACCTGGCTTTTTTTTTCACTCCCCCTCTGGACAACCATGTCTGATTTCGAATGAGGAGTCCAGGTTTAATGGACTCATTCAGGTAATAGTTTTGTGATAAGAAACACATGCCTCTCCTTTCATAATAAACCAGAGTTTTCTGACCTGCCTCCCAGGGCAACTTTCCTTGGGTAGATTGTAAAGAATCAAAGCAGTTTATATCTGTTCACGTTCCTCCTTCCCTCTCTGCCTTCCACACGAAGTGACTATCAAGTGAAGCCTGATATGAACGAGAGCTAACAACAACAAAGCATTCACCCAAATGCTTAGCTAGGCCTCCAAGCTTAAATCTCAAGCAGCTGAGGAATTTGACAAAACAAGTTTTCACTGTAGAATAAACCATACAGTTTTCACTCTCCCAGAAGAATCCTACTTTCCCAAATAACCTAGTTTAACCAAGCCACCTGCCTGTGTCAGGGAAATTAATGAACTTCAAAAGTAAAAACAACTCACGATGAAGAGCAAGCCCCGTTTTTCTAAACATTGGAAATGCCAGCACCACAGAAGTGTGCCTTCTTTTTTACCAAGCCATACAGGGAACTCTAAATTAAAGCCCGATTCCTGGACCTTACATGTCCAGCCACTGCACTGCACATTAATCTCTGTCCTCGATTCAGTTGCCAAGTTTGCAATAACACAGTGTGATGCATGCCTGGAACCATGAGCTTGGCTCCAGCAGAACTGTGTACTCTGTTAATACAGGGGTCAAAATACCTGTTTAAAGAAATTAATTTTTTATAGGAACTTCAAGTTAGCAATTTTTTTGGTAATCCCAATTGGATTAAACTTTTCCTATTGACAATTGCATCTAGTGAACAAAATGCTACGTGTAAATCCTGGACAGCTCATAGAATTAATGAAATGGACTTGTAAGCATGTGAGACACAGATGTTGTGGCTCTGTTTGCCTTCATTTTTTTTTAATCAAGAAGAAGGAACAAGGGAAAAAGAAACACAACAGGCAAAGGATGAAATCAGCATTGTGTCCAAGAAAGTGGACAGTTGAAATAGAAAACAGGATTTCAAACAGCTCATAACAGATTGGCATTTTAGTGTTTGCAAAAAAAAATTAAACTCAGCCCAGCCTGCAATACGAAAGTTTCATGGAAAAATTAGTAAAACTTCAAGGAATTCAGAGGACAAAGTAGTTTTATATAAAAGAGACTAGCTTCCTTTGATTCAGTAGGAACCAGACTAAGTTCAGTCAGAGAATCGTATTTTCTTTCAAAATTTGACCTTAGAATTGTATATCTAATATTAATTATTTTTATCCATGACTTTGGTTCAAATTGATATGGTAATGTCAATGACACCTAAAGCATGAACTCCCTGAAGGTGCTATTTATGAAGTTTAGATGACCCAACCTCTACAGCCCAGCTGGTCTCCTAATTATGCTGAACTATGCTTTGCACAAAGCTGATAGGAAATCTTGGATCCAGCTGAACTACTAAGGAGGGAGAGAGATATTTACCAAGAGCTCCTAATTAACTAAGCTGGCTTGCCAGCTGTAAAAAAGCTCATATTGTATAAAGAAAGTAGTCCTTTGATATATATACAGCATAAGATGCATCAATCACACTTTTTCAGAATAAATCTTCCTGCTTTTCTAAGACAAAAGATGCTGAGACACAGTTTTAAGGGCTGTAAAATTAATTTTTTTCTCTCCAATTTTTTAATAGGTCTGCATGAAAAATCTGAAAGATAAGTGTGCAGAGCAGAGACAAAGGGCTGAAAAACATGGCCATTTCTAGTGCTGTACATGGTTACCTACCACTCAGTAGCTTTAAGACACATAGAAATCATTGATAAATGGAGAGTGTGGATATGCTCAAGGAGTCACATCCTACGTGCAGGGAACCCAGCATCGCCTGAGGCTGTTGAGCTCACAGACACAGCATAGAGTGACTCTTCTCCCTTGTAGGAATGTGTCACAGAACCAGCTCTAGGCAAAAAAATGCAGGCACATACATGTGCCTACAGGAAAAGTGGGCTGTTCAGAGCAGTACATCCCACTTCTGGTAGGGGAATAGTTCAAAACCCCTGCTAAGTCTCACTGACAGGAAAATATAAAAAGAGCCCATTCATCACATCTCACCCCCAGCCCAGACTCAGGCCTGTGTGAGCTGGCCTCTGCCATGAGTGCAAGGAGCTGAGATCTCAACTCATCTCGGCACAGTGGTGCACACAGATGGTGTCAGCCCAGCCTCATGTCCTGCAGCCCCACCAGAGTCTGGGGTTTAAGCTGTCTTGCTCTGGAGCAGGAGAGTCGTGGCAGAAGAATGAATCTCTGCTCAAGTGTTTGGAGAGCAGAGGACATGACATATTCCCTCCAGGTCCCAGCATCCCTTCCCAGGATGTCAGTATTCATGAGAGACACCTTGATTGAAACACTGACACTGCTTGAAACCTTCTAGCAACACTTGTTACCGAATCTCACTTATTCTTTCCTTCTGTGAAATAAAAAGCAATAAAAATACTAATATCAGATCTATCTTTAGTGAGCTCTTTGTAGGGATTGGTAGGTATCCTGTCCTACTTATTGGTTTCCTTTGTACCATTCTAAACCCTAACAGAACTTGTTACAGTGACGCTATTTTCAATTCAAAGCCATGAATTAGAAGCAAAATTTGAACAACAGTTTCAGAGATCAAATAAAATAAAATTCTTCTTTAGAGCAAGTAACTGCCAAGCATACCATTACAAACCTACTTTCAAGAAGTTAACTGTATAATCATCTGGATGATATCAACTATTGAAAATATTGGCAAAACATGTATTTACTTTTTTTTTTATTCTTAATACAATGACACAACGGATTTTAAATTTCTCATAGCAAAATCACTGTTTTTATATTTGCATAGTACAGTCAGCTTGAGTGAGGCTAAGTAAAACTGTGATTTCTTTCTCTAAGGTGCATCACAGCAATTCATTACAAACAGCAGAGATAGGATACAGCTTGCAGAATGGATTTGGTTCATTTCAAAACGTGATAAAACTATTGAGGATATATATGGAATATATTTGTAAGTAGAACCTGTTTATGATTCTTTCCTAGGAGTGTGAGTTGAGAGGCATAAGAGGATGTCTGTGTGTAAATGTGAATGTTAGTACAAAAACAGATTTAAATTTAGAGCTATGTTAACTATCATATAAACACCTTTAATTTACATAAATTGGAAACATATTATTCCTGTGTGATGAAATTACTAGCACACGTCACCCTAAACAAGCACCAGTAGAAATTACTAAATTTCTACAAGCACCTTCCTAAACCCTGTACAAGTACATGCTATTTTTGGGAAAAAAGAATCCAAAACTCTCTTTTATAAATATTTCAGAGAGTTTAAGAACATTATATTAGGAATATTTTTGTATCCTTCCAGCTCTTTCTTTGATAGCGTGAATTCAGCTACAGAGATCTCAGAGAGAGACAAAAATTCTAATAAAATCCTTCTCTAAATAACTCCAAATTAACTTTCTGCATTCAAAGTCTAACGGACAAGCACCAAATATACTGAAAAATTTCCAAGGGTAGAAATATGTGCTAAATATCCTAATGAAAAACCAGGAATCTTTTATTTTCAGTGGTTCAGAGACATTGTTTTGCGACCATTTAAATATTACTTCTCTGAACTGAAATTACAGTATGGATATTTCCAGCATACATAAAAGAGTAACTCTTTCTAGTCACTGATGATTACATTTAGATGCCCACATGTACACATAGGTACACAACTAGTGGAGTTCTTTATGATGCCTTCCTGCTTGTTGAAAATGGGAGAGACACAGCAATAATAGCAATTGAGATTGTAGAGCCAAATGCCAAATGCAATTTATGTATTAAATCCATACTTATCCATAGCTGTCTAGTCTTTTCACCACCAGATGTATAGTTGACAAAGTACAGCTAACTACTTGAATAGTATTCAGCTTTGAATAGTATTCAACTAATAGTTGAATATGCCAGTCAACAGCTATTCCTTGATTCTGCTTTTCTCCTCAGTGAGCCAGGTAAATTTTTCCATCTCTGGGTTCATTTTCTGTGAACAAATCTGCTCAGCTCTAGTAGATATTTTCCGTTATAACTGTGGCTGGCTACAAAGCCTAGGAATTTGCTTATCAGTACTTTTCCCCATTATAAAGTTCACGGCACAGAAGGGTCTGTAGTGATTAAGAAGCAATAAAAAAAGCTGGTGAATATTCACTCTGCCGCTTAAATTAATTTGATTAATGACCTTTGCTTTGCATTTAACTGTGTTCCAAAACTAATTTCAAATTGGATCATTACCAGCAAATCTGGATTATGTACTCAAAGAAGGCAAACCTCAGACTCATAAGGATGCATTCTATAGCTCTCCAGGTAGGGAACAGGAGTAATACCCTGAGACTGAAAAACCCTGACTTTGCACTGGTTCTGACTGCTTGTGTCTCATTTAACCATCAGAGACTACATAGCACATAGAATATCAAGGGTTATGGAACAACCAAAACCTTTGTCCTACAGACACTTATGACTGGACTTAACTTTACAACCACATGTAAAAGTTTCTTTGATTTTAATGGAACTAATCACAAGAAGAATGCGAGTAAGTGTTTGCAGGATCAGGGTTCAGCAGGTCATGAATTGTACTTCAGGAATATTTACAATGAGTTGCTTGTGGATGACTTACAGAGAAAAAGGCTTTACCAGAAAATATTTCTAGATAGAAAACAAATTCAAGAACTTCACAAATGTAAAGGGCAAAATTTGTGACTAATATATTTCCCAAAATTATTCATGGATTTTTGCCATATGTTAACATCAGGAATCTATGAACAGTAGCACTCCTGCTGAGCTAGAGAGAAGCAAATTTCTGAACCTCATGAAGCATTCTGAACCCTTTGAAAGAACTCCCAGATGTTCGTATGGGGTTATTTAATTTTTTTCTTGAGGGGTCTCAGTTGTAGAGACCTATAAGCTGTACTTAACCAAGGAATAACACCATCTATTTGAAAAACACTGAGATAGTCTCAAATACAGTGTCATCCCTGTGAACAAGAGTATTTATTCTACATCTCTTCACTGAGCCCAGAGAAATGCATTCTCTGCAGTCTAAATACCCGATGTGAAGAAGGACTTGGAGGAAAGCCAGCTGGCTCAAGCTCAGCCAGTGTGAAATGGAGGTGACACATGCTGGCAGACAAACACTTTGAAGAATTGGCAGGAACTTTCACTGCCTCTCCAGTTGATGGCATCTGTCCACCCATTGTCCAAGTGGCTTTGCAATCAACTAGACTGCAAATTTTCCAGGCATCACCTTTTTATTCTGGGTTTGCACAGTGCCCAGGACACTGGGATCCCAGACTGTACAAAGATAAACTACTGTGATGCAAACAATTAACAATGCTAAGCACAGAGTCTTCCCAAGCCCATCTCTGGTTGCAGGTTCTCTGTATTAACAAGAGCAGGTATGACATCCTCTATCTGTGGCTGCACCAAGGTTGCAGCACTTCCTTACCAAGACATAGCATGTAAAGTTAATCATGTCTTTGATCCCATATGATTAGGAGGACAAAAGCTGACATTACTTTTGAGCCTCAGTCATAAACTATGCTCAATAACGATATCTTACTTTGTAAAATAAAGTCAGCCTCAGTGAGATGTGCAAACCTGACTTTGCCTCTTGTACTGGCGATCAATTCCACTGGTCTCAGATAAGCTACACCAGTATTTAGAAAAAATGGGTGTTGAATGGACTCTCTGATTGTCAGAGACAGCCTTTTTCTCCAAAGAAGTGAACAAAGTAATCTCTTTTTTGCAGCAAGCTAAATATATTGCATGGTAGTGTAAATGAGACTATCTCAGTGGTTTTAAATACATGATGTTATTCCTTGTTTGAATACAACTTCTAGGCCTTCACAGCTGAGAGCCCTTGAGGAGGAAATTTTTTACGCTTTTGCAGCAGACTAAAGCAAAAATATTTTCTTCAGAAGAGTATACTTACTGATGTGAGATCACTATCAAAATTTTTGACTATATCTTGTTCATTTCTCCTTGACAAGTAAACTAGACTTATTGCTTAACACTTTCAGTCATTACTCAGCTGTGTAATGACTGACGTTATTACTGTATTGCACATTAAGTTATTGAAAATGTTAGGGAGTGAGAAGTCTTGCACTGGCTTCATTTTTCACAAGCCCTAGCCTCATAAATCTGCATTTCAAAAAGTCACTGTTTGATGAAAACCACAAAATTTCTAGGGTGGTTTATTGTAAGTACTGGATATTTTCAAAATTCCTGGAAACTGAAAATCCCACTGAACTCACTGTTGCTGAAGTGCTCATTTTATTTGAAAACTGGAACACTTCTCCAAGTGACTAAACACAAGGAATAAATGCCTAACTATTGATGTTCCCTCTTGAAAATATAGCTGCAGATATACATTCAATCTGAAATGAAAATATTTATTTTTCCCTGTCCAGAGATTAAACATGAGAGTTGTTTCTGCCAGATAATCAAGGAGAACTTGTACCCAAGTATGAAAACACAACAAAACAAGATATCCATTTTGAAGGCAACAGAGCTACAAATCCATGGCATGTTTTTATTCAATTTACTCTATCAAATTATAAAAGAGAAGCCCCATACCAATGTGCCTTTGAGAAAGTAGTGTCTTATGTGGCTTCTACTCACTGTCATGATAAGATTCAGGTGTCATTTTTCATTATGATTACAGCCCTGGCACACTAAAATGTTTTCACCTTTTCTGCTCAGTAAATATGAGTTGTTCCTGACAGCTTTCTGATTGCAAGATGATAATGATTGCAGGCATTCTGGCAGAAAACACAGGTTATTCTATACCAACCTCCCCATCTTGTGCTGTTTTTTTCCTACTGCTTACCCAAGAGCTACAATCCAGTTGCCCCACATTAATATGAGATACCTCTCCCATGTCTTCACTATACCAGAGATTATTTCAAGATTTTTTAAAAGCATTTCTTGAAGCTTGTAGTTTTAAGAATACAGCATCAAAGTTTGTTGAATGAGGCACATTTTTTAATCCCCTTTTAGGGTCCAGTGTGATAAAAGTTTCACTCATTTTAGATTGAAATCTGGGCACAGACACTATCTCAGTATCTACAGTCATGTACTTGGAGCTGTTTTAAAAGGGTCTGTGGTATTTTCATTACAAACTTTAGACTTTCTCTAAAATGCAGTAAATATCTTGATTTTCTTAATACTCACATGTATTTTCTGAATAGCCCTTGTTAAAAGAAACGAAGCTGTTTAACACGTACTGTTTTGCACTTTCATTTGGATTTCTTGATTAGAAATCTCTGCATTGAAATATTTCACACAAATTCATTTCCTTCTTTGTCTTTCTGCTATTAGAAAAAAAAAAAGGAGAGCAAATATAATATTATGGATTAAATGTAACTGTACAGCTGGTGTGAGACAACCTCCTGGGAAACCAGCCAGATACCCTTCTGGGCATGTTCTCCTGGAGGTGTTCCACTGCTCACACTGACAGCAGGACCCAATGACACAGAACAGCACAGCAGGCAAGACTGCTGTCCTCAAACATGGGTTTGTTTGGAAAAGGAGGACAGCAACAAGTGAGGTGAGAAACAGAATTTATATTCTTTGGCATAGCCAAATGCTGAGAAGCAAAAGAAGTCAGTGTTTATTAGTCCTAATATAGCCCTTTAAAATAAACATAAAATTATAGGTAATATGAACTAGAGCAATGAATGAAATGCTATTGCTGAGCCAGTAGCATCACCTTTAATTAGCAAGCTTTTCTCTTTTGTTAGCTGTGAAACAGCTGTCTTTCACTGGCATTTTACTCGTAACACAAATGCTTTCACTGTAATTTTTATAGACAAATTTGCACATTAAGCAGCTCTTAGGTTATGTGCTTGAGAATATTTTTTTTCAGATATTAATATTTCTACTGTAGGTTCTTGTGAAGATTCATTTTGATAAGAAATTACTACAAATTGAGGCAAAAATAAAGCAGTATGAAAACTGTGGCCAGATCATTATTGATTAAATCAGGATGAGGAGGTGAATAAAAGAGGGTGTGCAGGAAATAAATGTGATCCCAGGAGCCTTGAAAAATAACTTGCAAGATTTCCTCCCTCTGGAGCAAAACTGCCCACTGGGAGACTAAAATATACTCATGTAGCCAGACAATGGGGTAATAATGGTGAAGTTACTAAATTCAAAAGCCCAAGGAAACTATTGTAGGTTTAAGACACTGAGTCCTCTTTGGAGGATCAGCTGCTCTGAAGCCATAGCAGTGGCCTCAGCACTCGCTTGATCCACAGAGATAGGTAGTGGTGAGGATTACTGCCTCCTCCCAACCCCCTCTCCAGGCCACCACTACACACACTAGAGGAGGCAGCAACTGCTTTGGGAGGGGAAGCAGACATTCCCCTTCCTACCCCAGCAACTATTCCCCTTCCTACCCCAGCACTATGGGACTGACAAGGAGTGTTCCTAGCCCTCCAGCACACCTCTGCACAGAATCACAGAATCACCAAGGTTGGAACAGACCTTCAAAATCCTCTAGTCCAACCATCAACCTAACACCAACCTAATCACCCATAAATCAAAACCCCAAGTGCCATGCCCAGACACTTCTTGAACACTTCCAGAGACAGTGACTTCATCACATCCCTGGACAACTTATTCCAATGCCTAACCATTGTCAGTGATATTTTTTTTCTAATATCTAACCTGAACCTTCCCAGGCACAACTAAAGGTCATTTCCTCTCATCCTTTCACTTGAGACAGGACAGAAGAGACTGGCTCCCACCTGACTACAAGTTCCTTTCAGGTAGTTTTAGAGAGCAATAACGTCACCCCTGACCTTCCTCTTCTCCAGGCTAAACAACTCCAGCTCCCTCAGCTGCTCCTCATAAGACTTGTGCTCCAGACCCTTCACCAGCTCCACTGCCCTTCTCTGAACACCCTCCACCACCTCAATGTCTTCTTTCTTGTAAGGGGCCCAGAACTGAACAGAGCACTCGAGGTGTGGTGCCACCAGTGCAGAGTGCAGGGGAAACATCACTCCGCTAGTCCTGCTGGACATGCTTTTCTTGATACAGGCCAAGATGTCATTGGCTTTCTTGGCCACCTGGGCACATAGCTGGCTCACAGCCAGCTGTAAACCAGCACCCTCAAATCACTTTCTGCTAAGCAGTTCTCAAGCCACTTTTCCCCACGCCTATATCGATGCATGGGGTTGTTGCAATGCAAGTGCAGACCCAGCATTCCGCTTTATTGAACCTCAAGCTGTTGTCCTCAGCCCACTGATCCAGCCCATCAAGATCTCTCTTCAGAGCCTTCCTACCCTCCAGCAGAACAACACTCCCTGACTTTGGTGTCATCTGCAAACTTACTGAGGATGCAATAAATCCTCTCATCCAAACCATTGATAAAAATATTAAATAAGACCAACCCCAATACTGAGCCCTGGGGAATACCACTAGTTACTGGACATCAACTGGATTTAGTTCCATCCTCTACCACACTCTGGGCCCAGCCATCCAGCCAGTGTTTAACCCAGTGAAAAGTGCACCTGTTCAAGCCAAGAAAAGCCTCAGTTTCTCCAGGAGACTGCTGTGGAAGATGGTGTAAAAGCCTTTACTGAAGTCTAGATATTCAACAACCACAGCTTTTCCCTCATCTTCTAAGCAAGTCACCTTGCCATAGAAGGAGATTAGGTTGCTCATGCAGGACCTGCCTTTCATAAACCCCCACTGGCTGGGCCTGATCCTCTGGTTGTCCTGCACATGTTGTGTGATGGCACTCATGGTGATCTGCTCCATGACTTTCCCCAGTACCAAGATCAGGCTGATAGGCCTTTACTTACCCAGATCATCCTTCCAACCCTTCCTGTGGATGAGTGCTACATTTGCTTGTTACCTTCTGGGACTTCTCCAGTTAACCAGGACTGCTGGTAAATGATTGACAGTGACTTGGGAAGCTCTTTTTCCATCTCCTTCATTACTTTCGGGTGCACCCTGTCTAGGCCCACAGACTTGTGGGTGTCTAATTTGCACAGAATATCACTAACCACTTCCTTTTGGATTATGGGGGCTTCACTCTGCTTCCATCACTTTCCAGCTCTGGGAGTTGTACCTCACTTTTGAGCCTCACGTCCTCCCTGCAGACCCCACCGTGCTCCAGGTGGGTCCACTCCATCCACTCGCCATGCAGCTGTTCAGTTTTGCCATCACTGTCATGAAGGTTCACACCAGATCTCAACCAACATTTCTCAGTCATAGTAACGTTGTTAGGTAGTTCTGCTCCATGCAGAGCCTTTTTGCCAAGTGCCTCTTGGTAAACAGAGCAGCACAGAGCTCAGGGCAATGATTACAGGCTCATTTAAAACAGCCAGCAACTTCAAATGGTTGGTTGACAACTCAGAACTTTAAGACTAGATAGCAGAAAGGAGTATTTTGAGTATTAGCTCATGCAGCCAAAGAGCTGGTTACGTCATAAAAATATAATCCTTTTAAATCACAGCTCAGTGGAGACAGTTACATGCCAATTGACCCAACAATTTGAAGCTCATGGGAAGGCAGGCATGTGTATATAATTTGCATTGTGCCTTATCTGATACCTTTGAAAACAAGAAAAGTTTTAGTCATTCAAATGTTTAAGAATGTGAAATAAGGTAGGATTAGTTTCTACTTGATGCTGCTATCAGACTACACTGAGGAAACTAAGGACTATGTGAAAACAGAGTAAGCTAGATGAGGTAGGGCAGTGGTGGTACCTCAGCATTTTAGCTGATAAGTACTCTGGCACCTTATGAAATCTGATGCAGTCATGGTCAAAAGTGGAACCACTGCATAATAGAGTGAACCTCAAAAGTAAAAGCAGTTAAACCTCTATCACTTTCCTTTTCTTTTAAGATGCCTTTGAAGTGAGACACTTCATATGATGGCTGTTTGGCTGTGGGTGTTGCATCATCGTGGTTTGAGTGCTTCCGACTATTTCCCTTTAACTTTGGAAAAACGATACACTGCCAACAACCAAAAGTAAACTGTACTTATCCACACATAATTCACCCATACCTTAAATCATGAGTTTTGCTCCACAAAACATAAACTGTTCAGGGTCAGTGCAGGATTATCCCATCAGAAACACAGTAAATTAAGCCAGTACAATAGGAAGAAAATTGGGCAGTTAGAATATTTTTGTTTCTCTTAAGTAACACAAAAATTAAATAAACAAATGACTTAAACTGCTCTCATGCATGATTTGCAGGAGAAAATATTAACTGCTTGAATGCCAAGGTTAAACTAAGCTTAAGAACACCCGTAGGTCAAAACAAGATCTGAGTCAGTAGTAGACTATGAAATTAGAAAACAACCTGTAGTTCATATTTAAGGAAGAGTTTTAAGGGATTTTTTTTGTTTTATTATTAAGTACATTGACTGCCTATACAAGTTCCCTGCCTCAAGACATTTCAAATGAGTAATAGTTTCAAAGTTCTAAGTTTGACTTAAACTGTAGACCATCAAAGTACCATCACAGTGATTAGCAGAGCTTAGGCCCTGGATGGAAAGCACTGGGTTTCAGATTTGGGTTGTGGGGAGGAGGGGGCACAGAGAATTCAAAATCTGTCTCAGAGAGGCTGTGCAAAACTAATTTGGATCCTTCTTGAGGCACCTAGAAAATAAAAATTGAAACCTTTCAGATGCTTCTTAACTCAGTGCTATCAAAACCCCGAAATACTCACCTTTGTATGAGAAATGTTCTAGAATCAAAAATTGTAGTGATAAGCATCTGAAGTGAGGGATTGCCAAGAAGGACAAAAAAAAGAGTGAAATGCTGATCTTACATCACCAGTAGAAACCTAGACTAACCTGAAGGCAATGGACACATTCTGCTGGATTCCAGCTGGTTAAACTGAGATCAGCATCTCAGGAAAACAAGATATTCAACAGTGAAGAGCTATGCTATTTAGGGAAAATAGAAAAGGAAGACTTTCAAAACTTTTAGTAGATTGATTTACTACATCTGCACATTGACCAACTCAGTAGATTGTATTACTGTTAGAGGCACTGTCGTTTCCAAACTATACTTTCCCCTCTCAAATTATCCTTTTGTATGAAAGGAAGTATCACAACTGTAGGAACTTCAAAAAAACCCATATTGTGTTAAAGAAAAGGAGAAACTTAAACAAACCAAAATAAAATATAAACAAAATTAGTGGTCTGACTTAAATCAACAAAACCATAGCAACCCAGTAAAGCCTGAAAATCCAGCTTGACATTGTGTCCCTCGCTGAAACTTGTATGCCATTTACGCTTTTGTTTGGTTTTGTTGGTTTTTTTCTGCACAAATGATAAGGGTACTTCTAATTAAAAAATATTATGTGAGCAAAATTACATTTCCCAGAACACTTTAAAAATTTTTCTACTTACTTTTCAAATTTCAGGTCTGGGTAATAAAAAATCATATTACAGGAAAAACAGATAAATTCCCAGGTTAGGTAAGAATACAAAAATCTTAAACCATATAAAGGACTATCCAAAGTTTATCCAGCCCTCACACACAGCAGAGCCTAAAACAGAGACTTCTTGATTTCAATGCATACTTTTCAAATGAGAAAAAGATCTGCCCAGGAGACAAATTATCTGAGTAGTCTGACACTGTCTCAGTATGCTATCATGTCTTGCTCTCCTACGTACCAAAGTCCTTTCCTTCTAAGTTGCTTAGAGCAGAGGCAAGACTAGTTTATGAACATGAAGCTTATCCATTGCATCCAGGGTAGAGTGCAGGTACCCCAGGGGAGACACATGACAATCAACTGGAGTGCAGGAAGAAAATATTTTTTGTGCTATTAATAGATGAACTTTTAAAAAATAAATTGTGATTATTTCAGCTTTAATTCATCATTTTTCAATTTCTATATTTGCATATGTTTTACAATATACCTAATTTATTGTTGCAATAGTACAGCTACACAATTTATAAATAAATATACACCTATTGCAGCTATGTGCTTAAAAATGTTTTACTGGTTATTAAAAAGTAGAGCATACATATAATGCTTGAAAATACCTTCACCCATAGACTCAGCCTGAAAAATTACAGTTTCAGGAACTGATAATTCTTAAGCTTGGCTGAATTTGACTCATGATTTTAGGAAAATACAGGGGCACCTATACCTAATTTCATCATAGGCTAGTTTTGCTTAACTAGCCTTCATGCTATATCTTTTTAAATGCTCTTGAGCAGCTGATGTAGAAAACTGAATTCCTCTTTAACACACCAGAAATCCAAAGCATGGGAAAACTATTCAAGACTTTACAGAATATGTCAATTCATCAGAGAGCTTCCATTTTACTGTATAACACAGAGGAGAACAAAAGGTCAAAATACAAATGTTTGAAAACCTCTAACTGTGAGAAAAGTAAAACACCCTTTTGTTTCCCTAGTATGTGACATTCTCTAGACTCCTTTTCTCAGTTTCTGAGAAGGATCATAACCACAAGTAATCTCAGGAAAATGCTTTGGCTTTAAAAAAAGGACGAGAAATCTAATGGGAAGAATTATTATTATTATATAATTTCCAGCCCAACCTAAGAGATACAGGTGGCTTGGATCATCCTTACAAATATTAGACTAGCCTTCAGTTTCAGATGCTCTATATTAGGTTACCTTAGGATGTGAAGACTATTCTCAGCTAGGTTTAACTCAGTGGGAATTTTGCTGTAGACTCCAAGGGACACTTACCTTCCACAATTTTGCCTTAACGAGTACAAGTCAGTGCTTGCCAAAAACTGTATCTTGATTTATTTTCAAATTATTGCTAAAAATATTTGACTTAACATATAATGGGTTCAAATTTTCAGGTGGTATAAATCAGTGCAGTTGCAGAACTATGCCAATTTAATCCACTTGAGGATCTACCAGTGGGGTTTATCCCATTTAAGATCATTCATAGCAGTAAAGTAATTAATTTTAAAATCTTCCTGGTTTTACACAGTAGGCAGTCAGAGCGGTTTCACCCAGGGCTATTGCATTTTTGTGGCTATAATCAGCAAATCAAGCAAACCCATCCTTTCAAAAATGTATTATTTCTTTAAAATAAGTCTCCAATTAACGTACTTTTTCTTTATTCAGTCCTGGCACCACTCAGAAATTAAATGCTATATTTAAGTTCAGACAACACAGATGCAAACATGCCTTTGCAAGGCTGCTTACAATAGAGAAACTTTGAATAGCAGTGATTCATTGCTATTAAAAAGTTGATTCGTATTAGCTATTTGCACAACTTTGTGTTACTTGTTAACAACTAGAAACACCTGTACAAGATCATCTTTCAACTCCTTTTTTTCAAAAAACTGTCTAAAGTAAATTCAGTTCATTTTACTTGTTGTGGTGTTTTCATGATAAGAGGGAAACTTGCCACTTGAAGACCTGTGCATTTAGCCTTACAGAGAGAGAAAGAAGGAAAATAAACGTCTTAACACAACTGCAATGGGGAAGCAGCCTCTTCCCCCAGTTACTTCTACAGGCATGTACTTATTCCGTGCTGCTGCAGAGTAAAAGAAGGCGATTCTTCTAGCAAACCTATAAGTATTTAAGAAATTTTGGTGTTTGCCTCATTTTAAAATAACACAAGGCATTTGGAAGTCAAAGATTAAGCAACCTAACATGAGAGAGAGCAAATCCATGTCACACATATCAATTATGGTAATTATAAGCTTGCATTGCTGTACTGGATTTTTGGACTAAAGCACACATAATGCAAGATAACATAATGGAAAAAAAAGAAAATCAAAATACCATTGCCTAACTCAATGAAAATTAATTTATCAGGTAGGAGCTTGCAGCATTGAAAATTATGGTAAAGTAGTTCACTGGAAAAGTATTTTGATTTTGGATAAATCTTTATTACTGTACTGTATAAAAGCACTAGCAGTTTAGATTAAAACTAGATATATGAAATCTTAAAAACCCTCACCTGTCCATTTTCCCTCTAAGATTCCATCTAGCAAATGCTTTGCAAAATATTTAGCAAAAGGTAAGAGTGACCAGGAAGTGGTATCTTCAACAGCAAAACTTGTTCAACTTCTGCTCTGCTATAATATCTTCTGAGTCAAGTTCTTTTCACTCAGAAAAAAAAAAAAACCCCACACAAAATCAAGTAATCATCCAAGCCTGTAACTATGCAAGTGCTGTGTGAAATAAATTGTTGAAGATGGCTAACTTTCCACTGGTTTCCATGGAATTGTAAAATAGCACAGAATAATTTGGGTTGGAAGGGACCCTTGAAGGTCATCTTGTCAAGCCCCCCTACAATGAGCAGGGCATCTTCAACCAGATCTTTTGATAAGCTTGTATGTAGAACACAACATAGAGTTATAGCTAGTATTTTTTTTATTATACCTTGTAATTGAATTTATTTCCTGACAGAGAGTATTAATGTGTATTCATTCAATATGCATTTCAACACCTATAGGCATGTTAGTTAAGAATTATTGTCTAAATGTTTCTTTGGGTGGCTAAACTAGAATATTTTTTGTGACATGAAAGGTCTGAACATAATATTTACTTCCTTCTTGTTCTTTACAATGGCTGACAGCAACTTGTAATTCTCTCATAACGTGCAATATCACTAAAGTTACACCTCAAGTTATTCAAGCATACTAAAAAGCCATTTCAAAAATTAAGGAAGTCTACTGAATTCTGTGTAGCTTCACTATCCATAGACAAGATCTCTCATATGATTATAGAAAGTGTGAAAAAAATGAAAACTTTAATAAACACCAACCTTTTTTTTCTGCAACAGAGAATAATGAAAAAAAAGTATTGCTCTGAGGTAAATTGACAAAGATACTCTTGGAGAAAAGTAAGATGGATACATATTTTAGACTGATTTGAAGATGGGGGCCAATTTCCCATGGATTTTGCTAGAACAAGGATTATGAAGTATAGGTTAAGTTTGCCTAGATATATTTTCCAATTTCCCTGATATGACAGGAGCAAAGAATAATTCCAGTAAATAAATGTGACTGCCATTAAACTACTGATTAAAATGAGCCTTACTTTCTCTGACAATATCCCAAGACCCAAATTGACATACGCTGTTCCAAAGCCAAAGACTTCAATTAGTGGCAAATCAATGTAGTGGTTTCTAAAAGATACATTGTTTTGATATAGTGTAAGGAATTGCTTTCTAATTTACAGCAGTGAATAAACAAAGCATTGAGATGCATAAACTTAAATTTATCAGTTTCACTGACCTTGAAGTTGGCGTCCTTTGTACAAATCCTTCGTTTTTGTTGGGTGAGCTCTGGCACCATTATCACATTTAGGTTGTTCATACCTAAAGAACACACAGGGAGAGAATAAAACCAGTCAAGGTTAATTTGATTAAGACATAATTTATTTCCAATTTTGTAGTCCAAATAAAACTCTTACCTTCTTGTAGTCACAGAATAAGCCTGTATTTTCATTCAGAGGGCAATGCAAACTCATCTGCCTATTTTTCACTTGCCCCAAAGAAATCACCCCATCTTTATGCTCCCGGAGTTGATACCAAACTAAAAAAGTATTCTGTCTTCTAATGCCCTTTCTACTGGGAGGAAAACTAAAGAATTGCTATAAAATAATACAAAATAGAAATTATTTTGAAAACTATACCAAAAAAACCCACAGAAGCAAGAAAAAAATAAGGCTGTCCCCCACCTGCAAAACCATAAACTCATAAACAATATCGCAAACAGTATTCATGCTGGGAAACACCATAGAAGCAATTTCAAAATCACAGCAAGGCAGGTACTGTTGTTAGGTACTACTGCAACTCTAAATTCATGTATCTTCTCAAAAAAAAAAAAAAATAGTTTAAGTAAGAAAAGTTAACCATGAATGTTTTGAACAAGAGTTAGGACCTGATAGGATTTCCAGAAGGAAGGTAATTGGGCTGGAACTGCTTGAAGTGAATTGTGAAAAAGATTGAATCTCCACCTGCTACTGGAATATTCTGGCTCTTCTATGCTTACTGAGTTTACTTAAAGTCACTTTGTTAGTCCAACTGGTAACAAGAATCTGTGCTACTTGTACTTCCAACAAACACATGCAACACCACTAGCAATATCTTTTATGCAAGACCAGGAGGCATGGGAGCATCTGCTGCTGAATCTCACCTCTTTATCCACGTCCCACTATCAATGCATGGCGGTTTTTCACTCGACAGAATCTCTTTCTGAGAAATTTTTACTTTATTAACCTAACGTAGGTTGAAGTTGCAGAACTTAAGCATGTAGCATTTCAGAGAAAGTTTCAGTTCTCAGTTAAACTAACAGGAATTGTGTCTACATACATGTGTGTGCACATACTTGTTCAATGATTCTTTCATCTAGATTCTTTCATAGTTTATATAACTGAAGTTCTCCTACTCTAACTTCACCAGAATCACATTTACTGAGTGCCATAATAAAATGTCATATTAAAATATACTAATCAAAATTATTTTGGAACAAAATATTTCTAAAAACATTGAATGGTGGCAATGTTCTGGATTCAGGGCAGACTGCTTCTAAAAACAATGCCTAAATATTTTGATCTTAATTATCAGGCAGCATAGAAAACCTCAATATTATTTTTCCTTTGAGGGCTTAATTTATTTCCACGTCATCTGATGAAACTGACTGCTGGCCCATCAAACTTTGGCTGCTGCAAGAAGGTACAGTGTGGTTTTCATGGACATGGGAGAGCTAGAGACTCTCTTTTACCCTAAAGAATGGCAGAAAGAGAAGGTGCTTTGATAACATGGGTTGGATTCAGACACCTGATGGATGACCACTTCAATCAGCCAAGAAAACAGTGAAAGGGAAGTCTCTGAGCATTACTCACTAATGCAGTACCTGGCAAACAGCCTGACCCCTGATTAATCTGATACCTGACTCTCTATTCCCCTCCTTGTCTTCTGTTAATGTGGCTGCTCTGTGCCTTCATTTTATATTTCAGCCTCTACTCTTCTACCCTTCTGGCTGATATTTTTGTTAGATACACATGTAGTTCATCACATACAAACTAAATCTATAAAAGCGCAATAGGTGTTAAAGCGCTGCAATGTGAAAAGTCTATGTTTAAGTCTTTAAAGCAGCTGAAGAAAGAAAACAAGTCATTTAAAATTTACCATACAGGAACAGCCATGCTTAAAACTAATAAGAAAAACAGACTTGCCTCAGTTTTCATGGAGAAAGAGTGGGAATGGGATAGCATGTCAGAATGGAGCACTGTCAGGTTAAAAATAGTGTACTTAAAAGACATCCCAAGTTACTCTTTTGAATTTAAAAGGGGAAAGAATCCCTAGCAGTAAATGTATATCTAGAATTAGCAAGGGCTTATGATGACTGCTTTATACCTCTGATCAGTCTGCTGGGAAGTGATGAGATTTACTGAGGTGTACAAAGCAGTAGAAGATGGAGGCGTCCACAGGGATTCTACAGTGCGGGCAGCTTCACAAAACAGATGATTTATGGGGTTTTTCTAAGTTTAGAGAATCTTGTACAAGTATGGGGTTTACTCTGCACAAGATCCTAGTTGCTAAAAAGTCACATGTGAGAACACAGCCCCATGGCCCCCACTGAGCAAAAAGGCTGAGGTTCATGCTCTGATTTCCAAGAGGCATTGGGATCCAGCTGGTGAGTACCACACTGATAGACTTTTGTGGGAATGGTTGCTTTTGTCCTTTAAATGCATTACCTCCTTTTAATCCAGATTTATTCCACAACTTCATCTATTTCTTCTAAGTTTTACTGTCTTAAATGTCCTAGAGAGATTCTTCATGACATATCTTTATTTCAACTCTAGAACGAGATTATTTTTTTCTGAAATACCTTCACTGACAAATGACTTGTCTTTTTTTCAGATGAGAGTGTATTAGAAGGTTATTAATAATTTCTCTCATTTTGAGGGTCTTATTTAATGTGACTACCATTTATTGAGGTGTTCAGAACCTTATAATATGACAAATGTCATCCTCATGAATACATTCAAAACAAAGAACATGCAACATATTGAGCTGTTCTGTTGACAGATTCCCATATCTGTCTATCCTTTCAGTGTAGTCCCTTAGTGATTAAATCCTTATTTGCAGAACAGAGATTGTAGTATGCTATGCATCCCTCTTGCTACCAGGAGTACTAATGTTATCAGTTCCTACAGCAGAGTTTTAACATCTTTTAATTTGTATTTTGCAGTGGAATACTGAAAGATAGTACAAAAAATTTTGCAAAAGCTCCTGGTTGTTCAAACTAGGAAACACTCACATATTCATTCTTTCCATTCTATAAGAACTACAAAAAGATGACTGTATATTCCTCATAGTATTCTGATCCCCCTTTAGTTCCCTCTGCCTGAGAAAAAACACATTTAATTTTATCAATACAGAAAAAAAAATTAAAATCAAGAAATAATTAATGGGATTCCAGCCCACCTAAATATTTCTCAGAAATGAGGTCTAGACATTCCTCTTAAACTCCAGGCAGAAATCCCACCTGCTTGTTTACCAAGACTGTAGATTCCTAAATACACCAGTCATTCTTTATTTAGTATGAAATTCCTAAAACTGAGTACTCTCCTTACCCATCTGTGCTCAGAAATGTCCTCTTTGGGGATATTACTAAATTTTACTTCCGCAGAGCTTCACTGAGGACTGACCTTAAGTCTAACAAAGCTGAAAAATTAGAAATGGTCAAGAACACAGCAGCTGATCTTTTTAATATCAGTCATCAGGCAGAGCACTTCTGTGTCAAAACCATATGCATGGAAAGATTGAATCCAATTTTCCAGCCTTCCAAACTTAGAGACACGCAGCACAGTGAAAGGTCTTCCTGCCGCCTCTTCTCCCACAGCTGAGTGACTGTGTAGTTGCCAAAAACAAGAGCCCAGCAGACCAAACAGGAAAAAAAAAGAGACAGAGACTGATTCTAGGTCCATAGGTGATTCATCATGGGGTTGGGAAGACCCAGAATTCCAGTCTGTATGACAGTAGGAGCCAAAATGGCACATACTACACTATACATACAAATAGGAAAGCAAGATGGTTGATTTTTAAGGATCATAACCTCCAGTTTCATAAATGGTTCATCCTGACATGCAGGATGTGGCAGGAGGCCTGCACAGATGAACAAAGATCACCTAACAAAATTCACACTTAAAAAGGAAGCATAGAAAGGGTCAGCTGATACAGGAGGAATAAACAGACACTGCTCAAGTATGCAGGGATGGGGTTAGGAATCTGGTAAGGAGCGTGAAGGCAACAAGAAGAACTTCTAACGAGTGTATCAGCAGCAAAAAGAAGACAAGGGAAGTGTGAACCTGCTGCTGGGTGGGACAAGAGACCTTGTGGCAAAGGTCAGAGAGAAGGCAGAAGTACTTGATGGCACCTCCTCCTTGGTCTTTACTTGTAAGACCAGTCTTCAGGAATCCCAGGTCCTTGAGAAGAGTAATAAAGTCTAGTGCAAGGAAGAGTTATCCTGGGTGGTGAAGGATCAAGTCAGGGATTGTTTGAACAAATTGGATATACACAACTCCATGGAACCTGACGGGACGCACCCACAAGTCCTGAGGGAGCTGGCTGATTTGTGGGCCACTCTTAATTATATCTGAAAGGTTGTACTGACTGGGGAAGGTTCCTGGAGACTGGAAGAAAAGCCAATGTCACTTCTGTGTTCAAGCAGGGCAAGGAAGAGCCAAATAAGCCAGAAAGCCTTACCTCAGTTTCTGAGAAGGTGATGAAATAAATCCTACTAGAAGCTATTTCAAAACATATGAAGAAGGTGATTGACAGTAGTCAGGATGGAATTATAAAGAGGGAATCATACTTGGCTGATGCTGCAGCTTTCTATGATTCTATAACTTGCTCAGTGGATATGGTGAGACAGGCAGATATTATTTATCTTAATTTTAACTAGGCTTTTGACACTGTCTCTGATCACATTCTCATAGGCAAACTGCTGAAGTATGTACTAGATAAATTAACAGAGAGGTGTGTTGAAAACTGGCTGAACAGCCTGTTTCAAAGAGTTGGGATCAGCAGCAAAATTTCAGCTGGAAGCCAGTCACCAGTGGAAAGCCCCAAAGCTCATAGAGACAGTATTGTTTAACCTCTTCCTTAATGACCAGGATGCTGGGACATGGAACAACTTTAGTAAGTTTGCAGATGATACAAAGTCGGGAGGAACTTGTCTGTTACACAAGACGGTTGTGCTGCCATTCAGAGGAGTTTCAACAGGCTGCAGAAATGGGATTGCAGGAATCTCATGAAGTTCAAAAAAAAGAAAGTTCAAAATTATTGCACCTGGCAAAGATTAACTCCCTGCACCAGTACAGGATGGGGCCAACCATCTGGAACGCAACTTTGAAACAAGAACCTGGGATTTCTGGTGGGTGCTGAGTATGGGGCAGCAAAGAAGGCCAACAGCCTCCAGGGTTGCATTAGAAAAAGTACTCCCATCAGGTCAAGGGAGGAGGTCCTTTCCCTCTCATTCACAACAGGACAATGAGACATATCTGCAATGTTGTGTCCAGCTCTTAGCTCCCCAAACGAGAGACATGGACATACTGGAGTGGGTTGAGCAAAGGGCCATGAATATGATCAAGGGACTGGAGCATTTGATACAGTAAGGAAAGGGTGCTGACAATGTTCACCCTGGAGAAGAGGAGGTTCAGGGAGGATCTTAACGTTGTCTCTAAGTATCCAAAGAGAGGAAAATAATGAAAAGGGAGTCAGAATCTTCTTGATGTCCAGTGGTGGGAAAGAATGCAATGGGCATAAAATAAAATACAGAAAATTTCATGCCAATGTACAAAACCCCCTTATTTCTAACTATGGTGATCAAACAGGCTCCTTAGAGAGGCTATGGATTCCTGATCCTAAGAAATACTCAGAATGAACTGGACATAGCCTGAGCAATCCACTCTAGACGATCTTGCTTTGAGTAGAGGGATTGGACCAGAGAATCTCCAGAGGTCCCTACCAATCACAGGTATTCTGTGACTCTATAATAAGATTATATCGGTTAGAACTACAAAAAAAAAAACAAAACAAAAAACCCAAAAAAACCCTACCACAAACCCCTCCCCGCAAAAAAATCCCCAAACCAAAATCACACAAGAAAAAAACTCAAACTCAAACAAAACCAAAAAAAAAAAAAGACCCCACCAAAACCCAAAATTCAACAAAAACAAAACCACAGCAGAAGCCCCATTGCTTGATGAGCACAAGAAGGTGACTTGGACTCAAATTAGGGAATAGGAAATAAAGTTATTTAAGCTATTAATTCAAAGAAGGATTAGTACTCAAAAGAAGAAACAGTGAACAAACCTAGGGGTGGAGAACAGAGAAAGAGCATAAAAGGGAGTATCTGGAATCTCTAAAAGTCATCTTTAGATCCTCACACAATATCTATACTGATCCTATAGTTTCAGGATCAAATTTAGACTATTCTGTTTTGACCATTTATGGACCTCAACTTGCCAGAACCGTAGAGCAACAGCAACTTTAAGTCATAAAATCATGGAATCACTAAGGTTGGAAAAGACCTCTAAGATCATCAAGTCCACTTCAGATGGTACTGTAATTGGCATAGTCTAGGCCATGGTATAAACAGCTAGCAATAAATTAGCACTTGAAGAATATGTGAAAAAAGCCTCCCCAAGAATATACTATTTTACTGCAAGTGGCTTATAATGCATGTTTCTTTCACGAACCCTATGCAAGTGATTAAAAAATGATTTTGCTTGAGTTAGAAAAGACTTATGATTGCATCAAGATACCCAATCTGCCTGCCAGCTCTATATGAGCTTCTATAGCATTCCTACAAGGGCCAAACCTCAATAACCAACCTAAATAACGTCCTTTGGAACCTGATATCTGCTTTGCTTACGTCTGCACTATGTGGCTCACAATATTTTACCATGTATCCGGCTCAGCTGAGATGACTGAACTCCAACCTTCTAATAATAACACACTAAAATGATATTTCCTCTCTATGGGTTCCCGAGGAGGTGTTCCATCAAAGCTTGTTATATGAAATAGTTGAGGAGGTTGCTGGAAAAATAACTAAGCATTTCTGAGGTTGGATGTGGTTTCTATCATAGACCATCTTACTTGGTTCTTTTATATTCAGGATAAGGAGTGTGAGATTTCCTCTGATATTATTCATTATATGCTCCAAGCCTTGGACTCCCAGCACAAAGCAGGAGTAAAGAAGAGGACTAGGACAGCAAACCGCCTGTGCCATTGCAGTGAAAGAGTCCATGGCCATCTGTCCCTAATTCTTGATGTCTCTCAAAACATTTCACTTTATAGTGGAAAAAACCTATATGACGTAATTCCACCAGCAACAGAAATCTACATGACAGTCCATGGACACTAGGGCACGCTCTCACTAGAGCTTTTGAGAACTGAACGTGTATTCCCTTACCTTGTTGATGTACCAGGGATGGGACGTCCCGTATCCACCAGAACACACCAGCAGTAGCCCGTGGAAGGATGGCACTGCACTGGTTTGTAGAGGCCACCCTGAGCACACTCTGGAATGAACACATTGTCTTTCTGGGGCTGTTTTGCTTCCTCCAGGGCTGACTGAAGTTCTTGATCACATGATGATGCTTTTGAATGGAAAAGAAAAGGTATTGAAGAAGATAGATGGAAAGAGCTTACCAGATTTATCAAACAGATTTTATATCTTTCTTTGATTGCATGTAAGTATTTTCTTTGAGAAGGCTTGCTACAGCCCAAATACCAACTACATTGGTTTAGGCTATATACTGTTAGAAACTTTGGTTTCCTTTTTGTGAAGCTGCTTCATTTTATAGTCCTAATAACATCTTGAATTCCCCCTTTCCTTTACTTGATATAATCTATGGGTAAGCAAATACTTTGTGACCTTAAAAAAATCTTCATCCACTCCACAGTCCCTAAAGTACTGATTCTTTTCAGAGAGAACAGTAAAAATCCAACTGCTTAGGATTCTTTAAATTAATTATTCATCTAGCTAATCATTTGGTTGCTTATATTCTGCTTGTTCTTTCCAGTTTTGAAGCAACCTGTTAACACAGTGAGAATTCTTTCACGTCCTTTTCTAGTGATTCTGTTATTGGCAATGTATCATTTGCTCTGGAGAGCAAAGACCCATGTGAAAAAGTAATACATTTTTATGTCATGTAATCAGTATGTCCAAAAACTTTCTGAATGTGTGAAAAACTCACATATCGATACATTCTCAGCCTTTACATGAAACTATGAGGCAAGGGGGAAAGAGCAGAAACCACAGGGCCTAAAAAGGCCTATCAGTTTACACCAATTAGTAAAATAACACCCCTGGTGAGGATTTTTGGTCACTACTAAATTGGTACATGTGGCACTTCAGAGACAGTAAATGAGAGAAACTCTTTACTCAAGCCCTTATTTTTCCAGGGACTTTGAAATCACTCTCCTGTCATGTGAAATTTAGACTGTTAAATAATACAGCTTCTGTATAATTTCCAAACTATCCAGTAGGAAAAAAAATTATTAAATATTTGAAAAGCAAGAATATTAAGCACTCTACAGCCATTCAAATTACTGACAGGAAAATGTCAAGCTACTAGGATTTCAAACAATAAGACATTCTCTTCAGTTAAAGAGCAGTCATTTTAATGTTACAATTAAAAAAAAATGTGGGTAATACATGCTCTTCTTTCAAATCAGTTAAAGGATTTACTTTTTGACTTTTATTAATTCACTCCACAAAGAACAAGTTGAATCCTGAATTAATTTTCTAGTGCATTTTAACAAATTTCAACTTTAGGGTAATCTTGTTTTCTTTTCTCCACAGAGTTCAGAAAATGCTTTGCACATTATAGGCACAAACTGACAGAAATTCACTAATCATGTCCAGAATACTACTGCTCCTTGACAGATTTTTGCAAATGCAAATGTCCAAAATCAGTAAGGCTTCTGTTGGAGGGGAAAAGGTGGTAGGAAGCTAAACACTTTCACACTTTAAAAGGCACACAATTCCACCTACACAATGGCCTGGTTTAAAAAACAGAGTGGTTTTTTCCAACCCATGTAAAAGGTTTAAAAAAAGAGGATATCACTCACTAGCTTGATTACACAAGGCACAGATGGAGGTCTTTAGAAGACTTTTTTCCTCTTTTGTTTCATATAGTATTTGAACAGAGTATCTAGATAAGTCGATGATTTTGCATATTTTTGTCTTGGTCTACCCACAGACATAAAGAGAGATTGAGTATCTCTCAAATTGCCAGTGTTTAGACAATAAAGTGTACTTAGAGAATCGGTGTAGTAGTGACAGAAGCACTCTTGAAAAAAGGGAAATATGAATTATTTGCATGTTGAAACCTTCACAGAAATAACTACAGTTTGACAAAGTAGAAATCACCAACATCCTCCTAGAGTAGCCAAAATAAATCTTTCTGTCAGTGAATCTGGATTATAATGATTATCAAGAAACAAGGTGTGACAACCCTAGAAACACATCACTTAGCTTAGTTGTTCACTTTTCATGTTTTGTATATAATCAAGCAAAAAACAGCAAATGGGGTGAAGCAGATGCCATGAGAGGAAGGAAATCATTACTCCTCTTTAAACTCCATTAGATTAATATCTCTTTTGTACTGATAAACCTTGGGACCACGCCATTAGCTACTGTGACCTTCTCTTGGTTTACATCCTTATAACTTGCAACATAACATGGGGCAAGTATTCTTATCTCTCAGAAACCCAGAGGAGCGATACATTTTTATGCTCCCAGCTTTGTTTAGAAAATACACTGGCGTATAAACACCACATAGTCAGGTCATCCAAATAGACAAAATGTGTCCGAACCGAGAGGGTGTGATGGAAAATTCCCAGCACAGAAGCAGATCTGGACTGTTTCAGCTGTGGGCATAAACTACACTCCCTAATTTCTGTGAAGCTCTGATTTCTACTGATTGAAACAATCCGTGAAGGACTGCATTGCTGACTCATGGGCAGTGCAACCACCTGTGTTGAGGTGGTTTAGGTGGCAGTGTTAGACTTAGATAACTGGTCTTTACTGGTTGACTTGCTGAGGCAATATTTACTACAAGCTGTTGCTCAAGCTAGAAATTTGTATTTTTTGCACCAGGTCATGTTTCTTCTGGTCCTTTTTCTCCCTTATGTCTGGTTTTAAATCTCAGAGATACAGAAAAGCAGAATTATGGGGAAGATGTCACAGGAGGGCTAAAAATGTGGCTTATAGCTTTAGGATGGACAGTCAGAAGACTGCTTGAACTTAATATCACAAGTGAGACTGGAAACAGAGCAGACAGTAATCAAAGGAAGGTTTAAAGAGGAAGGATTTTCCCCTTCTTGAAACTTTTAATTTCTTATCTTTCCCTTACAGATGGGAAATTTTAAAAAGCAGAAGAATTTATCATTGGTCTTAAATTAGTCGTCAGATAAAATCTAGATTATTTCTAACAAATTAGGAAAAAAAAAGAATGTGATACACACTATGTCTGTCAGTTCTCTATGAGCCAAATGACTGAGCCTTATTATAAATCTGCTGAACACACTTCATTAATTTTATTCAACAAAAGTGCAGAATAGCTTATCATTTTTCTGCCTTAAACAAGGGCTAATGAGCTTCAGGTCAGATATCAGGCAATCTGCTTAAGAGAGTAACTTCTGAAGTCTAATGGTTTTTGTACACTTTGGACAAAACCATTTGTGTCACCATTACTACTTCCCTGTTTGTTTTCCCCACTAGAACATTGCTCCTACCTAAAGGAAAACTGGTCTAAAGTGCTTGTCTATAATCCTGCCTGCCAGAAGCAGAACATTAATCCTCTGTGTGATTTCCTCTCTGAGGGAGCCATTCATCCCCTTTCAAACTTTTCTTTCAATTATTTACAACAGGAATAGTGGAAAGATGCAACTGTAGCCCTGTGGCTAAGAGCTCTTATCACAAGAGCTACCATACCACTGAAAATAATTGCCTTTGTAATGTCAGAAGAGTCATGGTCAACAAATGTTCATTTCCCAGGAGAACCAGTGATAAATGTCATTAGCTTAGAAAATCTCTGACAGTTTGTCCAAACAATCTGACAACTATGAACTGGAACCATAACAGATGGATGCCAGAAGTTCATGAAGTTCATATGGAAAAGGATCTATGCCACAATAAAAGTAGGATAAAATACCTTACTCATTAAAATGCATCAAACTTTCTATGGAATGTGTTACTACAAAAACATTCTTTCTGGGAACAGAAAAGCACTGATACTCCAGTTTCTTCTTTTCAAGGAATGTGCTTACTTAATTCATTCAGCTTTGTCTTGCCAGAAAAAAAGAGGTACTTTCCAAGCATCTTAGTAAAAAAAAATAATTAAACATGGATAAAAATCCTTTCTGCATAGTGTACCATGTTAGCCAGCACTATAGCTTAGCTGTGATAATTTATTTCAGGTTAATAAACCTTTCTGCGTTTTTTACCCAAACTACATTTTATTTTATATCACTTATAAGCATTAGTGATTCAACACAGACATTTCAATCATATAAGGAAATATACCTTTTTGTCCAGTTTTACACCAAGAGCCATTGCACCATCTACCCAATGACCTTCTCTGAATGACAAAGTAAAATTCTTGCTCATTACTAAGAGAGAGTTTAAAAAAATGTTTTAGATGTAAAGTATATTACATTTCCTACATCATGGTGCTATTCCATTTCTTCCCTTTTCATTTTAAAGATTAGTTGCTAAACACGTTTTTCATGTTCTGGTTTAAGATGCCTTTACAGTCCCTTACAAACTACCAGTTGAAATGCTGCATCTTCTGTCAATAAGAAACACACTTCAGCTAATAACAAATTCGGAGGATAAGTTTCATGTTTTGTATAAAATCTTTAGTCAATTTTTTTGCCAGTCATCCCTAAGAAAACAGTCTGGATTTCAATGAATCAAGTTAATTTAGAAGAAAAGTTTTAAAGAAAATTTAAGTTAATTAAGAAAATTTAAATTAATTAAGTTAATTTTTAAGAAAAAATCCTCAATAGTAATAGGATGTAACACTGTAAATCTTTATTCATTTATTCATATGTGATAGGCTACCTAAAATTTTAATTAATGCTTACTAGGGAATGTCCTAGAGGAGAATAGCAGTGACTTTTCTGGAAAAGTCATCCTGAATAATCTATTTAAGTGTGCATTTTTCTGTTGCACATCTAAAACTCTGAGTGCTGTATTATGTATGCTATAATAATCATATTGTTAGTCTTGTAACAGGCCCCTTATTTCAGAAATTCAAGCAGTTTTTCTGCTGTGTCTTATCACAACTTCTCCTAACATGGAATTTCATGATTACAAATAATTTGAGTTGGGTTTTTTTGAATAAATGTAAATAACTGTATTTATGTCTAAATGTCAGTGTGTTCCCTAGAAACAAGTTGTCAAATCTGCAGAAAATTACAAAGGCATCTGTATGTTACTTTAACATTTCCTGCCACTATACAAACATTTCCTTCCAATTTCCTTAACCCCACAATGTGTATATAACAAACAGATTCCACTCTAAGAAATTCTGTTTTCAGTTGGCTCCTTCTCCCTCCTTTTCTCATTACCATAATGGGCCATGAAAGGACAATTTAGACAGCCTTGTTGTCAGGGTAAATGGATCTTTTATTAGGGCTTGAAGCTCAGTGTTCTCTATAGAAAGCAGGTAACAAGAAACCTGTGAACAAAAATACTTCAAAAAGTGCTGAGCATGTTCTAGAGGACTGCAGTGTGACGTTAGAGGTAGTTAATACTGCAGTTCTACCCTGTTTCTGGAAGGATATACAGACAGAATATAATAATGTCCAAACTTTAGTATACTTCAATTGTTTGACAATTTCTGTTAATCAGAGTGTTATTCAAATCATTTGTCTTTCCTAGTTAATAAAGCCTAATTTAAGCACACTTCAAATACTGATTTACAGAAGATTTGAGCTAGTTTATTTTAATACATCATCATTAGGATGGATAAATAGTCATCCTATTGATACCCATACAGCCCTCCAAGAAATTTCGCATCTCAAGAGAATAAGAATTCGATCCATTTGCTTAGATGAACCCTCTTTGAACCAGTGAAGTTAATACACCCCAAGGAAACTGATCACAATATGTTTTTATATTTTTAACTAGTTTTCATAGTCTTCAAGTTACATTGAATGGAATTCCTCTTACATTACACCAAATTGTATTTCCACATATGACCAAAATGTTCACTTTAGAAAGTCAAGTGGGAAGTGGGATAATTTCTATTCAAGCTATGCACTTCCTGCAGAGGAGTTTAAGTTGACTGAATGGCAAAATGGTCCACTACAGCAGTGGCCCCATCATTCCAACTCCAGCAAACATGCCCCTTCAAGGTAAACTAACGGGTTCTTTATCTGTAGCTGACCAATTTCATCACCTAGAACCCATTAAGTCTGTTCCTGCTATAAGCACAGCTAATACAAATGACAAAAATTCCCTAAATTATTTCATTCTAGTAAAGGAGAGATGTAACTCCATGGCTTTCTATTTTTTCAGGGTTTCCAGCTTTTGTCTAGGCATTCTCTAGCATAATGGATTCCTTCTCTGAAGAGGTAGATGAAGTGGTATGATGCACTTTGAATGCCAACTTCCTACCCTTTGTGTACACTAGGTTGTTTCCTTGTCCCTCATGGCCAGAGCATGGGCATCTCACACCAGTCTTTTTTTAAGAAGACTTGTTACAAGAATTTTTATGCCTGCCACCTCTTGACACTTTCAAGTAACCTTGATTCTAACTGGAATAAAGTGCAGCTCAATGCTACAAAAAGAATTCAAGAATTAATCTGCTCATGCTACTAGTTTCTTATAAAGGATGTTCACTAACCTGGATCAAACAAAGAATATTTATGTGGGCCAGGCTTTCGCAAATAAAAATCCGTAGAAAAATACCTACTAAATTCAGTGGACAAAACATCAGGTCTCAGCTGAATATATTCATACGCACGTATGTTTCCACTTAAGCCTAATACTTGTTCATGGACCAAGTACTGATTGTAAGGAATAGGTAACATTAATAAACACTCAACCTTAGACCCAACATCTAGATGGCAACCAAAACCTAGGACTAAATTACGGCATTAATACTCATCTGGTGCCACATGTTTTGATTTATGTTGGGTTCAGATACGCATCAGCATGAGGGTTCTCAAAGCCTGGAGGAAGCTGGCAACTTTCCTACCCATATTTTTTCTCATTTGTGAAAAAACTTGTGGGAACCAAATATTGCAGGCCCCTTGTGTGCATTTTCAGAGAGCTCTCAATGTACAGCTGATCACTATTTTGCACTTTTGGATCTTGGGCCGATGATTGTGGCTCAAAAAGCAAAAAGCTCATGGCTTCAACACAGCTGTAATGATTAATTTATGTACTTTATTCCACTGAACAAAGAAGGATAAATCATAGACAGATGGTCTCATTTATCTATGTGGTTTCGTATGCAAAGACACTGCAATACACAAGGAAAATCATCTGAAAATGCACTGAGCCCTTTGAAAAAAAGATTCAAAATACAGAGACCACTTAGCTTTACCTGAGAAGAACATAATCACAATAAATATAATCTACTGGTATACAACAAGATTTTCTCAACTTTTACCCTGGGTTTGAGCAGCCAAGTAGCCCTATATCAAACCAAGATTTCTGTAATACACAAATTCTGGTTCTACCAACTAGCAAAAGTTTGGGGGGACATGAGACAGAGGTCTGAAATGTAATGGGATGACTTTCTCTTTAATCAAAATCCAAACCCACTTGTCTGCTGGAATTTTTTAAAACGTTTCTGGTTTAGGGAAGTTTTTGCATATACCTTTGCAATTCTTTATTTTCTTGAGATTTGAAATCCTGTAACCACAGTTACTGAGAAAGACTGTAACCACAGTCATTGTAAAAGAAAAAGAACTGTTTTGCCTCAAAAAGCCTGCTATTTTAGCATTTTATTTGGTTGTTCCTTTGCTTGTTTGTTTGTTTATTTTAGCTCCACTTCTTGGTTAAATAGATGAGAAATATTATGCAAGTATTCAAATTTCTCTTCTCACAGAATTAAAACTAATCTAAATTAATCAGCTATTCATTTTTGATCCTTTTTCTCTTCACTGCCATTGAATAGATTAAGGGATCAAACTAGCTACCTCTTTTAAATCAAATGTAATTCTCTATTTTGCCATTCTTACTCAGATGGAATAAAATGGCAGCATGAGATCTGTCCCGACTTGAAAACTCACACAGAAATTAGTCTTCATTTACAAACATGACACAATCTGATTCTAAATGTTTAAATATTAGCATTTACTCCTACAGTAGATAAATAAGAGAGAAACATGAAATGAGTATACATTAGATTATAGATCTGAGTTATTTCAAAGACGCATTTTTCATTACAGCCAAAATTTTTGTATTGAACTTCCCAGGTCAAATATTTTACTGTACCATCTATGAAATGTGAGACAGTAGTGAACCAAAAGCAGCGTATTTTTGTTAAATCTTTAACAGCAGTGTGTGAAAGTGATAGCAAGCCTTTGTAAAGTGCCAGGTGTGATCCAAGGACTGTTTACACCCTACCTTCTGCAATGGATCTTTAAAAAGATCCTTTACACAAATCAAAAATCATTTAAAGTCAACTGGTCAATGACATGGCATCAGGCTTCACAAGGAGAGTGAAAAATCTGGTCTTCTGATGAGATGAGATCCCTCATCCTTCTTTTGCTCAATTAATGGAAAGAGCGTGGATTATCATCTCCAGGTGTTCTTGCTAGACTTTGTTAACTTGACTTCCCTAACACGAGAGAGGATAATGGGCAAATGACTGCCCTATCCTGCAAGGATACATCTGAAAGCAGTTATTTGCCAAACAGGATGAAATCTGGTTTTCTTACATAAGAGGAAATACTGGTACCTATATTGCTACGTATGCCTGTCAGAGCAGAGCAGCCCCCCTGCGTTCAAACTGCAAAACCAACAAAACAAAAAAGCCACCACCCAAAATTACAGCAAATGAAAATCACTGACTTTTCCCAAACACAGTGGCTGGCTGGCCAGCTTGCTATAGCAATCCGAAGGCTCATTCATTAAACAAAATTGCGCAATGCTATCATTCTTGCTTTATGACTATATTCACCAGCAAATGTTAGTCTCCTGCCAGTGGAAAAATCTCTCGTTTTTCAAGAGAGATTTGAAGTGAAAGTAAAGCTGGTTCACTTTTTCCACAAAGCTGTGAAAATGAAACTGTTTGCCAGGTAAGCTGCGGGTACATATTTGTTTGAATAGCTCTACTAAAAACTAAAAAACAAAACAGGCAAACAGGAGTGCCTAAATTCATATTTTGACACTTAAATAACCCATCCAGCTTACACGAATGTTTATCCATCTAGCACTTCCCCTCCATGAAACAGAAGTTGTTTCTCTTCTCCACTTGGGAAACTGTGATACATCAGTGCGTGGATATGACTCTGGATACTTGGCCTTAGGCACTCAAGTAATTTTCCTTTCAGAGGTGTACAGGGGCATCCCTGGCTGCAGCCTGTGTCATGTTCCTGCCACAGGTTCCCACTGTTAATGCTGCTGGCACCATGCAGTGTTATCCAGCCTTGTTGCTTAACTCCTGAGGTGACTGCATTACACCTACATTTAATTTTCTAAGTATCAGCTCATTTCCAGCCACCTTACAGACAGAACCCTGACTACTGTTGCAGAAGCCAGCAGGAGCCAGGAGGATTTCTGTCTGTTTTATGGGAATGCAATCTGAGATGTGTAGTTTAAAAATGTGCAGATATGTTAAAAAAAATAAGAGAATGTTATTTTGCATTTTGGTAGAACTCCTTTACATGTCTCAGAGTATCTTACAAAATGGTTAATATTGTCTGCACCTGTGTCTAAATCATAGCAGACTGGATGTGCATTACAGAATGGTAAGAATTTGGCCCTCTGGCACTGAGCAGGAATACAGAGATTAAACATGCTGCTGAAACAGAAATCCTACATTATTTCCTCAGTGTTTCGGGCAGTAACTTTGACAGCCATAATGCAAAAGTTTATGCTACCATCATTGCCAGTGCCTCTCAGATAAGTACCCTTAAAACCTGCTTGGTTTAAAAAATCCCAAAATTAAAAAAATGTAGTAATGCTGAGAACATAATTACACCCTTAAAAGCTAACTTATGACAGATGAATCAAAAATTCGCCACTTTTCTACTGTATTTTTCTTCTTCATCTCATCAAAGAGAAGGCAAGAAGCAGGTAGAAAATAAGTGTGCATTTTATTGCTTCTGTCTCTAATTACAAGAACTGTGTTGTGCAATGAAAAATCTTTTAACAGAGCAACAAACAAATTCGGTAAGGTGGCATCATCTAATTGATGATAGTGCTCCCAGAACTCCTGTCCTCAGTATGAGATTTGAAAACATGAACATGAAGCCTGGTCAAAAGGTAACTGCACTGCTTTAACTCTGCATAAAGCCAAAGGCTCATCTTAGATTAAAAGCTGTACAGGTCCTTGCCCCCAGCACATTCTATCCAAAGCACACTATTTATATAGCACGTAGGATGTCAGTATTCATAACAGGAGAGCTCCAGGATTCAGATATAAGACTGTTTACTGATTTTGGCAAAGTTTTGTGTGCAATAAAGAGGATGAGCCAAAGAAGAGAAAAAGCCAATAAGAATATTCTAATACTAATTCTTTCGGCTCCAACGACTTTTAATACAGTTTTATGTTGCTCTTTCTTTTCTTTTTTCTTTTGTCATATGGCCATGGTTAAACAGCTCAGCCTGTGCTTTGGTTTCAAGAGCAAAGACAAATCTTTGGCTTGGCTTTACTTTCAAACTTTGGAAAAAAACAAGGGCAATCTGAATTAAAAAATAAAAATTCCAATTCCACCCCACTTTCATCTCTGTTTTGAAAAAGAAATAGTTCTCTGAAGAGTAGATAATGCTAAATAGGGTGTGAGAGTGAAACATCCTTACGCTTTTGAAGAATGGAAGATCTACAATCATACTGAAAATTCCAGGCCAAAATTTCTGCTCCTTTAAACTGGAACCATTCCATTGCACACAGTAGGGATCAGCAGCAGAAAAGTCAGTCCCAAGAATATTCAGAACAATTTTAAAGGCTTCTTAGATAATGTATAGTAGCAAAGACTTTTGCACTAGCAAAATGAAAGTTTTAAAATGTGCCTAAGTATCCTTCATCCTTTACGACCTATGATTACTTTATGTGCTCAGAAGGTGATCATTTTAACATGCCACACAAACAACCGGTATAAATGGTACAGGCCTTGCATAAATACTTCCCAACAATCTATTGTGCGTGAGAGTAAAGAGCAGGTTTCCCAAAGTGTTATTTTTCAAGGTGCTTGCTTGGTATTTCCAGCCCTTTCAGACCTGTTCCGATCTTGTCTCCCCACAGAGACATGCACAACTAACCTCAAGCTGTGTTTATTTTGAAGCTCTCTACAATGAAGACAGAAAATCCAGAAGACTGGTTTTGGCAGTACTGCTCAAGTAAAACAGATTCTAAATATTTAACTTTTACAGGCAATGAGCATCACAGGAAAGAGCAATGTTGGCATTCAGTCACCTAATAAGGAAACGTTTTTATTGCCGCCTATGTGAAGACAGTTCTGTTATTGTTTCTACATATAATGCATTGTGTGCTTTGTGTTTTTTTAAATTGGGAAAATTAAATGTTGTTTAACGGCTTGACAATAATGCGAAAGGAAGCTCAGTGCATGATGCTCCCAGGAGGTTGTGAAGCTATTGCAATCAGAGCTGTTGCTAATTAAATCTGCCTATTGTTACAAAGCATTTGGGGCCAAACCAATCAACCACTGGCATAATTAATGTAGTCCACAAGGGCCTTTAGTGGTACTTGTTTTCATCAATCATGAGGAACAAACACAGGCTAAAGAAGAGTGGAAAAGCCTGTGTATTTACAAACCTGCTTGCCTTGGGTCTCATTTGGGAATAACTACAGCACAGTCCCATGGCGAGTACCCTTGAACACTAGTAATTTTGCCTCATACATGCATGCACATTTTCATAAAGATAACATGCTCTCCCTTGACACAGGATCTCCCTTGTACCAGTCGTGGGTATCCTCTTTTGCTTGTGTTCTACATCCATATTTTACAATGATGCAATGGCAGGTACAGTTTGCAGAATGAAGTGGTGGAATCTTTGAAGCAGTTGCAAGGAAAAAAATCCAATGTCATGATTTACATGACTGAAACACTGAGACCAACAAACAAAACAAAAGGCATGAAACCTACACGCAAAATTGAAAAGAAAAGAGTGCCTTTTCATTTAGAGAAATACTACTATTTCAATTGGTCAGTACAACATCTTTTTCTTCACTTGTACCTGCTGTACTGCATCTGTAAAGCTCCATATTGTATTCCATAGTCATAGACACTAGACACTATCTCAACCACCTCTCTGAAGAAACTTTTTTTTCTGCTTGCATTGATCTGTCCAGACTGCAACAGGCCTCCCCAAAGCAGAGCCAGGGTTAGAGCCCTGGAGCTCCTGGCTAGCTGCCCTGAATGTAAGCAATGAAACCGCGCTGTCTCCCTCCACTAGCTGACGTCAGATGTTCTCGCATACAGTACTTTGTAGGCTGCTTAAGTCTTCACATTGACATCCTGAGGAAGTGATATTGGCACAAAATACAGTCCAAGACTGAGCACTATTCAGTCAGACCAACAGCATTGACAATATGACACTTTTATTGAGTTTTATTTGAAAAACTCAAATGAACTTCCACAAAACAACTCACAGCCTTGAGTAAGGAATCATTCTTATTGAGGAAGTGTTCTTACTTAGGATGAATTCTTATTAAGGAAGCATTCTTACGTAGAAAAGCAGTGAATTAAGCTGAAATTCACTAGCTTTAGGATCAAACATCTAGTTGCTCCTGCATTTTGGTATCCTTCATTATCCTGCAGTATGGATACCACAGCTGTACAAGGTATCTCTGAAATGGTCTCTGACATCCTACAAAGATAGGTAAAGACACCTTTCCAAGTTTACTCAATCTAGGAATCAAGTTCTCCCCCCCACTCTTTGCAGTCACTGCTCCTAAGAACTCTCAGCTTGGTTTTGGAGTCACTGTATTTTCAGAACACAGCCTGCAAACTCACAGCAAGATCTACAGCCTTTATTCCTTGGTTATTCTTCTCATAAAGCCTCCAATCTAAGCCTCTGGCTGTATTAGTTAAAGAGAAGATGGAAGAAAAGAGAGATGAGAAATCAGTGTCACAAGAAATGTTCAGCAGCATTTGAGACTGAACAACGATATCCAGGCAAAAATTGAGAAACAGGCAGTGAAGATCAGCTATTGACAGAAGAGAAAGAAGATTGCAAAGAAAGGATTGGAAACAGAACAGAACAGGGAATTCTCTGTATGCAAGCAACATTGAGGATGAATAACAGAGACTATAATAACATTGCAAAAGGCTCCAATAAAAGCAGGTATGAAATAAGAGATAAATTAAGCTTAAGTACAGTATTCTGATTCACAAACTTCCTAAAGCATATGGGGGATAAAAAGACCTGAAGCAAGGCATTTCTCATCTAGCCTTGCTGTGGACGGGTGTGCTCTATATAGAAGCCACACAGTCTCATTTTGACAATATTGAAAAGGTAAGTGCACCATGACATCCTTAGCACCATGATTACTTATGTGACATATTCTCTGATGGGCAAAGGTATTAATGAATATTCAATGTTTCTGAATATAAATATGCTTCAGTGTGCAAAACACATAATCTGGAGACAATTAAGTTGTGCATTAAGGTAATAAAGAGAAAATACTTTATTCAGTCTTTCAGCTGACAATATCAGTGGAGTAGAGGAGCCCTTGTGCTGACAGCACATTCATTAAAGTCAAGAGAAATTCCAGCTATGCAACAGCAGCAGGATTGGGGTGGTCTGTCCTATTGTCACTGATTCAGCATACTGATGTACTACATACTAGCTACTTTAAGAAATGAGTGTGCACTGTGTTTCCAAGAGAAGCGATAACACCATCATCCATCCTGTACTATTAATGTCCCCAGAAAGAGAAAAATTAAAAGAAAATTAAAAGAAACTCTCCAGGCCTGATTCACACCTCTCCTCATAAGTCTTCCAGTGGTATTATCCTTGTAACTCTAGCAGAGTCACTCCTATTTACACTGCTCTGAGTAAAATGAGGCTTCATGCCTGCTGAAATTAACCATCTCCTCCTACAGTCATTTGCTATTATTATATTGGACTGCTTAGCTAAAGGGATGAACTACAGGATGTGTGACTACATTACCAGTCACTGTTTTATACTAAAGATGTTGGTAGGGAAACAGGGAGAAGTGACCTTCCAAACCGCTGACATTTATATTGATATTTTTGGCTTTGCTGTTTCTCTGTTGTGTCAATTCATACAAACCTAAAATCACATCTTAAAGATGATCTTAGATTTCTTCTAAAATCTGATTGGAAACTGCAAGAACAATAAACCTGTAAGTCCCTTAAGCTAAGGGACTTATACAGCCGAACAGGAGAGCAATGAGATTAATAATTTTCTCATTTCCTTCTGGCAGTTTGAGACTATGAATTTAGCTACATAATAGGAGTTTTAGGAAAGTCAGAAAGGAAACAAGAGCAGAAGTTACTCAAATTTCTGCTCCCCAAACCAGTTAGGCAAGCAAACAAACAGAAAGCATCCCTCCCTCCTTCCCAGCCAGAATAACTGGGCACAGGGATGCTCTGAAAGAGTAAACTGCACCAGGACACTGTGGTTGTGAGCCTCTGCAACTAATCACACTTCCGACTCTGTTAAGAGTCTCCATTGTATCTGAGCATGTGGATGAATTCACTAAGCAACAGGTAAATATAACCATCAGGATCAGTCTTTGTCAGTCCTTTCAACTTTTGGAATTTGCTTTAATACAGATATGAAAATCTGGCCTAATGATTGAGGGAGACACTCAACCTTTCCTATGATTTGAACCTGAACAGATCTTGCAATTCTCAACTATTTGCATTCTTGCCACAACTGTATCTCAGATTTTGGGGGCACTAGAAGAGTTAATTTAACTTCATATTCCTCTGCTTCCATATCAAATATCAATGAGTTTGTTGCCCTGATCCAACTGGGTGCACTGGAAAATAATTCTAGGGCATTAAAAGCACCCATTTTGAGGAATTTATATATTTATAATGCATTCTAAACCCACAAAAACTGCATCTAATCATTCCTTCAAATAGAGGCCAATAAAAGTTTTTGATAAGTTGTTTCTACTCACTGAAGAACAAAACTGGTAATTTAAAGTATCACTAAGGTCTCACTGGAAAACAATGGTACAAAGTAACTCACTGTTTAAATGGCAAAACCATAATTTTTTTCACAGCTTGTTATGACTGTAATACAGTTGGTTGGAAATTTTTATTTTGTCTGTCTGCTGGAAAACCAAGTATTTGAATAAAAAGATGTTTTTCATTCAAAGTGTACCTTTTTGATAAAGAAGAGATGAGAACAAAACAAAACCCCTCAAAAAGCTGTTGCTTTGTGTAGCACTTCCCAGAGAACCACAGAATCCAAGATGCCTACAGGTTTCCTGAGGTGCCTGCATTTCTAAAACAGGGAGACCATTATGTCCTACATGTACTGTCAGCCTAAGGACCCAGCCCTCAAAAAAGGAAGAACTAATGACGTTTTAAAATTAAGCTCCAACAAGACATTACAATGAACCATCAACCATCTTGAGTTTTGAGACAAAAACGTTCATTTATTTGAAGATCTTTTTTGTTCTTTGAATTTTTGTCTTGAAGATGCATTTTTTTTAGATGAAAATGCACGTATTTTTAAAAAAAGTTCCCTAGTAAGTCATGTGTTTTCCACAGAAGGCTTCATTTTCAACCAGTTTGGCATATTACGCTTCACCCTCTCTTTTCTCTTGTGTTTTGACCAAGAGAATTTAAGTTCTGAAATCTAATTTACAGCCTTAATTGTATTTAAACATAGTTTTATTTGTGGATGGATGCAGATACTTAGTCTGCTGTTTTTAAACTAAAACAGGTATCAAAAATAGCTTAATGAAAGACAGTGGTCTGTCTCTTCAACCACTGCTTCTTCTCCAGTGACATGGAAATCTAGGGCATTGTGGAAACAATAGTTAATGTTATTCCTCGGCAGTTATTCGTAGGCACTGCAGAGAGCAGGGAAAACACAGTGTCTAACATTCATCTGGAGCAGTCTGGTCTGAGAGATGACAGAGCATGATGTACAGAGTGCAGTGAAATGTAAAGCAAGCCAGTAATAATACAGTACTTGGGGTACAGATGAGAAGATCCCAAAGTGGATTTACGTACTTTAGCAACATAATTTGACTACAAGTTCCCTTTCTCTGATGACCCTTGGTGTGGCTGTGCATGGAAAGGAGACTCTGCACTGGAAACTAACAAAAGAATCCAGTACATTGCATTAAGGACAGGGTAGGGTAAAGGATCCATGGATGACAGCATTAATCTGGGACCTTAACAATCCGTAAAAGCAGACACTGCTGTAAAGAGTCAGACTTGTGGCCAATGCACAGACTTGGGGCTGAATCCCACCCATCACACAGAAGTCACTCTAGCTGTTGAATTTCTCTTGCTATTGTACCAAATGGAAAATACTAAAATTACTGATGAAGCCTCAAAGAGTTCCTGCATCACGTGGCAATTTTTTACAGAACTAAAGAAAAAGCCAAGAATTTTTCAGAAAATAATTATGCAATGCATGAACTGCAACACAAGCTGTCAGTCTCTTCAAGAATTTTGTTCGGCGATACATGGCTTGGCAAATAAGAAGTTGTAATTCATAGGTGATAAATCACCCAATTAAAAATCTCTCCAAATTAAAGCAACCATGACTAGCCATAACCTGATCTGCCAGGGAACGTTACATGGTCCTCCCATGGTCTGTATTTCCATTAACAACAGTCAGAAATTTTTTTGCAGCTCAAGCAGTAGAATTCCACAGTTCACATAACTAGTTTTGGCTTCTTTTTCAAACAAAACTTATTCAATTATTGGGAGGGTAGATAGTTGGTTATTTGACTTATCCTGATAGAAGAAAAATCTGCATCTCTGCATGGAACATGGGCATTTTCTCCTAACTATCAGGTCATTGGATGATGATGGAAGGTCTGGCAGCTCTCACTGTTTACCCTTTTGGAAGACCTATCTTCTATATACCACCCAACAGTCAGAGCACAGCCATAGCAGATCCATGTTGTCTTGACTAAAAGTTTTATCTATTTCCCAGAAAGATTATGTCATTAGATATGATCTAGTCTAATATGTTTCTGTGCATTAAAATGATTTGCATGATTTTTTGCATCTGTCATTAAAATACAGACCATTAACCTGACGTTCCTCTTAGGATTTATGGACCTTATTGATGTTTTTATGATTATGCAATCTGATGTCTGGTAAGCCCTAGAAAGCTCTGGGTAGGTGGGGGAGTGCACATCTGAAAACTAAAGGAGAACTTCAAGCAGGACTGTTGTGTCATTTACTTGCTGTAGAAAGTAATGTGATATAATTAAAAATGGTCAGGAAAGATTACCATCTTTTGGCATCAAATTTTAACACATGCAGTAAAATAGAAATTATCAGCCTTGCATAAAACAGATTTTTTTTTTCCTCCCCACAGCAGGGGTCCAGTAAAACCCTGGAACATCCTGAGCATAAAGAACATCAACTGGATGTAAAACAGAGCTCTTTTTTTAATGGTTTAGGATGGGAGGATCTTCTGTAGTGGGAGGAAAAAGCTGGAAATGTCAGTGCTTGATCTTTTTTAAGGTTTTGAACTAATATGTAAAATTAAAATGAAGATAAATGAAAATCCTTGTGAAAAGGATTATTAAAGATAGGACAGTTCTATAATAAGCATGATCCAGCAGCCTATGAATTAACAATGAATCATAATATACAAGCAGTGTGGGGAGGTCTGGAAAGTTTAATCTTCTTGGACGAGTCTGAAAGAACTGAAAGAAAACAGTAATTTTCCTTTACCAATTTAGGTCAGACAAGGCAAAGAAAGGCAAGGAAAAGAAAGAGGACCAGAATATGTAGAGTAATTTTTTTCACTGGTGAAGAACATGAAGAGATTAAAGACTACTGTTCCCTCTTTTGTAACAGGTAAATCAAGACTATAGTATCATTAAAAATTGCTGCTTAAAAGTAAGACAAAATTCTCAATTAGGAACTAAGTCAGCCATTTGCTGATTGTCCCTAGTGGTATGAATATTCAGTAGTTTGTAAGCCATGAGTTTTTCTGCCAGAGGGTATCTTGCAAACAATATTCGGAAAGAATTCTACTCTAAAACTATTGTGGTTCTTGACAGAAAAACAACAAATGAAAGAGAAGTAAAGAGAACTACCTCCTACTCTTTAAAATATTTAAAAACATAACAGTAGTGGATATAACAAGTTGTGACAGTGCCTCATGCATCTCCCTACCCAGCAGTTTCTTAACAATGCTACGTTTACAGTAAAATACAAATCAGAAATTATAGTTCACTCCAAATAATTAAGTTCCTTCTTGAACTCTAAAGGGAATATTTAGTGAATCAGCTACAAGAGACAACCCGGTCTGTGAAGGCCGTGAGACTGTTGTTCTGGAAGCTTCCAGTCTTCATCTGCATGAGTTTTTCTTACTAAACTTCCATGCAATGCTCTTTAACTTCCATGCACCACTTTGCTGAGAGAACAGGCCAAACAAAAAATGTTTTACCAGCTCATCTCTTTCAGCACCCCCAGATTTTACAAGGCCCAAAAGCCAGGTCTATGGCTAACATAAAATATTTGGACTTGCTGTAGATGTCATGAAATAATGCCAGTGCCTTTTCTCATGTAGGGAATTGACCTGCAGATGAGCCCAAGGTAGAAAGTTCACAGTAAAAATGTTTGACTTGAACTTGTCTAAAATTTGGCAGAGACAGATTGCCCATCTGTTATGGACTGAGTTCCCATTGACAGAATCCATGTGTTGGCTTAATAGCCCATTGGGATGTTTGAAGACATTTAAAATCAATACTTGTGCCTTTTACTTTCCTTTCATGGTTTGAATTGAGGTTTTTCGGGCTCAAGTCAATTCCAGATAATCCAGATACACCGGGTTATCAAACCTCTGTGCCAGAACATCACAGATTTCAAGTAGGTTGTTGTAACTTTTAGCCCATGACAATCTCAGATACTCTAGGCATGACATGGATATATTTCAACAACTTATTACCATGCTTTTGACTTCTCCAGCTACAGCCAATGACTGCATTTACAACACAAGCTTGGGAGTGCAATTCCCATGGTTGAGTGTGGCTCATACCTCACTAATTGCTAGAAAGAAACACTCTTTAGGGCTGAAATGAGCTAGTAACAGGCAAAAAGCTCCAAGTTTTCTGTGTAATTCAGTGGTTTGCAATCAATGGACCACTTCTACTCAGGCTCTTTCCCTATGCAAATCTACTTTATGTATTAATTTGAAGTCCATTTCTGAGTGTCCAATATAGGCATAATGTATTAAGAGAAAGTAGGAGTCAGCCTCATCTGCCCCTCCGTTAAGGCTAAATACAAGCAAATTTGAGAATGGAAGATTAGCCAGGGTTTTGCTGGCCAACACACAACTTCCTAGGAACCCCTGCTGAAAAAGACAGGCAACAAACTTTTAAAATACTTTCTTCCCCCTCTTGCCTATGTTCTTTCCTCACTTTGTTAGGACATACATTTTGATTTCCTTCTATTATAACTGGTTTCACATCTCAAATCTTCACATTGTGAAATAAGCCTAATTCAAAATACTTCTAGAAAACTTCTAACTATTTTGTAATAAATATGTAAGTGGGAGCATGCAACTGGATCTTATTTTTTTCTTGCTAGCTCACACAACTTCAACTGCAAGTAATTTATCTTCAATGAACCTAAAAGTAACATCTGGAAAATGCAACAATTAATGAAAATAAATAAAAAGTCACTGAACTGTTACTCAGTTTTCTGTCTCTATGTTATTAATTTTCCTATGCTTAGAGAGGAATGGCTCTTAGAATTGATTTAATTGGGCAGATACAAAAACTCTTACATTTGTTTCCTTTGAAAGAAAATGCCTTATTTTTTCATGTGGGTTTTTTTTTTTAAATTACTTTTGTCAGGATAGGCATAACAGGAAAAAGTTAGTCAGGTTCAGTTTGGAATGAACATGAGCATTGGAGTATGGAACAAGGTTTGCCTTGGTCCTTTATAGGAAGATGACTTTCAGGGAATGATCAGTGCACAGGGATCCCACTGGAGCAATTGCCTCTGAGAAACAAAACAAAGCAAGCTAACAAGGCAGAAACCTCATTGACAACCAACATAGTTTCCATGTGACAAAAGCTCTTATGTGCAAATGCTTTGAAGCTGTCAGATGACAAGGCAATAAAAACTGCATTCAGCTCTTAGAATGTCACTCTTGTATTAATCAGTCTCACTGGCAGAATTTGCCAACAGATTCAGACTATACAGACAGATAAATGCAAGCAGCTATTTTGTACAGATACAGACATATAATTATCACGTTAGATTTCCTTATTTTAGTCTATTAAGAAAGTATTCTCAGGAGATGTTATACCAACTGTTTTCATTTGCATTTGCAGCCAGTCTATAATACATTGCTGTATGTGCACGTCAGTGTTTTCCCAGATGGCATTTTGAGAATGAAACTCCTGTTGGATTGAACTCTCTGGGGCTAATTGATAAAATCTTGCAACAGATTTTTAAAGTCCTGAAAATGACAGTCTGTAGCAAAAAGGCAAAAATAAAACACTACTCCATCGTGTCAGAAAATTAAATAAAAATTATGTGTCCCTTTCATGGGTGCACAGGTGAAGTAAAAAATTATGATGATGATTTTACATTACCAGAATATCCAGATAAAGTGGTTGAAATTTGGACACTCCTGAAATCACTACAATCATAGTTTGAGGAGACAATTAATTCTGATTTAGGATTCTTCATTCTGGAGGAAAAATTTCATAATCACTTGATCACTGCTTTTTTGCATAGATGTGTTCAGAATCTTCACAACCTGACCCTGCCTCAGATGCCTTAATGGCAGACCAGGGTTTTCTCTGGGTCGACCCTATTTTGTGATGGACTATGTATGGCTTGTCCTCTAGCACCTGCTTAAAGCATATAAGCATAAAGACGGCAAAAATCATGAAGCTGGCCCAAACACTGCATCACATGTCTAGGTGATTCAGATGAAATGTGAACTACTGAGTCAACAAAGAAAGGCAACAATTTCTTCCTCTCTTCTATTTTGCTGCTCATAGTGGGCTACCAACACAACAAACACCAATTTTACAACCCCTTTACAATGCTCATTAAATACACAATCAATAAATATATGATCAATGAACATATAAGTCATCAGCACTAAGAATGTCATACTACTACATATTTAAGGAGACAGAATACAGTAGTATAATATGAGAATAGAACTGAATAGTAGATAGGTGAAACTGTATTATATTTTAGCCACTAGAAAAATATTCAAACATTTTTTTATCTTTAATTACGTTATCACCAGAATCTCCAAGGTCCTTAAGTAACTATGTAAGTATATTATAGGTTATGTATGATTTTTTCTTTCCTGTATTTGCAAAATTAATGAAATTTTACACAAAGTATGGTTTATTCTGTAGTGTAGATTCTACTGAGAAATAACTGAGTAGTTTAAGAATCTTTTTGAACATTAAAAATATGAACAGTTAAACTCACACTATTTATTTTTCATGAAATTGCTCACAAAATAGACTATAACAAAATAATAGCTCTCAAATTCATGCTAAAAAAATGAATTTGAAGCTTCACTGTGCATTGTAAAAAGGATTAAACTACACTTTGTCTATACCCAAACTCAAAAAATGGCACACAATCTCTGAAAAATGCCACACTGTGTTCCCAAGAATCCCACAGGGATATAAACTGCTGATAGGGCAGATGTAGCAAGGAGAACCTAAGAGATTTACAGTCCGACCTGAGCTCTCCTCAGGGGACTGCATTTTCCCTGTTGGGTGATGGGAAAGTATCTGCACTCCCTTCTCCACTCACATTAAAGTTGCACTGAGCCCCGAAGTGACAGTAACTGGCAATTGCTAAGAACATAGTCCAAAATATCCAGTTTCTTCAAGGCAAACAACCTTCTGTCCTCTAGTCTTTACAAAATACTAAAGCTCTAAAAGAGTAGTACCTGGATTTCCAACTGATACTGGTGTGGGATTAAGTTCACATAAAGCACAGACACCTTAATATCAGCTACAGATCTAAACTAGTCACCATGGCCAGTGAGCTCTAGTTACCCAGTCAGCTTCACAGTGCTGGGGGTTGTACAATGAGCTGGGTGGCTCTCCAGGCTCCACTGGCTGCACTGATTATAGCACCACAAACTACAGCAGGAATTCAGACACTGAGTTCACAGACACGCCGCAGTGTAGGCTGCTACATTTTGATGTCTTAATCTGAACCCACGCAGTCCCTTGTTCGATGTTTTCTGTTTATTTTCTACAGCTGTTGGTAAAATTCTTATTTGTGTCAATCTGATATGGCAAATCCACAACATTTTCTGTGCAATGGAGAAAAAAATGAGGAGTGTGGGGGTATTCAAAAAATATTTGCAAATGCACTATGACATATGTGTAAGGCATCTCAGCAAAAACTATTTTAGCAATGAGATGAATACTCTATTCTAAGTATGGAAAGAAAAAGTATTTTGAAAATCATCTTCAGTGCACAAAAAGAGCTAAATTAGAGATGTTTTTACTCAAATCAACCACTCTAAATAGAGCTATTGTAACATGATCCAACGTTGATGGCATTTTTGCTGGGAGTAAAATTTTGTCCTCAAAAACTTCTAGGTGAAATACCACTCCACAAATGCCTTAAGTGAACAGCAAAGGCCTATTTCTCTGAGCCAACAAAAAGAGTCTACGCTAGAAGGCATTATAGAACATGGATATATAATCCACTAATTTCACGCCTTGCATCTGTGAGTCTTGCAAATGACATTACTACGTGCTAAATTAATTTAGGCTCACTCAGTCAAATGAATGCACTGGAGAACTAATATAAACTAGAACATCATGAGCCATTATTTTCTATCTTCCAAAACCTAAATGTTTATGCTGATTTTACTGGTTAATGGTAGCTGGCAGGTCATTTGCAGAATAGTAAAAGCAAACCACTTCATGATGGGTACAAAAAATTTAACGTATTCATTTGTGGCCTTAACTCACAAAAACTTTCTCCTAAGGCGATTGATTTCTCAGGTCAAGACAATTTTCTAGATGACAGGTTGATCATGATATATTAGAACATATATTCAGGTAAAAACTAGAGGGGAAGAAAGCACTAAAGACTAAAATAGCAAGCTTTTAAATAGAATATTTGTATTTTGCCTGGAATTTTAGGGTGTTTTTTTTTTTAGTTATGTTCTATAGGCAGGGCTAGATGATAGCATTATTTGCACCTCAAGAATTTGAAAGCACTAGGATTACTATGGAAAAACAAAGGAAAATTTAGCCCATTATGAATAAATTTGGCTTCATGTTTTGCTTTATAAACACAATTCCTATGCAGAGATAAATTTTCCTCATTTTACTCAGACAAATACTTTTCAGTTACCTTTCTGATGTTTGTATGACCAAGTCTGAATCATATTTTACTAAGCTAACTGAGTAAAGAAGACATATATATTCATCCTTTATATTGAAGCCTGGAAGTGGGAAGGTGGTTAGTTTATAATCCACTGGATTTGGTGGCAAGATCTTTCCTGTTCTGTACACTCAACAGTATGGAGTTAATTCCCTGTGGATGTTCCCAAAAGACTTGGCATGACTCTGAGAGGTAATAAGGGAAAAATCTTACCTATTTTTTTCAAGACCTTAAAAACCTGCCTACCACAATCGGTGAGGACACTGTTTTTAGCACCTGGAATCACCTTGATTGAATATACCAACCTGGCACATCAGATATAGCTTCAATTTAAAGCAAGGTTGGCTACACAGTGCCTCCTGACATACTTCTGCCAGCCTGGGTATGGCACCACAGTCATGAGCAAGTCCTGTTGTTAGCAAATCTAACAAAATCACGCTTTTGATGATGGGCTAGCAGTCACAAGACAGGTAAGCTATGCTTCTGGTTCCTCTTCTCTTGTAAATATGTCTTTAAAGAGACTGCACGTTACCAGTTCCCAGAATTAAACTCACATTTTTGTTTTGTCTCTGTGTGTGTGTGTATGTGTGTTGGAGCTTTGGCTTCCAGCAGCTCAAGAAGTCTTGCTTTAGTCTCTAGCACTGTAAAAATTAAACAAACACTCCAAAAAATGACAAATTTCTGTACACATATTTTATGCAACAGAAGTCCCAAAGGAATTCTGTTCTTGCCTACACTGACTAAAGAAATGACAAATTAAATCTCTAGCATGAAAAATATTTGCTTCAAACTCTTGTCTATGCTGTTTAAGTTCCTTCCCTTAAGTGCTTACTGGAGAATCAAGGAGAGAAAAAAAGTATTACGAATTACAGCATTGATGTTAAAAATAGCTTGTATAAAGGAATCTTTAAATCTTTTAGTGTCTTGCTTTCTTTCTTATGATGATTGTTTGTCTTTTCTAAATCCTTTTGGGCCTCAATTCAGTAAAATACTTAAGCACAGTACTTAATGTAAAGCATAACCTTGATTTCTACTGGATTTGAAGTGTGGTTTGGGGTGATTTACTGAATCACAGCCTGCATCATTAATCTTTCCTTTCAAACTCAACATTTTTCCAGAGACATAGAAGCCAGGAAGACTCTCTAAAGTTTATCCCACTGAAAGGAAGGAACAATGAGAAAGGCATCAAAATTTATAGTCCACCAAAGCACTGAATTTATCTGAATACTACAGAGACTTCAGTCTTAGGACATTCACGTGACATTTCTAGTCCAGGTTTGAAAAGCTCAATTCTAAACAGTGATGAAAATAAGTAAACCCAGAATTCCACAATTATTTAAAAAAGCAACATAATGAATTCACACCAAACTGATGATCAGTTTGTAAATAACAGGTGACTGATGCAGCAAAAAGCAGGTAACGCTGTCTTTGCAATTCCTGCTGACAACTGGCTTCTGGTGGGAGTTGCTTCTTTTCAGGTTTGCCTCCTACATTTACCACTGAACGAATGTAACTGACACTGTTATTTTACAAGTGCCTTCTTGCTACATATCACCCAAAAAAACTCAGATAACAGAGAGGAAGAGAATTAAAAAGCGTGTAAAAATTAAATATCTGACCCACTAACAGATGCAAATAGATGTGAGCCAGAGACTTTAGTGGACTAATGCCATTTTAGCCAGGTAAACCCTGGCCAAAAATACTTCTCTATAAAAGGAACATATGATGCATGAGCTTAGTAAATTATCATCACACAAATCATTAAGGCACTATCATACAACGAGAGTGGAAGCATGATTGTTATTAAAATGGTTCATGCATACCTTCACAAGAGCTTTGCAAAGGACAACCTAAATTTCTTACCTGAGCTTTTATTGGTTTTGTTCTGTCTACTCTTTACTTGCTCAGTCCATAAGGTAGGATAACGAGAAGCTATATCTAGAAAATAAAAAAAAAAAGGCAACAGAAAATACTTTATAAATGTTAACATTTTTAAAACTTATTAGCAACAAAATAGCAAGTGGCTATTTTTAAAGAAATATGGATCTAAAAAAAAGGGCACACTGGTTTATATTAGGGCAGTTAAAACCATTATTCAAGCAAAGGTATGAATAGTCCTTTCCTTATCCTATTTGTACAGAAGGTTGAAAGAAATAATTTTAGACTAAAATTATGCTTAGTTAGAATAAAAATCTCCTAGTCTGGACCCAAAATATGTAATGGCTGCAGATCAGATTCTGCAAGATGAGCACTGAGTGATAAGGTAGCCACAACATAGGACTATTGTTGCTTATTTAATGAGCAATGAATTTCTCCAGAGGCAAACAAGCCTCACAAAACATCAGCCTTAATGGTGACATTACTATCTGCTGAGGATAGAATTTACCCTTTGACTTGTTTATTTGAACAAAGAGTTTTAATCTGCACTTTGGCTCAAGTTTAAAACCTGTGCCTGCCCTCAGTAGCGACAATTAAAATTGTTCATGCTGGTCTCCACAGGTACAGTCCCATCTCAAGATTATCACACAAAATTCACCGCCTATTGTGTTCATTGTTTTGTTGTTCCTGAAAAAAGCACAGATGCTTGCAATTTCTTGCAACAGCCCCAGCAGTTGTAGATACTCTTATGATGGCATTTGATGTTGTGGAATACAGCCCATAACTCCATAACTTAATACCACACTGTTAAATTTGCTCACCTTCTTCATCACCTTGGGGCTGAGTCTCCAGCGCGGGAGCTGAGGCATCATCTGAATTCAGAATGGAAAAGATTTGCAAGGAGACTACAATTATGAGAGTAAGCTAAATAAGTGTACATACATGATTGAAAATAATGATTTGCACATAGCCCCGGCCAGTAAACAACAATTTGAACATTTTTTATAGGTACTACACAGCACACATATACTACATATAGAGACAACGTTTTATACATGGATGGGCTTTGAGGTTATGGATGATGAATTTATTGCACGGTCTTTGGTGATGCATGAAGTGATCAAGTTGCTCTCTGGAGTGTAATTCTTCATTTCTAATGCTGCACATTGATACCTAGATATTAAAACTGAAAAATCAGTATTTCTAAAGCAGTAATTAGATAAATGTACGGAGGAAGTGAGACCTGTGAAAGCAAAAGCAGTCTGGAGAGAACATGCGGCTGCAGGCACCTTAAAATCAAAGGTATTTTTCAGCACAGCAGGATCTATTTAAGAATCAAGTTGATTTTATACGTAATATTCACAGATTATATAACCAGAATATTGTTTGCACAACTGTTATCCTCTGGTCAGCATTCTCCATCCATCCACTACCAACCTTTACTGCAAGAAAAGAGGGAGGGAAAATTACAGAAATGACAAGAAGATGTGAGTCATTTTAGGTTCAGTAAAACACAGTGGACATAACGCTGGAAAAGAAAAATTGAACATAAAAAACTATTTAAATCAGCTTTTGCTAAAAAGAGTGGTACCAAAGACCTGTCTTTATTATGGTTTTTATTTAAAACTATTGCAGATGTGGGGTAAATATGACTCAGGAGGCCATGCTGGTACATATTTTCCACGCATTATTCTACACAGACACAAG